>OY282588.1:35873561-36473561 GCA_958298965.1 Chrysolina haemoptera | reverse complement strand
ACAAGAGAACAAATAAATGAATAATTTTTCAAATTACAAGAGACAGACATTTATTGATCAAGTCATCCTTTAATTTTTTTTTAAAACTTGTTGAATTCAATTTTCTATAAGCACAGGGAATCCTATTCATTAGCCAAGAAACCATTACTGGCAGCTTTACTGACAAGACCTTCGATTACTTGCAAATGCCTGTAATTACTGGCAAATCGGCAATCCTATATATAATAATAATAATAACTATATTTTCCCAAGAAACATTACATACTATCACTAGTGTGCGCCTCTCCTGTTACCCCACCCGACGAATTAACGGGCCGTGTGACAATGCGACACACCGATAACAGCTCGCACGTCGATATCCCTTCCTCGAGCGAGCAGAGGAAAAATTGTTATGCTCTCTCAACATATAGCAAACTATTCTTTACGCTCTCATGAAACCACCACACCCAAGATGAAAACTTTCCGATACTGTATACTCCAGTCATCAGCGGTAAAAAACTGTAAAATCGTGGAATTTTGATAATCTACTGACCCTCTTCTTCAAAATCTACCCTGTGCCGCACCGGGCTTTTTATTTTTTAGCGGTGAAATCTACCCCTTATTGCAAAAAAAAATAAAAAAACGTAGATTTTGGCATATATTTAGTTAAAATAGATTTTAAATTAATCATTTATAAACTACTTGATATTCTCAAACGATTTTATAATCAATCGGACCTATGAAACCCCTGTAAATTATCCTCAAAGGGGTAGTAATTTTCAAAACTGGTATTAAAGATGTTTATTATAATTTGAAACTATTGAAAATTGTGTCATTCAATTTGATATATTGTTAGAATGTAATTAGTAATTGCCAAAATGCTTCAACCCCCTGGGAATATGAATTATTGAAAATAGTTCTTTTTTAAATTTTTTTTCATAATCAGAAATAATTAATTCAACCCTTCAACCCTCATAAAAGCTACCCTTTGAGACCGAAAATGTTTAACTTGCGGTTATAATTTCTTTTGCAGTAATAATGAAAGAAAATGTTAAAAATGTATTTATACTGAAAATAATTTGTCCGCAACCGCACGCTGAACCGCAACCTTTTTTGCCAACTGCAAAATATCATTTGCAAAAGCTCTTCAGGCGCAGGTTGATTTAGGTTTTTGACTGGATGTAACATTCCTTCAATTTTAATCCAACCCTAATCGAGAGGATTAATATTTTTGTTACAAACTGTAGGCACAAGATAACTAAAAGAGCCACGAAAAAGGCTAGTTTTATGGATAGGGGGTGTGAGCATTGACTTGTGTCGAATATTAATATTATGGACGTCCGTACGAAGGAGATTTTGTTATAAAGATAGGCAGGGCATTTGGTAAGCAAAAGTTTATGAAACAGAGTGGATGAATGTAGAGCTCTGTAGAGGTTATCTGAGAAAAAGAGCGCATTTTGTGAGAAATTACAACAGCAAATATGATGTCAAGAAGTCATGTGCCGAGTTTCAAAGTGCTACGATTCATCACTCGTGTCTTACGTTTGTCTGTGGTTACTGTAGTATTTAGTTTATCATACATTTCATAGAATCGATTGTCAGTTGTTTTTGCAACTCGAATTTCTTGATCGATCGATTCACTACACCTTCCCAAGTGTAAAATGTAAAAGTATAATGATAAATGTTCCGTGTGCGAACGGCTGATAGGAAATGGCGACTAGGGAACGAACCGCGGTAGTACAGCATCGGTTTTATCACCAAAAATACTGGACACTTGCTCATGGTCCACTGAACGCCACCCTTTGTGTTTTGTATACGTCGCTTCAGCGTCAGTAACGGTAACAGACGAGAAGGGAAAACATTGTATCACGTCTCAAAATCGGAATTAAATGACTTGTGAGAAAGATATAAATGAGCTCCATGAATCAGACGTATTTGGCAACTCAGCCAGAATGACTTGCTCATATTTTTCCATGGTACACTGATAAAAAGGATGTCTTCAATCAAATATATATATATATATACATATATATATATACATATATACATATATATATATATATATATATATATATATATATATATATATATATATATATAGAGGAAGGGTAGTCGTTGCTGACTAGTTAGGTATGGAACTAGTAAATAGTGGGGCTTTGCAGCAAAATCAAAGAGTACTACTTTAAAGTTTGTCCAAGCTTTCGGAAATTTAATAAATCATTTCCATCATCAGGGATACTACAAATTGCATGTGTAAGTAATATAAAAAATATATGTATTGTTAACTTACATCTTTGTTGAGATTGTGAGACGCGATGTTATTCAACAATAAGTGACACATTGTGCAAGATGAAAGTTGATATAAACATGTAAAATTGGTAGGATGTCTTAAAATTTTTTCATAATATACGTTACATTTAAAATTGTTAAAATTACTTTTATTTTGACCACACCAGGCCAAATCAATGCTCTTGGTTAGGAGAAGACAGACAGTTGACATGTCATACGACTCAGTCAGTGGTACCAATTTACAGTTACCAACCTATGTTGGAATCCGTAAATCCGATTTTTAATTTGTAAGGCGACACCTAGTGAGCTAGGATGAAACCTGAATTGAGTACATTTGGCATGTAACTAAATGTCTTTAGTAGAATCAAAATTTTTTTGGATGAAAAGGAGTTAAGTTAAATGTATATAATTATTTATCAAGGTCATAAAATATTTGTTAATCAATTTTCAATGTTAATGGGTGATGGATTCTTATCCAACGTCAAAAGGTAGGAATAAATTTCACTCAGATGATTGATATCTGTTTTTTTATTTATGCAATTACTATTTTCTGCGATAAAGGCCATTTCAAGAAAGGTCCTTTTGGATAGATGCGATTCACTAGCTAAGACCTTCGTGGCATCGTAATTCATATGGTGATCAAACTTGTTGACATGTTCAGCTAACGCACATCGTTCTGCACGTAATCTACAGTCACTTTTATGTGAAACGATTCGGGAGCCTAGAGATCTCGAAGTCTGACCAACATACATTTTGTTGCACGATTGACACGGAATACTATATATTACATTCGTTTGAGAGAATAGAGAAAGTTTATCTTTAACTTTAGAGTGAATTGCTCTAATGGTTAGAATTGATTTATTTGCAATTTTCAAATTTGGTAAATCATTAAAAATTCTGGAAAGTTTGGGAGAGATTTCCTTTATGTAGGGTAAAGAACTGTAGAAAGAAATTAATGGTGCAATATTATTTTCAATGTTATTAATGTTACTATTATTATTATTATTAATACTATTATTATCATTGTTATTCAATTGTGCAATCGTTTGATTACTTATATCAAAAGCGGATGAAGAATTAAACAAAATATTTTTGATCATGCTAACTGGGTAAGAATTTTCAAGAAATAAATTTAAAAGAATATCAAGATTTCTCACAATCTCACAATCTCAACAAAGATGTAAGTTAACAATACATATATTTTTTATATTACTTACACATGCAATTTGTAGTATCCCTGATGATGGAAATGATTTATTAAATTTCCGAAAGCTTGGACAAACTTTAAAGTAGTACTCTTTGATTTTGCTGCAAAGCCCCACTATTTACTAGTTCCATATATATATATATATATATCCTCTTGAACAAAATCATCTTCTGAAAAGAATAATTATTTCTAATTGATGAATATATTCTTATTTCAAACTTATTGAACTGTTTGCTTCTTTACATAAATCATCTTGAAATGAATTTGTTTGCATTAATACATTCCAACTCTTTACCCTAGAGAACTCCTACTTGTGAAAAATGCTCCTTTTGACTCAAGAACATGATTTCTTGGCGAAACCCCGCTACCGGAACGGCGCGAATCCACGCGAAAGCGCGCACTGCGACTGCCGACTGGGACCTCTATCGGCTCTATCCTGTTTGCTTTTGCTCGCGTTTGGTTTTGGGGTTGTGTTTGAATCATAATTTAAGTTGTTAGTTTTGTATTTGACACAGTGGTTATGTGCAAATGTGCTGCTACAGAAGTGCAATATGGAGGTCCAATTATTTCTGCACGATTTGAATTTAGTTCATTTATGCTCCAGTTGTGGAGGTAGGTTGAAGATATTTTTGTTTTCAACAGGTGTGTGATAATGGCGAATGACGCTGTCGTTTCTATATTCGATCGCATTTCTATGCGTAAACGAATAGGTACCTACGTTGATTATATAGTTTCTGAAAATAAAATATTACAAAACTATTCTCATTATACCTCAATTGCTCGCAGTTTTCTCTGTTTATTGAACTGTATTATATGAACATGGCTTCCATGGCATATTTTTATAACCAAGTGCACATTTATACTGAACCTCCAAATGCAGATAATATTAAATCAAAAATGTAGTGCATTATAAAGAAGAATATTGCTCGTTATTGAAGTTGAAATATTCTTGCCTCAACCAACTCACACCATCGAACAAAGAAAGTTTTCACAATATAGTGTTCATTATCAAAGTTGAAATATTCTTGCAACAAACAACTTCCATTATTCAGTGAAGAAAGTGTTCATATGTCTCAAAACAATTTCTTTTCAAGTGGTCAAGAGGATTCCGTCAAAAAATCAAACTAATATTTGGTTGGACCTATTGAAGAATACAATCGACTTGAATCAATGCAATTATGCATTGATGCAAAAAATCCTTTTTATCAGTGTATTTATGCCTGAATGATTTGAGAGACAACGCCAAGTAAACTTACCAGAAAAAAAATGTGTTGAAAATTTCACACCTCACTTTTTAGCCAATCAAAAAATTCGTTCTCGTTTAGATGTCTTGGCAACCAAAAATTTACGGAAACTCTTATCCTCCTGTTATAGTTGATATTTTGTGTGATTTTATGTGAAAGGAAATAATATTTCATATTTATGTATTTACTGGATATTTCGAAAGTTTCTGAAAATATTTTCTCCACGATAATCACAGAATTTGCCAATTCCGAAATCAAATTTCTGAAAAACTTCAATATATCAGTTGTCTCTAATCTTTTTCAGAAGCCGCGTTGGCGGGACGGTAAGGTTTTGGCCTGATAGTCGGTCATAATCATGGTCGCTGGTTCAAATTCCAGTGGGAGCAAAAATATTTTTCTTTTTTGTTTATTTAAAAAAATTAAATAAAAATTTTGTTAAGTTTGTTTTACAAGTCATTGCACAATCCTAGCATTCTTCCATTGATTGAAAACTCATTTGTCAAGTTACATTTATATAAAAGTTACATAAAGCGTAGGTAAGTGAAATAATTACCGTCGCCTTTGGCCTAGCAATCAGTATTGTGAAGACGTCGGTAAGTAAAATTTGCCGTTTTTAAACCAGACACCGTAAGTAATCATGGAAACCTGGTATAGTTAAGCCATAAAAGTTCTTCGAAAATATTCAAACACATAACATGAAATAGTAGTCACACTGTGCGATATTCTCGGAAACGGAGGGAAATCTATAATGGTAATGAATGTTATTCCAAATTGCTAGTGTGTTGAAAATACCTTCATAATAAATATGAAACCTTAACGTTTGTGTAAATTCATAAGGAGTGTTTATGGCTGTTTTAGCCAGAAATAATAAATTATCTGTATTCCATTGTCATGTTTGCAATATGGAATCATCAGCTGCAATAAGAACAATGAACTTGGAACTGCAACTATAATTGACAACGAAGAACACCAACTGGTTATGATTCATATCGTCGGGTAAGCGTGTTAACTTTCGATATCCATTATTGGCCAAAACAGAGATTTTATTTATATCAAGAGTAAAATCACAAGAGCTTTTTTTTTATCGGATAACGGATAAATTTCTTTCTTCAACGAAATTATTTTGCCTATCAGTAATTTCACGAGAAAAACTGGCATGAAAAAACTGCGAGACCGCAAGTCGATCAATTTTGTCTAATGTCAGTTTTTGGAGTAAAATTACTGATGGAGTTCTAAGAAATTTATCATATAAAAGAAAACTTCGAATGTTTTTTGGCAAGATAAATCAACGACAATAAATAAAAATACACCACAATAATAATCACCTTCATTGAAATAGTCATTTGAAGGAGCAGTTATTAACAACACAATTTCAATAATGTTTTTGAAAAATTACCGAACAATCATAGCTGTCATGACAGAAATTGAAGGGACGGTCGCGTGTGGTGTTAAGGAACAGGTATTGGAAGGAAAAGGTGCATCCTTTTTTATCGCTGTCAAAATGACTCTGACGTTATATTTGAATGGGATTCTTTCTACAGGAGTTGATTTATCGCTTATATTTTTGTCCGTCACTTATAGCGCAATACAATTTATGGAGTAAAACTTTGCAAACCACAAAAAAACAAAAAGCAATATATCTGAGCACATAAAAATCATACATTTTCGGAGTGAGCATGACTCAGCACGACTCAGTATTTTTCATGATTTTTAGGGGTGAACGAACCCCTTGCAACTTTTTTCGAATAATTTAAAATTTTTTGATTGACTCGAAATATACAATACATACTAATTCGGCCATTCTGAATCGATTGGCGTTCGCAGAATTTGTCTATCTCTAACTGTTCTCGATTTGGTCATTTTTAAATCAGTTTTTAGATGTTTTTTCCCGCCAAAAATATTTCTGGTGAGTTTTCGGCATTTTCGTTCAAAGATTCGGAATCAGCACGTCAAAATACGTTCAAAGACAAAAATTTGTATTTCGAAAAATGAAAAATAAAAATCTGAGAAAATTGGATTTTTTACCTTTAACACCCTTTTCCGGCTAATCTTACATCTGAGCACATAAAAATCATACATTTTCGGAATGAGCATGAAATTTTACGTAAACAGTGCAAATTCTAAGCCGATATGATGACTTAGTATTTTTCCTGTTTTTTAGGGGTGAACCCCTTGCAACTTTTTTCGAGTAATTTTAAATTTTTTGATTGATTCGAAATATACAATACATACTTATTCGGCCATTCTTAGCATGATTTTTTTTGTTCAAATTTCCAGTATATACTAATTAGACCATTCTGAATCGATTGGCGTTCGCAGAATTTATCTATGTCTAACCGTTCTCGAGTTGGTCAGCTCTGAATCAGTTTTCAAATGTTTTTTTTTGGCACCAAAAATATTTCCGTTGAGTTTTCGACATTTTCGTTCAAAGATTCGGAATCAGCACGTCAAAATTCGTTCAAAGACAAAAATTTGAATTTCGAAAAATGAAAAATAAAAATCTTAGAAAATTGGATTTTTTACCTTTAACACCCTTTTCCGGCTAATCTTACATCTGAGCACATAAAAATCATAGATTTTCGGAATGAGCATGAAATTTTACGTAAACAGTGCAAATTCTAAGCCGATATGATGACTTAGTATTTTTCCTGTTTTTTAGGGGTGAACCCCTTGCAACTTTTTTCGAATAATTTAAAATTTTTTGATTGACTCGAAATATACAATACATACTAATTCGGCCATTCTGAATCGATTGGCGTTTGCAGAATTTGTCTATCTCTAACTGTTCTCGATTTGGTCATTTTTAAATCAGTTTTTAGATGTTTTTTCCCGCCAAAAATATTTCTGGTGAGTTTTCGGCATTTTCGTTCAAAGATTCGGAATCAGCACGTCAAAATACGTTCAAAGACAAAAATTTGTATTTCGAAAAATGAAAAATAAAAATCTGAGAAAATTGGATTTTTTACCTTTAACACCCTTTTCCGGCTAATCTTACATCTGAGCACATAAAAATCATACATTTTCGGAATGAGCATGAAATTTTACGTAAACAGTGCAAATTCTAAGCCGATATGATGACTTAGTATTTTTCCTGTTTTTTAGGGGTGAACCCCTTGCAACTTTTTTCGAGTAATTTTAAATTTTTTGATTGATTCGAAATATACAATACATACTTATTCGGCCATTCTTAGCATGATTTTTTTTGTTCAAATTTCCAGTATATACTAATTAGACCATTCTGAATCGATTGGCGTTCGCATAATTTATCTATGTCTAACCGTTCTCGAGTTGGTCAGCTCTGAATCAGTTTTCAAATGTTTTTTTTTGGCACCAAAAATATTTCCGTTGAGTTTTCGACATTTTCGTTCAAAGATTCGGAATCAGCACGTCAAAATTCGTTCAAAGACAAAAATTTGAATTTCGAAAAATGAAAAATAAAAATCTTAGAAAATTGGATTTTTTACCTTTAACACCCTTTTCCGGCTAATCTTACATCTGAGCACATAAAAATCATAGATTTTCGGAATGAGCATGAAATTTTACGTAAACAGTGCAAATTCTAAGCCGATATGATGACTTAGTATTTTTCCTGTTTTTTAGGGGTGAACCCCTTGCAACTTTTTTCGAGTAATTTTAAATTTTTTGATTGATTCGAAATATACAATACATACTAATTCGGCCATTCTGAATCGAGTGGCGTTTGCAGAATTTGTCTATCTCTAACCGTTCTCGAGTTGGTCATTTCTAAATCAGTTTTTAGATGTTTTTTTCCCGCCAAAAATATTTCTGGTGAGTTTTCGACATTTTCGTTCAAAGATTCGGAATCAGCACGTGAAAATACGTTCAAAGACAAAAATTTGAATTTCGAAAAATGAAAAATAAAAATCTCAGAAAATTGGATTTTTTACCTTCAACACCCTTTTCCGGCTAATCTTACATCTGAGCACATAAAAATCATACATTTTCGGAATGAGCATGAAATTTTACGTAAACAGTGCAAATTCTAAGCCGATATGATGACTTAGTATTTTTCCTGTTTTTTAGGGGTGAACCCCTTGCAACTTTTTTCGAGTAATTTTAAATTTTTTGATTGATTCGAAATATACAATACATACTTATTCGGCCATTCTTAGCATGATTTTTTTTGTTCAAATTTCCAGTATATACTAATTAGACCATTCTGAATCGATTGGCGTTCGCAGAATTTATCTATGTCTAACCGTTCTCGAGTTGGTCAGCTCTGAATCAGTTTTCAAATGTTTTTTTTTGGCACCAAAAATATTTCCGTTGAGTTTTCGACATTTTCGTTCAAAGATTCGGAATCAGCACGTCAAAATTCGTTCAAAGACAAAAATTTGAATTTCGAAAAATGAAAAATAAAAATCTTAGAAAATTGGATTTTTTACCTTTAACACCCTTTTCCGGCTAATCTTACATCTGAGCACATAAAAATCATAGATTTTCGGAATGAGCATGAAATTTTACGTAAACAGTGCAAATTCTAAGCCGATATGATGACTTAGTATTTTTCCTGTTTTTTAGGGGTGAACCCCTTGCAACTTTTTTCGAGTAATTTTAAATTTTTTGATTGATTCGAAATATACAATACATACTAATTCGGCCATTCTGAATCGAGTGGCGTTTGCAGAATTTGTCTATCTCTAACCGTTCTCGAGTTGGTCATTTCTAAATCAGTTTTTAGATGTTTTTTCCCGCCAAAAATATTTCTGGTGAGTTTTCGGCATTTTCGTTCAAAGATTCGGAATCAGCACGTGAAAATACGTTCAAAGACAAAAATTTGTATTTCGAAAAATGAAAAATAAAAATCTGAGAAAATTGAATTTTTTACCTTTAACACCCTTTTCCGGCTAATCTTACATCTGAGCACATAAAAATCATACATTTTCGGAATGAGCATGAAATTTTACGTAAACAGTGCAAATTCTAAGCCGATATGATGACTTAGTATTTTTCCTGTTTTTTAGGGGTGAACCCCTTGCAACTTTTTTCGAGTAATTTTAAATTTTTTGATTGATTCGAAATATACAATACATACTAATTCGGCCATTCTGAATCGAGTGGCGTTTGCAGAATTTGTCTATCTCTAACCGTTCTCGAGTTGGTCATTTCTAAATCAGTTTTTAGATGTTTTTTCCCGCCAAAAATATTTCTGGTGAGTTTTCGGCATTTTCGTTCAAAGATTCGGAATCAGCACGTGAAAATACGTTCAAAGACAAAAATTTGTATTTCGAAAAATGAAAAATAAAAATCTGAGAAAATTGGATTTTTTACCTTTAACACCCTTTTCCGGCTAATCTTACATCTGAGCACATAAAAATCATACATTTTCGGAATGAGCATGAAATTTTACGTAAACAGTGCAAATTCTAAGCCGATATGATGACTTAGTATTTTTCCTGTTTTTTAGGGGTGAACCCCTTGCAACTTTTTTCGAGTAATTTTAAATTTTTTGATTGATTCGAAATATACAATACATACTTATTCGGCCATTCTTAGCATGATTTTTTTTGTTCAAATTTCCAGTATATACTAATTAGACCATTCTGAATCGATTGGCGTTCGCAGAATTTATCTATGTCTAACCGTTCTCGAGTTGGTCAGCTCTGAATCAGTTTTCAAATGTTTTTTTTTGGCACCAAAAATATTTCCGTTGAGTTTTCGACATTTTCGTTCAAAGATTCGGAATCAGCACGTCAAAATTCGTTCAAAGACAAAAATTTGAATTTCGAAAAATGAAAAATAAAAATCTTAGAAAATTGGATTTTTTACCTTTAACACCCTTTTCCGGCTAATCTTACATCTGAGCACATAAAAATCATAGATTTTCGGAATGAGCATGAAATTTTACGTAAACAGTGCAAATTCTAAGCCGATATGATGACTTAGTATTTTTCCTGTTTTTTAGGGGTGAACCCCTTGCAACTTTTTTCGAGTAATTTTAAATTTTTTGATTGATTCGAAATATACAATACATACTAATTCGGCCATTCTGAATCGAGTGGCGTTTGCAGAATTTGTCTATCTCTAACCGTTCTCGAGTTGGTCATTTCTAAATCAGTTTTTAGATGTTTTTTTCCCGCCAAAAATATTTCTGGTGAGTTTTCGACATTTTCGTTCAAAGATTCGGAATCAGCACGTGAAAATACGTTCAAAGACAAAAATATGAATTTCGAAAAATGAAAAATAAAAATCTCAGAAAATTGGATTTTTTACCTTCAACACCCTTTTCCGGCTAATCTTACATCTGAGCACATAAAAATCATACATTTTCGGAATGAGCATGAAATTTTACGTAAACAGTGCAAATTCTAAGCCGATATGATGACTTAGTATTTTTCCTGTTTTTTAGGGGTGAACCCCTTGCAACTTTTTTCGAGTAATTTTAAATTTTTTGATTGATTCGAAATATACAATACATACTTATTCGGCCATTCTTAGCATGATTTTTTTTGTTCAAATTTCCAGTATATACTAATTAGACCATTCTGAATCGATTGGCGTTCGCAGAATTTATCTATGTCTAACCGTTCTCGAGTTGGTCAGCTCTGAATCAGTTTTCAAATGTTTTTTTTTGGCACCAAAAATATTTCCGTTGAGTTTTCGACATTTTCGTTCAAAGATTCGGAATCAGCACGTCAAAATTCGTTCAAAGACAAAAATTTGAATTTCGAAAAATGAAAAATAAAAATCTTAGAAAATTGGATTTTTTACCTTTAACACCCTTTTCCGGCTAATCTTACATCTGAGCACATAAAAATCATAGATTTTCGGAATGAGCATGAAATTTTACGTAAACAGTGCAAATTCTAAGCCGATATGATGACTTAGTATTTTTCCTGTTTTTTAGGGGTGAACCCCTTGCAACTTTTTTCGAGTAATTTTAAATTTTTTGATTGATTCGAAATATACAATAAATACTAATTCGGCCATTCTGAATCGAGTGGCGTTAGCAGAATTTGTCTATCTCTAACCGTTCTCGAGTTGGTCATTTCTAAATCAGTTTTTAGATGTTTTTTTCCCGCCAAAAATATTTCTGGTGAGTTTTCGACATTTTCGTTCAAAGATTCGGAATCAGCACGTGAAAATACGTTCAAAGACAAAAATTTGAATTTCGAAAAATGAAAAATAAAAATCTCAGAAAATTGGATTTTTTACCTTCAACACCCTTTTCCGGCTAATCTTACATCTGAGCACATAAAAATCATACATTTTCGGAATGAGCATGAAATTTTACGTAAACAGTGCAAATTCTAAGCCGATGTGACGACTTAGTATTTTTCATGATTTTTAGGGGTGAACCCCCTTGCAAATTTTTTCGAGTAATTTTAAATTTTTTGATTGATTCGAAATATACAATACATACTTATTCGGCCATTCTTAGCATGATTTTTTTTGTTCAAATTTCCAGTATATACTAATTAGACCATTCTGAATCGATTGGCGTTCGCAGAATTTATCTATGTCTAACCGTTCTCGAGTTGGTCAGCTCTGAATCAGTTTTCAAATGTTTTTTTTTGGCACCAAAAATATTTCCGTTGAGTTTTCGACATTTTCGTTCAAAGATTCGGAATCAGCACGTCAAAATTCGTTCAAAGACAAAAATTTGAATTTCGAAAAATGAAAAATAAAAATCTTAGAAAATTGGATTTTTTACCTTTAACACCCTTTTCCGGCTAATCTTACATCTGAGCACATAAAAATCATAGATTTTCGGAATGAGCATGAAATTTTACGTAAACAGTGCAAATTCTAAGCCGATATGATGACTTAGTATTTTTCCTGTTTTTTAGGGGTGAACCCCTTGCAACTTTTTTCGAGTAATTTTAAATTTTTTGATTGATTCGAAATATACAATACATACTAATTCGGCCATTCTGAATCGAGTGGCGTTTGCAGAATTTGTCTATCTCTAACCGTTCTCGAGTTGGTCATTTCTAAATCAGTTTTTAGATGTTTTTTTCCCGCCAAAAATATTTCTGGTGAGTTTTCGACATTTTCGTTCAAAGATTCGGAATCAGCACGTGAAAATACGTTCAAAGACAAAAATATGAATTTCGAAAAATGAAAAATAAAAATCTCAGAAAATTGGATTTTTTACCTTCAACACCCTTTTCCGGCTAATCTTACATCTGAGCACATAAAAATCATACATTTTCGGAATGAGCATGAAATTTTACGTAAACAGTGCAAATTCTAAGCCGATATGATGACTTAGTATTTTTCCTGTTTTTTAGGGGTGAACCCCTTGCAACTTTTTTCGAGTAATTTTAAATTTTTTGATTGATTCGAAATATACAATACATACTTATTCGGCCATTCTTAGCATGATTTTTTTTGTTCAAATTTCCAGTATATACTAATTAGACCATTCTGAATCGATTGGCGTTCGCAGAATTTATCTATGTCTAACCGTTCTCGAGTTGGTCAGCTCTGAATCAGTTTTCAAATGTTTTTTTTTGGCACCAAAAATATTTCCGTTGAGTTTTCGACATTTTCGTTCAAAGATTCGGAATCAGCACGTCAAAATTCGTTCAAAGACAAAAATTTGAATTTCGAAAAATGAAAAATAAAAATCTTAGAAAATTGGATTTTTTACCTTTAACACCCTTTTCCGGCTAATCTTACATCTGAGCACATAAAAATCATAGATTTTCGGAATGAGCATGAAATTTTACGTAAACAGTGCAAATTCTAAGCCGATATGATGACTTAGTATTTTTCCTGTTTTTTAGGGGTGAACCCCTTGCAACTTTTTTCGAGTAATTTTAAATTTTTTGATTGATTCGAAATATACAATACATACTAATTCGGCCATTCTGAATCGAGTGGCGTTTGCAGAATTTGTCTATCTCTAACCGTTCTCGAGTTGGTCATTTCTAAATCAGTTTTTAGATGTTTTTTCCCGCCAAAAATATTTCTGGTGAGTTTTCGGCATTTTCGTTCAAAGATTCGGAATCAGCACGTGAAAATACGTTCAAAGACAAAAATTTGTATTTCGAAAAATGAAAAATAAAAATCTGAGAAAATTGAATTTTTTACCTTTAACACCCTTTTCCGGCTAATCTTACATCTGAGCACATAAAAATCATACATTTTCGGAATGAGCATGAAATTTTACGTAAACAGTGCAAATTCTAAGCCGATATGATGACTTAGTATTTTTCCTGTTTTTTAGGGGTGAACCCCTTGCAACTTTTTTCGAGTAATTTTAAATTTTTTGATTGATTCGAAATATACAATACATACTTATTCGGCCATTCTTAGCATGATTTTTTTTGTTCAAATTTCCAGTATATACTAATTAGACCATTCTGAATCGATTGGCGTTCGCAGAATTTATCTATGTCTAACCGTTCTCGAGTTGGTCAGCTCTGAATCAGTTTTCAAATGTTTTTTTTGGCACCAAAAATATTTCCGTTGAGTTTTCGACATTTTCGTTCAAAGATTCGGAATCAGCACGTCAAAATTCGTTCAAAGACAAAAATTTGAATTTCGAAAAATGAAAAATAAAAATCTTAGAAAATTGGATTTTTTACCTTTAACACCCTTTTCCGGCTAATCTTACATCTGAGCACATAAAAATCATAGATTTTCGGAATGAGCATGAAATTTTACGTAAACAGTGCAAATTCTAAGCCGATATGATGACTTAGTATTTTTCCTGTTTTTTAGGGGTGAACCCCTTGCAACTTTTTTCGAGTAATTTTAAATTTTTTGATTGATTCGAAATATACAATACATACTAATTCGGCCATTCTGAATCGAGTGGCGTTTGCAGAATTTGTCTATCTCTAACCGTTCTCGAGTTGGTCATTTCTAAATCAGTTTTTAGATGTTTTTTTCCCGCCAAAAATATTTCTGGTGAGTTTTCGACATTTTCGTTCAAAGATTCGGAATCAGCACGTGAAAATACGTTCAAAGACAAAAATTTGAATTTCGAAAAATGAAAAATAAAAATCTCAGAAAATTGGATTTTTTACCTTCAACACCCTTTTCCGGCTAATCTTACATCTGAGCACATAAAAATCATACATTTTCGGAATGAGCATGAAATTTTACGTAAACAGTGCAAATTCTAAGCCGATGTGACGACTTAGTATTTTTCATGATTTTTAGGGGTGAACCCCCTTGCAAATTTTTTCGAGTAATTTTAAATTTTTTGATTGATTCGAAATATACAATACATACTTATTCGGCCATTCTTAGCATGATTTTTTTTGTTCAAATTTCCAGTATATACTAATTAGACCATTCTGAATCGATTGGCGTTCGCAGAATTTATCTATGTCTAACCGTTCTCGAGTTGGTCAGCTCTGAATCAGTTTTCAAATGTTTTTTTTTGGCACCAAAAATATTTCCGTTGAGTTTTCGACATTTTCGTTCAAAGATTCGGAATCAGCACGTCAAAATTCGTTCAAAGACAAAAATTTGAATTTCGAAAAATGAAAAATAAAAATCTTAGAAAATTGGATTTTTTACCTTTAACACCCTTTTCCGGCTAATCTTACATCTGAGCACATAAAAATCATAGATTTTCGGAATGAGCATGAAATTTTACGTAAACAGTGCAAATTCTAAGCCGATATGATGACTTAGTATTTTTCCTGTTTTTTAGGGGTGAACCCCTTGCAACTTTTTTCGAGTAATTTTAAATTTTTTGATTGATTCGAAATATACAATACATACTAATTCGGCCATTCTGAATCGAGTGGCGTTTGCAGAATTTGTCTATCTCTAACCGTTCTCGAGTTGGTCATTTCTAAATCAGTTTTTAGATGTTTTTTTCCCGCCAAAAATATTTCTGGTGAGTTTTCGACATTTTCGTTCAAAGATTCGGAATCAGCACGTGAAAATACGTTCAAAGACAAAAATTTGAATTTCGAAAAATGAAAAATAAAAATCTCAGAAAATTGGATTTTTTACCTTCAACACCCTTTTCCGGCTAATCTTACATCTGAGCACATAAAAATCATACATTTTCGGAATGAGCATGAAATTTTACGTAAACAGTGCAAATTCTAAGCCGATGTGACGACTTAGTATTTTTCCTGTTTTTTAGGGGTGAACCCCTTGCAACTTTTTTCGAGTAATTTTAAATTTTTTGATTGATTCGAAATATACAATACATACTAATTCGGCCATTCTGAATCGAGTGGCGTTTGCAGAATTTGTCTATCTCTAACCGTTCTCGAGTTGGTCATTTCTAAATCAGTTTTTAGATGTTTTTTTCCCGCCAAAAATATTTCTGGTGAGTTTTCGACATTTTCGTTCAAAGATTCGGAATCAGCACGTGAAAATACGTTCAAAGACATAAATTTGAATTTCGAAAAATGAAAAATAAAAATCTCAGATAATTGGATTTTTTACCTTCAACACCCTTTTCCGGCTAATCTTACATCTGAGCACATAAAAATCATACATTTTCGGAATGAGCATGAAATTTTACGTAAACAGTGCAAATTCTAAGCCGATATGATGACTTAGTATTTTTCCTGTTTTTTAGGGGTGAACCCCTTGCAACTTTTTTCGAGTAATTTTAAATTTTTTGATTGATTCGAAATATACAATACATACTAATTCGGCCATTCTGAATCGAGTGGCGTTTGCAGAATTTGTCTATCTCTAACCGTTCTCGAGTTGGTCATTTCTAAATCAGTTTTTAGATGTTTTTTTCCCGCCAAAAATATTTCTGGTGAGTTTTCGACATTTTCGTTCAAAGATTCGGAATCAGCACGTGAAAATACGTTCAAAGACAAAAATTTGAATTTCGAAAAATGAAAAATAAAAATCTCAGAAAATTGGATTTTTTACCTTCAACACCCTTTTCCGGCTAATCTTACATCTGAGCACATAAAAATCATACATTTTCGGAATGAGCATGAAATTTTACGTAAACAGTGCAAATTCTAAGCCGATGTGACGACTTAGTATTTTTCATGATTTTTAGGGGTGAACCCCCTTGCAAATTTTTTCGAGTAATTTTAAATTTTTTGATTGATTCGAAATATACAATACATACTTATTCGGCCATTCTTAGCATGATTTTTTTTGTTCAAATTTCCAGTATATACTAATTAGACCATTCTGAATCGATTGGCGTTCGCAGAATTTATCTATGTCTAACCGTTCTCGAGTTGGTCAGCTCTGAATCAGTTTTCAAATGTTTTTTTTTTGGCACCAAAAATATTTCCGTTGAGTTTTCGACATTTTCGTTCAAAGATTCGGAATCAGCACGTCAAAATTCGTTCAAAGACAAAAATTTGAATTTCGAAAAATGAAAAATAAAAATCTTAGAAAATTGGATTTTTTACCTTTAACACCCTTTTCCGGCTAATCTTACATCTGAGCACATAAAAATCATAGATTTTCGGAATGAGCATGAAATTTTACGTAAACAGTGCAAATTCTAAGCCGATATGATGACTTAGTATTTTTCCTGTTTTTTAGGGGTGAACCCCTTGCAACTTTTTTCGAGTAATTTTAAATTTTTTGATTGATTCGAAATATACAATACATACTAATTCGGCCATTCTGAATCGAGTGGCGTTTGCAGAATTTGTCTATCTCTAACCGTTCTCGAGTTGGTCATTTCTAAATCAGTTTTTAGATGTTTTTTTCCCGCCAAAAATATTTCTGGTGAGTTTTCGACATTTTCGTTCAAAGATTCGGAATCAGCACGTGAAAATACGTTCAAAGACAAAAATTTGAATTTCGAAAAATGAAAAATAAAAATCTCAGAAAATTGGATTTTTTACCTTCAACACCCTTTTCCGGCTAATCTTACATCTGAGCACATAAAAATCATACATTTTCGGAATGAGCATGAAATTTTACCTAAACAGTGCAAATTCTAAGCCGATATGATGACTTAGTATTTTTCCTGTTTTTTAGGGGTGAACCCCTTGCAACTTTTTTCGAGTAATTTTAAATTTTTTGATTGATTCGAAATATACAATACATACTAATTCGGCCATTCTGAATCGAGTGGCGTTTGCAGAATTTGTCTATCTCTAACCGTTCTCGAGTTGGTCATTTCTAAATCAGTTTTTAGATGTTTTTTTCCCGCCAAAAATATTTCTGGTGAGTTTTCGACATTTTCGTTCAAAGATTCGGAATCAGCACGTGAAAATACGTTCAAAGACAAAAATTTGAATTTCGAAAAATGAAAAATAAAAATCTCAGAAAATTGGATTTTTTACCTTCAACACCCTTTTCCGGCTAATCTTACATCTGAGCACATAAAAATCATACATTTTCGGAATGAGCATGAAATTTTACGTAAACAGTGCAAATTCTAAGCCGATATGATGACTTAGTATTTTTCCTGTTTTTTAGGGGTGAACCCCTTGCAACTTTTTTCGAGTAATTTTAAATTTTTTGATTGATTCGAAATATACAATACATACTTATTCGGCCATTCTTAGCATGATTTTTTTTGTTCAAATTTCCAGTATATACTAATTAGACCATTCTGAATCGATTGGCGTTCGCAGAATTTATCTATGTCTAACCGTTCTCGAGTTGGTCAGCTCTGAATCAGTTTTCAAATGTTTTTTTTTGGCACCAAAAATATTTCCGTTGAGTTTTCGACATTTTCGTTCAAAGATTCGGAATCAGCACGTCAAAATTCGTTCAAAGACAAAAATTTGAATTTCGAAAAATGAAAAATAAAAATCTTAGAAAATTGGATTTTTTACCTTTAACACCCTTTTCCGGCTAATCTTACATCTGAGCACATAAAAATCATACATTTTCGGAATGAGCATGAAATTTTACGTAAACAGTGCAAATTCTAAGCCGATGTGACGACTTAGTATTTTTCATGATTTTTAGGGGTGAACCCCCTTGCAAATTTTTTCGAGTAATTTTAAATTTTTTGATTGATTCGAAATATACAATACATACTTATTCGGCCATTCTTAGCATGATTTTTTTTGTTCAAATTTCCAGTATATACTAATTAGACCATTCTGAATCGATTGGCGTTCGCAGAATTTATCTATGTCTAACCGTTCTCGAGTTGGTCAGCTCTGAATCAGTTTTCAAATGTTTTTTTTTGGCACCAAAAATATTTCCGTTGAGTTTTCGACATTTTCGTTCAAAGATTCGGAATCAGCACGTCAAAATTCGTTCAAAGACAAAAATTTGAATTTCGAAAAATGAAAAATAAAAATCTTAGAAAATTGGATTTTTTACCTTTAACACCCTTTTCCGGCTAATCTTACATCTGAGCACATAAAAATCATAGATTTTCGGAATGAGCATGAAATTTTACGTAAACAGTGCAAATTCTAAGCCGATATGATGACTTAGTATTTTTCCTGTTTTTTAGGGGTGAACCCCTTGCAACTTTTTTCGAGTAATTTTAAATTTTTTGATTGATTCGAAATATACAATACATACTAATTCGGCCATTCTGAATCGAGTGGCGTTTGCAGAATTTGTCTATCTCTAACCGTTCTCGAGTTGGTCATTTCTAAATCAGTTTTTAGATGTTTTTTTCCCGCCAAAAATATTTCTGGTGAGTTTTCGACATTTTCGTTCAAAGATTCGGAATCAGCACGTGAAAATACGTTCAAAGACAAAAATTTGAATTTCGAAAAATGAAAAATAAAAATCTCAGAAAATTGGATTTTTTACCTTCAACACCCTTTTCCGGCTAATCTTACATCTGAGCACATAAAAATCATACATTTTCGGAATGAGCATGAAATTTTACCTAAACAGTGCAAATTCTAAGCCGATATGATGACTTAGTATTTTTCCTGTTTTTTAGGGGTGAACCCCTTGCAACTTTTTTCGAGTAATTTTAAATTTTTTGATTGATTCGAAATATACAATACATACTAATTCGGCCATTCTGAATCGAGTGGCGTTTGCAGAATTTGTCTATCTCTAACCGTTCTCGAGTTGGTCATTTCTAAATCAGTTTTTAGATGTTTTTTTCCCGCCAAAAATATTTCTGGTGAGTTTTCGACATTTTCGTTCAAAGATTCGGAATCAGCACGTGAAAATACGTTCAAAGACAAAAATTTGAATTTCGAAAAATGAAAAATAAAAATCTCAGAAAATTGGATTTTTTACCTTCAACACCCTTTTCCGGCTAATCTTACATCTGAGCACATAAAAATCATACATTTTCGGAATGAGCATGAAATTTTACGTAAACAGTGCAAATTCTAAGCCGATATGATGACTTAGTATTTTTCCTGTTTTTTAGGGGTGAACCCCTTGCAACTTTTTTCGAGTAATTTTAAATTTTTTGATTGATTCGAAATATACAATACATACTTATTCGGCCATTCTTAGCATGATTTTTTTTGTTCAAATTTCCAGTATATACTAATTAGACCATTCTGAATCGATTGGCGTTCGCAGAATTTATCTATGTCTAACCGTTCTCGAGTTGGTCAGCTCTGAATCAGTTTTCAAATGTTTTTTTTTGGCACCAAAAATATTTCCGTTGAGTTTTCGACATTTTCGTTCAAAGATTCGGAATCAGCACGTCAAAATTCGTTCAAAGACAAAAATTTGAATTTCGAAAAATGAAAAATAAAAATCTTAGAAAATTGGATTTTTTACCTTTAACACCCTTTTCCGGCTAATCTTACATCTGAGCACATAAAAATCATAGATTTTCGGAATGAGCATGAAATTTTACGTAAACAGTGCAAATTCTAAGCCGATATGATGACTTAGTATTTTTCCTGTTTTTTAGGGGTGAACCCCTTGCAACTTTTTTCGAGTAATTTTAAATTTTTTGATTGATTCGAAATATACAATACATACTAATTCGGCCATTCTGAATCGAGTGGCGTTTGCAGAATTTGTCTATCTCTAACCGTTCTCGAGTTGGTCATTTCTAAATCAGTTTTTAGATGTTTTTTCCCGCCAAAAATATTTCTGGTGAGTTTTCGGCATTTTCGTTCAAAGATTCGGAATCAGCACGTGAAAATACGTTCAAAGACAAAAATTTGTATTTCGAAAAATGAAAAATAAAAATCTGAGAAAATTGGATTTTTTACCTTTAACACCCTTTTCCGGCTAATCTTACATCTGAGCACATAAAAATCATACATTTTCGGAATGAGCATGAAATTTTACGTAAACAGTGCAAATTCTAAGCCGATATGATGACTTAGTATTTTTCCTGTTTTTTAGGGGTGAACCCCTTGCAACTTTTTTCGAGTAATTTTAAATTTTTTGATTGATTCGAAATATACAATACATACTTATTCGGCCATTCTTAGCATGATTTTTTTTGTTCAAATTTCCAGTATATACTAATTAGACCATTCTGAATCGATTGGCGTTCGCAGAATTTATCTATGTCTAACCGTTCTCGAGTTGGTCAGCTCTGAATCAGTTTTCAAATGTTTTTTTTGGCACCAAAAATATTTCCGTTGAGTTTTCGACATTTTCGTTCAAAGATTCGGAATCAGCACGTCAAAATTCGTTCAAAGACAAAAATTTGAATTTCGAAAAATGAAAAATAAAAATCTTAGAAAATTGGATTTTTTACCTTTAACACCCTTTTCCGGCTAATCTTACATCTGAGCACATAAAAATCATAGATTTTCGGAATGAGCATGAAATTTTACGTAAACAGTGCAAATTCTAAGCCGATATGATGACTTAGTATTTTTCCTGTTTTTTAGGGGTGAACCCCTTGCAACTTTTTTCGAGTAATTTTAAATTTTTTGATTGATTCGAAATATACAATACATACTAATTCGGCCATTCTGAATCGAGTGGCGTTTGCAGAATTTGTCTATCTCTAACCGTTCTCGAGTTGGTCATTTCTAAATCAGTTTTTAGATGTTTTTTTCCCGCCAAAAATATTTCTGGTGAGTTTTCGACATTTTCGTTCAAAGATTCGGAATCAGCACGTGAAAATACGTTCAAAGACAAAAATTTGAATTTCGAAAAATGAAAAATAAAAATCTCAGAAAATTGGATTTTTTACCTTCAACACCCTTTTCCGGCTAATCTTACATCTGAGCACATAAAAATCATACATTTTCGGAATGAGCATGAAATTTTACGTAAACAGTGCAAATTCTAAGCCGATGTGACGACTTAGTATTTTTCATGATTTTTAGGGGTGAACCCCCTTGCAAATTTTTTCGAGTAATTTTAAATTTTTTGATTGATTCGAAATATACAATACATACTTATTCGGCCATTCTTAGCATGATTTTTTTTGTTCAAATTTCCAGTATATACTAATTAGACCATTCTGAATCGATTGGCGTTCGCAGAATTTATCTATGTCTAACCGTTCTCGAGTTGGTCAGCTCTGAATCAGTTTTCAAATGTTTTTTTTGGCACCAAAAATATTTCCGTTGAGTTTTCGACATTTTCGTTCAAAGATTCGGAATCAGCACGTCAAAATTCGTTCAAAGACAAAAATTTGAATTTCGAAAAATGAAAAATAAAAATCTTAGAAAATTGGATTTTTTACCTTTAACACCCTTTTCCGGCTAATCTTACATCTGAGCACATAAAAATCATAGATTTTCGGAATGAGCATGAAATTTTACGTAAACAGTGCAAATTCTAAGCCGATATGATGACTTAGTATTTTTCCTGTTTTTTAGGGGTGAACCCCTTGCAACTTTTTTCGAGTAATTTTAAATTTTTTGATTGATTCGAAATATACAATACATACTAATTCGGCCATTCTGAATCGAGTGGCGTTTGCAGAATTTGTCTATCTCTAACCGTTCTCGAGTTGGTCATTTCTAAATCAGTTTTTAGATGTTTTTTTCCCGCCAAAAATATTTCTGGTGAGTTTTCGACATTTTCGTTCAAAGATTCGGAATCAGCACGTGAAAATACGTTCAAAGACAAAAATTTGAATTTCGAAAAATGAAAAATAAAAATCTCAGAAAATTGGATTTTTTACCTTCAACACCCTTTTCCGGCTAATCTTACATCTGAGCACATAAAAATCATACATTTTCGGAATGAGCATGAAATTTTACGTAAACAGTGCAAATTCTAAGCCGATGTGACGACTTAGTATTTTTCCTGTTTTTTAGGGGTGAACCCCTTGCAACTTTTTTCGAGTAATTTTAAATTTTTTGATTGATTCGAAATATACAATACATACTAATTCGGCCATTCTGAATCGAGTGGCGTTTGCAGAATTTGTCTATCTCTAACCGTTCTCGAGTTGGTCATTTCTAAATCAGTTTTTAGATGTTTTTTTCCCGCCAAAAATATTTCTGGTGAGTTTTCGACATTTTCGTTCAAAGATTCGGAATCAGCACGTGAAAATACGTTCAAAGACATAAATTTGAATTTCGAAAAATGAAAAATAAAAATCTCAGATAATTGGATTTTTTACCTTCAACACCCTTTTCCGGCTAATCTTACATCTGAGCACATAAAAATCATACATTTTCGGAATGAGCATGAAATTTTACGTAAACAGTGCAAATTCTAAGCCGATATGATGACTTAGTATTTTTCCTGTTTTTTAGGGGTGAACCCCTTGCAACTTTTTTCGAGTAATTTTAAATTTTTTGATTGATTCGAAATATACAATACATACTAATTCGGCCATTCTGAATCGAGTGGCGTTTGCAGAATTTGTCTATCTCTAACCGTTCTCGAGTTGGTCATTTCTAAATCAGTTTTTAGATGTTTTTTTCCCGCCAAAAATATTTCTGGTGAGTTTTCGACATTTTCGTTCAAAGATTCGGAATCAGCACGTGAAAATACGTTCAAAGACAAACATTTGAATTTCGAAAAATGAAAAATAAAAATCTCAGAAAATTGGATTTTTTACCTTCAACACCCTTTTCCGGCTAATCTTACATCTGAGCACATAAAAATCATACATTTTCGGAATGAGCATGAAATTTTACGTAAACAGTGCAAATTCTAAGCCGATGTGACGACTTAGTATTTTTCATGATTTTTAGGGGTGAACCCCCTTGCAAATTTTTTCGAGTAATTTTAAATTTTTTGATTGATTCGAAATATACAATACATACTTATTCGGCCATTCTTAGCATGATTTTTTTTGTTCAAATTTCCAGTATATACTAATTAGACCATTCTGAATCGATTGGCGTTCGCAGAATTTATCTATGTCTAACCGTTCTCGAGTTGGTCAGCTCTGAATCAGTTTTCAAATGTTTTTTTTTGGCACCAAAAATATTTCCGTTGAGTTTTCGACATTTTCGTTCAAAGATTCGGAATCAGCACGTCAAAATTCGTTCAAAGACAAAAATTTGAATTTCGAAAAATGAAAAATAAAAATCTTAGAAAATTGGATTTTTTACCTTTAACACCCTTTTCCGGCTAATCTTACATCTGAGCACATAAAAATCATAGATTTTCGGAATGAGCATGAAATTTTACGTAAACAGTGCAAATTCTAAGCCGATATGATGACTTAGTATTTTTCCTGTTTTTTAGGGGTGAACCCCTTGCAACTTTTTTCGAGTAATTTTAAATTTTTTGATTGATTCGAAATATACAATACATACTAATTCGGCCATTCTGAATCGAGTGGCGTTTGCAGAATTTGTCTATCTCTAACCGTTCTCGAGTTGGTCATTTCTAAATCAGTTTTTAGATGTTTTTTTCCCGCCAAAAATATTTCTGGTGAGTTTTCGACATTTTCGTTCAAAGATTCGGAATCAGCACGTGAAAATACGTTCAAAGACAAACATTTGAATTTCGAAAAATGAAAAATAAAAATCTCAGAAAATTGGATTTTTTACCTTCAACACCCTTTTCCGGCTAATCTTACATCTGAGCACATAAAAATCATACATTTTCGGAATGAGCATGAAATTTTACGTAAACAGTGCAAATTCTAAGCCGATGTGACGACTTAGTATTTTTCATGATTTTTAGGGGTGAACCCCCTTGCAAATTTTTTCGAGTAATTTTAAATTTTTTGATTGATTCGAAATATACAATACATACTTATTCGGCCATTCTTAGCATGATTTTTTTTGTTCAAATTTCCAGTATATACTAATTAGACCATTCTGAATCGATTGGCGTTCGCAGAATTTATCTATGTCTAACCGTTCTCGAGTTGGTCAGCTCTGAATCAGTTTTCAAATGTTTTTTTTTGGCACCAAAAATATTTCCGTTGAGTTTTCGACATTTTCGTTCAAAGATTCGGAATCAGCACGTCAAAATTCGTTCAAAGACAAAAATTTGAATTTCGAAAAATGAAAAATAAAAATCTTAGAAAATTGGATTTTTTACCTTTAACACCCTTTTCCGGCTAATCTTACATCTGAGCACATAAAAATCATAGATTTTCGGAATGAGCATGAAATTTTACGTAAACAGTGCAAATTCTAAGCCGATATGATGACTTAGTATTTTTCCTGTTTTTTAGGGGTGAACCCCTTGCCACTTTTTTCGAGTAATTTTAAATTTTTTGATTGATTCGAAATATACAATACATACTAATTCGGCCATTCTGAATCGAGTGGCGTTTGCAGAATTTGTCTATCTCTAACCGTTCTCGAGTTGGTCATTTCTAAATCAGTTTTTAGATGTTTTTTTCCCGCCAAAAATATTTCTGGTGAGTTTTCGACATTTTCGTTCAAAGATTCGGAATCAGCACGTGAAAATACGTTCAAAGACAAAAATTTGAATTTCGAAAAATGAAAAATAAAAATCTCAGAAAATTGGATTTTTTACATTCAACACCCTTTTCCGGCTAATCTTACATCTGAGCACATAAAAATCATACATTTTCGGAATGAGCATGAAATTTTACGTAAACAGTGCAAATTCTAAGCCGATATGATGACTTAGTATTTTTCCTGTTTTTTAGGGGTGAACCCCTTGCAACTTTTTTCGAGTAATTTTAAATTTTTTGATTGATTCGAAATATACAATACATACTAATTCGGCCATTCTGAATCGAGTGGCGTTTGCAGAATTTGTCTATCTCTAACCGTTCTCGAGTTGGTCATTTCTAAATCAGTTTTTAGATGTTTTTTTCCCGCCAAAAATATTTCTGGTGAGTTTTCGACATTTTCGTTCAAAGATTCGGAATCAGCACGTGAAAATACGTTCAAAGACATAAATTTGAATTTCGAAAAATGAAAAATAAAAATCTCAGATAATTGGATTTTTTACCTTCAACACCCTTTTCCGGCTAATCTTACATCTGAGCACATAAAAATCATACATTTTCGGAATGAGCATGAAATTTTACGTAAACAGTGCAAATTCTAAGCCGATATGATGACTTAGTATTTTTCCTGTTTTTTAGGGGTGCAACTTTTTTCGAGTAATTTTAAATTTTTTGATTGATTCGAAAAATACAATACATACTAATTCGGCCATTCTGAATCGAGTGGCGTTTGCAGAATTTGTCTATCTCTAACCGTTCTCGAGTTGGTCATTTCTAAATCAGTTTTTAGATGTTTTTTTCCCGCCAAAAATATTTCTGGTGAGTTTTCGACATTTTCGTTCAAAGATTCGGAATCAGCACGTGAAAATACGTTCAAAGACAAACATTTGAATTTCGAAAAATGAAAAATAAAAATCTCAGAAAATTGGATTTTTTACCTTCAACACCCTTTTCCGGCTAATCTTACATCTGAGCACATAAAAATCATACATTTTCGGAATGAGCATGAAATTTTACGTAAACAGTGCAAATTCTAAGCCGATATGATGACTTAGTATTTTTCCTGTTTTTTAGGGGTGCAACTTTTTTCGAGTAATTTTAAATTTTTTGATTGATTCGAAAAATACAATACATACTAATTCGGCCATTCTGAATCGAGTGGCGTTTGCAGAATTTGTCTATCTCTAACCGTTCTCGAGTTGGTCATTTCTAAATCAGTTCTTAGATGTTTTTTTCCCGCCAAAAATATTTCTGGTGAGTTTTCGACATTTTCGTTCAAAGATTCGGAATCAGCACGTGAAAATACGTTCAAAGACATAAATTTGAATTTCGAAAAATGAAAAATAAAAATCTCAGATAATTGGATTTTTTACCTTCAACACCCTTTTCCGGCTAATCTTACATCTGAGCACATAAAAATCATACATTTTCGGAATGAGCATGAAATTTTACGTAAACAGTGCAAATTCTAAGCCGATGTGACGACTTAGTATTTTTCATGATTTTTAGGGGTGAACCCCCTTGCAAATTTTTTCGAGTAATTTTAAATTTTTTGATTGATTCGAAATATACAATACATACTTATTCGGCCATTCTTAGCATGATTTTTTATGTTCAAATTTCCAGTATATACTAATTAGACCATTCTGAATCGATTGGCGTTCGCAGAATTTATCTATGTCTAACCGTTCTCGAGTTGGTCAGCTCTGAATCAGTTTTCAAATGTTTTTTTTTGGCACCAAAAATATTTCCGTTGAGTTTTCGACATTTTCGTTCAAAGATTCGGAATCAGCACGTCAAAATTCGTTCAAAGACAAAAATTTGAATTTCGAAAAATGAAAAATAAAAATCTTAGAAAATTGGATTTTTTACCTTTAACACCCTTTTCCGGCTAATCTTACATCTGAGCACATAAAAATCATAGATTTTCGGAATGAGCATGAAATTTTACGTAAACAGTGCAAATTCTAAGCCGATATGATGACTTAGTATTTTTCCTGTTTTTTAGGGGTGAACCCCTTGCAACTTTTTTCGAGTAATTTTAAATTTTTTGATTGATTCGAAATATACAATACATACTAATTCGGCCATTCTGAATCGAGTGGCGTTTGCAGAATTTGTCTATCTCTAACCGTTCTCGAGTTGGTCATTTCTAAATCAGTTTTTAGATGTTTTTTTCCCGCCAAAAATATTTCTGGTGAGTTTTCGACATTTTCGTTCAAAGATTCGGAATCAGCACGTGAAAATACGTTCAAAGACAAAAATTTGAATTTCGAAAAATGAAAAATAAAAATCTCAGAAAATTGGATTTTTTACCTTCAACACCCTTTTCCGGCTAATCTTACATCTGAGCACATAAAAATCATACATTTTCGGAATGAGCATGAAATTTTACGTAAACAGTGCAAATTCTAAGCCGATATGATGACTTAGTATTTTTCCTGTTTTTTAGGGGTGAACCCCTTGCAACTTTTTTCGAGTAATTTTAAATTTTTTGATTGATTCGAAATATACAATACATTTTAATTCGGCCATTCTGAATCGAGTGGCGTTTGCAGAATTTGTCTATCTCTAACCGTTCTCGAGTTGGTCATTTCTAAATCAGTTCTTAGATGTTTTTTTCCCGCCAAAAATATTTCTGGTGAGTTTTCGACATTTTCGTTCAAAGATTCGGAATCAGCACGTGAAAATACGTTCAAAGACATAAATTTGAATTTCGAAAAATGAAAAATAAAAATCTCAGATAATTGGATTTTTTACCTTCAACACCCTTTTCCGGCTAATCTTACATCTGAGCACATAAAAATCATACATTTTCGGAATGAGCATGAAATTTTACGTAAACAGTGCAAATTCTAAGCCGATATGATGACTTAGTATTTTTCCTGTTTTTTAGGGGTGCAACTTTTTTCGAGTAATTTTAAATTTTTTGATTGATTCGAAAAATACAATACATACTAATTCGGCCATTCTGAATCGAGTGGCGTTTGCAGAATTTGTCTATCTCTAACCGTTCTCGAGTTGGTCATTTCTAAATCAGTTTTTAGATGTTTTTTTCCCGCCAAAAATATTTCTGGTGAGTTTTCGACATTTTCGTTCAAAGATTCGGAATCAGCACGTGAAAATACGTTCAAAGACAAAAATTTGAATTTCGAAAAATGAAAAATAAAAATCTCAGAAAATTGGATTTTTTACCTTCAACACCCTTTTCCGGCTAATCTTACATCTGAGCACATAAAAATCATACATTTTCGGAATGAGCATGAAATTTTACGTAAACAATGCAAATTCTAAGCCGATGTGACGACTTAGTATTTTTCATGATTTTTAGGGGTGAACCCCCTTGCAAATTTTTTCGAGTAATTTTAAATTTTTTGATTGATTCGAAATATACAATACATACTTATTCGGCCATTCTTAGCATGATTTTTTTTGTTCAAATTTCCAGTATATACTAATTAGACCATTCTGAATCGATTGGCGTTCGCAGAATTTATCTATGTCTAACCGTTCTCGAGTTGGTCAGCTCTGAATCAGTTTTCAAATGTTTTTTTTTGGCACCAAAAATATTTCCGTTGAGTTTTCGACATTTTCGTTCAAAGATTCGGAATTAGCACGTCAAAATTCGTTCAAAGACAAAAATTTGAATTTCGAAAAATGAAAAATAAAAATCTTAGAAAATTGGATTTTTTACCTTTAACACCCTTTTCCGGCTAATCTTACATCTGAGCACATAAAAATCATAGATTTTCGGAATGAGCATGAAATTTTACGTAAACAGTGCAAATTCTAAGCCGATATGATGACTTAGTATTTTTCCTGTTTTTTAGGGGTGAACCCCTTGCAACTTTTTTCGAGTAATTTTAAATTTTTTGATTGATTCGAAATATACAATACATACTAATTCGGCCATTCTGAATCGAGTGGCGTTTGCAGAATTTGTCTATCTCTAACCGTTCTCGAGTTGGTCATTTCTAAATCAGTTTTTAGATGTTTTTTTCCCGTCAAAAATATTTCTGGTGAGTTTTCGACATTTTCGTTCAAAGATTCGGAATCAGCACGTGAAAATACGTTCAAAGACATAAATTTGAATTTCGAAAAATGAAAAATAAAAATCTCAGATAATTGGATTTTTTACCTTCAACACCCTTTTCCGGCTAATCTTACATCTGAGCACATAAAAATCATACATTTTCGGAATGAGCATGAAATTTTACGTAAACAGTGCAAATTCTAAGCCGATGTGACGACTTAGTATTTTTCATGATTTTTAGGGGTGAACCCCCTTGAAAATTTTTTCGTATAATTTTAAATTTATTGATTGACTCGAAATATACAAGACATACTTATTCGGCCATTCTTAGCATGATTTTTTTTGTTCAAATTTCCAGTATATACTAATTAGACCATTCTGAATCGATTGGCGTTCGCAGAATTTGTCTATGTCTAACCGTTCTTGAGTTGGTCAGCTCTGAATCAGTTTTCAAATGTTTTTTTTGGCACCAAAAATATTTCCGATGAGTTTTCGACATTTTCGTTCAAAGATTCGGAATCAGCTTATCAAAATACGTACGAGGACAAACATTTTAAATTCGAAAAATGAAATATAAAAAATCTCAGAAAATTGGACTTTTTACCATAAACAACCTTTTCCGGCTAAATCTGATATCTGAGCACATAAAAATCAGACATTTTCGGAATGAGCATGAAATTTCAAGTATACAGTGCGAATTTCAAGTCGATGTGACGACTTAGTATTTTTAATGATTTTTAGGGTGAACCCCTTGCAATTTTTTTCGAGAAATTTTAAATTTTTTGATTTACTTGAAATATACAATACATACTAATTCGGCCATTCTGAATCGAGTGGCGTTTGCAGAATTTGTCTATCTCTAACCGTTCTCGAGTTGGTCATTTCTAAATCAGTTTTTAGATGTTTTTTTTTCTGCCAAAAATATTTCTGATGAGTTTTCGACATTTTCGTTCAAAGATTCGGAATCAGCACGTCAAAATACATTCAAAGACAAAAATTTGAATTTTGAAAAATGAAAAATAAAAAATCTCAGAAAATTGGATTTTTTACCTTTACCACCCTTTTCCGGCTAATCTTATATTTGAGCACAAAAAAATCATACATTTTCGGAGTGAGCATGAAATTTTACGTATACAGTGCAAATTTCAAGTCGATGTGACGACTCGGTATTTCATGATTTTTAGGGGAGAACCCCCTTGCAACTTTTTTCGAGTAATTTTAAGTTTTTTTCGATTGACTCGAAATATTCAATTCATACTAATTCGGCCATTCTGCATCGATTGGCGTTTGCAGAAATTGTCTATTTCTAACCGTTCTCGAGTTGGTCATTTCCAAATCAGTTTTTAGATGGTTTTTTCCCGCCAAAAATATTTCTGATGAGTTTTCGACATTTTTTATCGCGATAAAAAAGGTGCATCCTTTTTATCGCTGTAAAAATGACTCTGACGTTATATTTGAATGGGTTTCTTTCTACAAGAGTTGATTTATCGCTAATATTTTTGTTCGTCACTTATAGCGCAATTCAATTTATGGAGTAAAACTTTGCACACCACAAAAAAACAGAAAGCAAGAGTTTAATTATTCATTTCTTCAAAGTATATGTGTGGTTCATGCATGTGTATAACAATATGAGTTTTGATTGGATATATTTGGAATGAAATTTTTACTTTTTGAAAATTAATGATTCATTGTCCAAACAAAAATTAAATATATTTATAAATCTGGCTGTGTCTAGTATACCGTGGTACACCTCTATTTTCTCCGTTGTTTCTCAATCAATATTTCTGAAATTTTAAACATCGAATATGCGCACTAGGTGGCACTTTTTGAAATATTTGGAAGGAAAATGCATCTTCCGGTTTTTCCGGAATTGACATCAACTTTCGATTTCCAAATAAGACACCCTGTATATTGACACATGATGGGTTAGGAATGGTCATAATGACATTTTCTGAAATTTCATTAACATATTTTTCAAATTTTATTATCTTATGATTTTCTTATTTATGAAGAGATTTTGATGAAATTTGGACCAGTAATATTTCGAGACCTCCTGACTACAGTGGTGTATTTCAAATTTTAAAAGAGGCCATGCGTGCGATCACATTTTGGACGCTTTTCAGGGTAAAAGAGTCAACTTCTAACTCAAAAACGGTTCGTCGTATCGATTTCAAACAAGGACAGGCTTCTAGAGGAAGTTTGATTCTACATACATGCTGTAATGGAAATTGAATTTTCCATCCACTTTTTCACAAAAAATATCTCAAAAATGTCCCAAAAATGCAGTTACTTTGAAGCAATTTTTTGGGTAGATGAAAAAATAATTTCAAAAAATATATTACAGCACGTGCATATATCAATGTTTTACCTTTCATTTGATACCAAATTCATATCGATTGAATAAAGGTTGCTTCAAATTTTAATGGAAGAGAAATATACCACTGGAGCTACCTCGACTACCTATGAAAAGCATCGTGAGGTGCTGCCGCAGACATAGTTACATAAAATCGAACACCCTCTAGAAGCCTAGTACCCTAGTAATTTTTTTTAGATTTTTTACCTTGAAATGGAGACTTATTCATGAAATTTGGTGTCATATTAGACTTTTGGAAAGTCTATAGAACGAAAAAAAAAAAAGAAAATTTTCAATCGGTTGAAAAATGTAAGTATTATAAGGGTGCTTCCATCTTAAATGAGCCACACTGTATGTGCAGAAAACTCCGGGAGACAATGTCTAACTGTAGGGTCTGGAAAATTCACTTTCTAGTAATAGATGACTCACTTGTTTCCTTTATTATTAGTAATAGCTCCAATGATTGATTGCATACCTGAAACAGAAAACAGAGATTAACAATGTATAATGAATAATTCAATCTAAGGTGTCAATCTAGTTTTTCAACGATTATTTTCCAATTCTGAGATCAAATTAAATAAAAAATACTTCCTAACATCGTCTCTCTTGAGATTGAAGAAATATTCCACAATACCTCTGGCCCTAAACAATTTAAATGCATTTTATTCTCTCTCAAGGGAGAGAAAAATATTTTCACAGTGGTGAAGCAATAATAACGTTAGCCTTGACTGTCATCGAAGATCGTAGACAGGGGTATCAAAGTATTAACAGCAACTAATTCGTCATGTATAACTTATTGAGTGATTCATACATGAAATGTGAAAATAGCCCACTTGGAAGTTACCGATGATATTCGATTTTTATTTGAGTGTTCATTCTATCGAATTATGACGCGGTATTGTTCCACGGAAGAAAAATGAGCATTTAATATATCACTTGTCACTTATTCGGTATGTTGAAGATGGTGCAAAGGACAAAGTATTTGGCTAACAGTTGCAAGGTCCTGAGTTCATATCCTAAAAATCCTAACTGGTTCCTCTAATACCCAAGTGATTCCCGAGTAATACCCCGATCTAATGCCTCTAATGCCCAAGTAACTCCTCTAATACCCGAGTAATAAAAGTAATAGAAATGTTGAACCTTGTCCGAATCTTGTGTTTTTGTCAAGTACTATTTTGAAATACCCATAAATTTTCGTCTAATACCCCTACTTCCCGACTGATACCCAATAATTTTCAACTAATACCCCTACTTCCCGAATAATACCCAATAATTTCCAATTAACTCCTCTAATGTCCCAGTACTACCCAGCAAATACCACGAATACCGAAGGCATTCACACCAAAATTCCACAGCGGTTTCCCCCTCGACTGTATTGTAAAATATATCATTATTCTTCATACATTTTTCTTGTAGTGAATAAATAATTTAGTTTAACCCCTGGTTAGTTATTTCTTATGAATCTTTTTATTGCGTGTACAATTTTTTGAATTGACGCACAGGCTACGGATATTTATACATTCTCCGCAATACTGATGAAATGTGGAATGGTTTTAAATTTTTGTGTAGACGGCGCTAGGCAAATACGCGTTTGTGCATATATCTGATTAAACATTCCGAGCATTTTCCAGTTCAAATCGGGCTGCTGTATTGCCAAATAACTTCATCGAATAGTTTTCACTAACTCTGGGGTATTTATTGACCACATTTGCCAATGAAATCCCTGTTTTGCATACGAATCAAATGTGGTTTATATATCAGAGAATGATAAAGCCATACGAATGTAAATGAGTATCGGACGAAAAACGATAGCTAGGGGTGTCTCTGAGTTCAACCTTCTCATCATTGTCACTACAGATGGCAGGCTAGTTTAGCGAAAAATTATTGCAATCCAATCAAAAACTTAGTACTCCTTTACTTCAAATTATTCAGTAGGAATCAAAAACCAAATGAAACCAATTTTTCACATAAATAGAAAGCCTGATCTTACCTTGTGAATTTATAGATATATTATTGAGAGACAGGGTAGTTCGGGGTTTACAATAAACGAATACAAGAAAAATTATTACAAAAACCAAATTTAACACTGAATGAGGCTATTAGTTAATTGATATATGTCACAGTTTGGAAATTAGTGTAAATACCCAAAAAATTATCAATAATACCACAAAAAATGAAATCCATTTGGATGATGATGATAATATCCTTGTAAAATTGATTTCGAAACCATTTACGAGTACACAATATCATCGGGAATTTCGTTGTTTCAAATGTGGATACTCACACCACTTCAACAACTGTACAGCATTTTCTAAAATCTGTTCCAAATGTAAAAATAAAGGAAATTTCTCTCACATGTGTAGAAATTTCAAGGTTTCAAAAACGATAGCTAGGGGTGTCTCTGAGTTCAACCTTCTCATCATTGTCACTACAGATGGCAGGCTAGTTTAGCGAAAAATTATTGCAATCCAATCAAAAACTTAGTACTCCTTTACTTCAAATTATTCAGTAGGAATCAAAAACCAAATGAAACCAATTTTTCACATAAATAGAAAGCCTGATCTTACCTTGTGAATTTATAGATATATTATTGAGAGACAGGGTAGTTCGGGGTTTACAATAAACGAATACAAGAAAAATTATTACAAAAACCAAATTTAACACTGAATGAGGCTATTAGTTAATTGATATATGTCACAGTTTGGAAATTAGTGTAAATACCCAAAAAATTATCAATAATACCACAAAAAATGAAATCCATTTGGATGATGATGATAATATCCTTGTAAAATTGATTTCGAAACCATTTACGAGTACACAATATCATCGGGAATTTCGTTGTTTCAAATGTGGATACTCACACCACTTCAACAACTGTACAGCATTTTCTAAAATCTGTTCCAAATGTAAAAATAAAGGAAATTTCTCTCACATGTGTAGAAATTTCAAGGTTTCAAAAACGATAGCTAGGGGTGTCTCTGAGTTCAACCTTCTCATCATTGTCACTACAGATGGCAGGCTAGTTTAGCGAAAAATTATTGCAATCCAATCAAAAACTTAGTACTCCTTTACTTCAAATTATTCAGTAGGAATCAAAAACCAAATGAAACCAATTTTTCACATAAATAGAAAGCCTGATCTTACCTTGTGAATTTATAGATATATTATTGAGAGACAGGGTAGTTCGGGGTTTACAATAAACGAATACAAGAAAAATTATTACAAAAACCAAATTTAACACTGAATGAGGCTATTAGTTAATTGATATATGTCACAGTTTGGAAATTAGTGTAAATACCCAAAAAATTATCAATAATACCACAAAAAATGAAATCCATTTGGATGATGATGATAATATCCTTGTAAAATTGATTTCGAAACCATTTACGAGTACACAATATCATCGGGAATTTCGTTGTTTCAAATGTGGATACTCACACCACTTCAACAACTGTACAGCATTTTCTAAAATATGTTCCAAATGTAAAAATAAAGGAAATTTCTCTCACATGTGTAGAAATTTCAAGGTTTCAAAAACGATAGCTAGGGGTGTCTCTGAGTTCAACCTTCTCATCATTGTCACTACAGATGGCAGGCTAGTTTAGCGAAAAATTATTGCAATCCAATCAAAAACTTAGTACTCCTTTACTTCAAATTATTCAGTAGGAATCAAAAACCAAATGAAACCAATTTTTCACATAAATAGAAAGCCTGATCTTACCTTGTGAATTTATAGATATATTATTGAGAGACAGGGTAGTTCGGGGTTTACAATAAACGAATACAAGAAAAATTATTACAAAAACCAAATTTAACACTGAATGAGGCTATTAGTTAATTGATATATGTCACAGTTTGGAAATTAGTGTAAATACCCAAAAAATTATCAATAATACCACAAAAAATGAAATCCATTTGGATGATGATGATAATATCCTTGTAAAATTGATTTCGAAACCATTTACGAGTACACAATATCATCGGGAATTTCGTTGTTTCAAATGTGGATACTCACACCACTTCAACAACTGTACAGCATTTTCTAAAATCTGTTCCAAATGTAAAAATAAAGGAAATTTCTCTCACATGTGTAGAAATTTCAAGGTTTCAAAAACGATAGCTAGGGGTGTCTCTGAGTTCAACCTTCTCATCATTGTCACTACAGATGGCAGGCTAGTTTAGCGAAAAATTATTGCAATCCAATCAAAAACTTAGTACTCCTTTACTTCAAATTATTCAGTAGGAATCAAAAACCAAATGAAACCAATTTTTCACATAAATAGAAAGCCTGATCTTACCTTGTGAATTTATAGATATATTATTGAGAGACAGGGTAGTTCGGGGTTTACAATAAACGAATACAAGAAAAATTATTACAAAAACCAAATTTAACACTGAATGAGGCTATTAGTTAATTGATATATGTCACAGTTTGGAAATTAGTGTAAATACCCAAAAAATTATCAATAATACCACAAAAAATGAAATCCATTTGGATGATGATGATAATATCCTTGTAAAATTGATTTCGAAACCATTTACGAGTACACAATATCATCGGGAATTTCGTTGTTTCAAATGTGGATACTCACACCACTTCAACAACTGTACAACATTTTCTAAAATCTGTTCCAAATGTAAAAATAAAAGTAATTTCTCTCACATGTGTAGAAATTTCAAGGTTCAAGAAATATAAAATACTGAAAATGAATACAAATTGGGGGCATTGTTGCACTAGAGTGTAAATATAAAAGTACTGAAAAATAATTGATTTTTCATATAACTGAATCCTATTCATCACAATCTATTTTAAGTTTACAAGGATGTATTGATTTGCATATAATTACACCCTATAACGAATTTCATATCAATCTCATAAATGAAATAAAAGTCAAAAATTCATGCAGCATGTAACGTTCCTTTGGCATTAAAAATGAAGTTTTAGAAATGGAAAAAAATGGTTTGATCAAATAAGTTCATGATCTCTCTGATTGGGTTCATCCAATAGTTGTAGTTAATAAACCAAATGGTGATGTTTGGATTGTATGAATCCAAGAACTCTTAACGAAAATATTAAAAGAGAACATTTTTCTATCCAAAATTCGAAGATTTGTTTTCACAATTATTAAATGGTTCCAAAATATATTCATTGTTAGACGATTCATCAGCTTTTTTACAAGTGCCATTAGCAACACCTTTTGGTAGATATCATTATCTAAGAATGCCATACGGAATTTCTAGTACTCCAGAAATCTTTCTAAGAATTATCATGAGTAATTCAAACGGACTTTCAGGTGTTATCGTATATTTCGATGACATATTAGTATTTGATAATAATATTGAAAAGCATAAAAAAATATCAAAACTTGAAAAAAAATCAAGATACATGTATGATATGGAACAAAGAACAATCTAAATTTGCTGTAACAGAGGTGAAATTCTTGAGACATATAACTAATGGGTATGGTAAAAAATAAAGTAAATGCAATAAAAAAAATGTCAATTCCAAAAAATAAAAAAAGAGCTACAGCGATTTCTTGATCACATATTTAGCAATATTTTTACCAAACTTATAACAGAAAACTTTTTCTTTAAGAAAACTATTGAGTTAAAAAAATTAATGGATATGGGATTCAGAAGAAGATCAATGTTTCAATGATTTAAAAAACAAATTGTCACTACTTCAACAGTTTTGACAGTGAAAAAAATAAAGTCCTGTCAGGGGATGCAAGTAGTTATGGACTGGGTGCTGTTGTTTTGCAAAACAATTTGCATATTGATATTATCTCTAAATAAGAATTACTTGCTATTGTCTATGGTTGTGAGAGATTTCACTATTATTTATATGGCAGAACGTTTGAAGATCATATTTATCACTGCCTCCTACTGGGCATTGCAAAAAACCCATTGATGATTTATCACTCGGATTGCAAAGACTTATGATTCGTCTAATGAGATATGATATATATTTGGTGTTCATAACAGAAAAAGGTTTCAAATGGCCGATACTTTGAGTCGGGATCCTGGAACTAATATAATAAATTATGAATAACGCAATCGAAGGCTTTCGAGAGATCACTGAAAATTGAGGCGGTCACTTCACCAGCATTCATTTCTGAATAAACTTCATAAAGTAAAGAGAAAATTGCGTCACTTGTATCTTTTTCTGTTTGGAACCCAAATTGGTTTTGCAAGTTCAAGAAATTATTCAAACGTTTCTTAACTAATTTCCCAATAATTTTCGCCAAAGTTGGAATATGAGAAATGGGTCTCAGATTGGAGGGATTATCCACATCACCACCTTTATGTAGAGGAATAACAATGGAAGCCTTAATGAGATCAACTAGTGTTTCCAGTGCATTGACTAGTAGATGCATAACTATTTTGACCGAAATCTCATCATACCCAGCGGAATTTTTGTTTCTGATGTCATGCAAGGTTTGAGTCACTTCAAGAAGATCTGTGTAATATAAGACAAGGCAATCATCAATTTTTATATTTTCCCGATTGTTTATTGGATCATAGGGGCTTAGCTTCTGAGCAAATGTGCAATAGTATTTATTGATTGTTGGGATTTACTGGGATGTTAACCTTTGTTTTCATAGATTTTCCTCTTATATCATTATTTATGGACCAGGTCTCTTTAATTTTTTTGTTAGATTCGCCAATTCTGCTCCTGGCGTTCCAGTCGTATATAAGGCGCCCAGGGCTGGTTGAAAGTCGGAAGTCGCCTCGGGGTGCTGGGTTCTCCTGTGGATTCCAGTCGGAGGCTTTTGCGACTGGTGAAAGCTAGGGAGTCCACGCCCAGTCAATATGGTAGTGTCCAAGTGGCACCCATCAAACGTTGGCCAACAATGTTGAACCAGAAAGGCAGAAAGACGAATGATGCAAATCGAATAAAAGCTTGCAAAAACTGTAAAATGATATTAGAAAATACACTATAGGTAGTTTTATCCCAACACCCAACCACTGTAGGTATTCTATACACCTCGATATGTGTTTCAATCACCAAATGACCATTTCCTGGAGTATGATTAAACGGTCATTGAAAAACTCAATAAATTTTTTCGCCCTGATGTGATTACTACCAACAAATGCTTTTGTACGTTTTATCTGAAATATTTAATCTTGTGATGTGGAATTGGATCAACCGGATTGAAAAATTCCGACAAACAACCAAAATTTGCAAAACAAACACATTACTCGTTATCAAGCTGTGCTCAAAGCTTTTCATTTGGAAAGTCAAATATCTCGATAAATCAATATTGGATTAAAGGCTCCCAGCACCATGATGAAAGCACCACCTTAATTAAAAAATACCGCATGTGAGGAAATTCCTCAAACTCGGGCTTATTAATTAAAAATATGAAATGCCTGCCGTGATTTTCCAAGTATTGGATAAAACGAATAATAAGACCCTAACACAGCTTATTAATCTCAGTCTCGGGAATTGGAGCGAAATATTTCACCCTTCTCTGAGCTCTATGAAAGGAAAAGCATCTGTAAGTTTTCGTGGAGTTTCTGACGTTATTTTCGGTGTCGTTCTGCTTATTCCTGTCCTTCAGATGAGAGGTTAGGAATAGACGATTCGTAAAAGAATGACTTGCTTTTATTTAATAGCAGTACCTTTTCCTTCCATAACAGTAATTTACCTTTTGACAAATGCCTTTTGTATATTGCACAGAATTATCACAAATTCACCCTAAAAATATTTCTTTCAACAATTTATGGTAATTTATGGAACAAAAATCACTGGACTATAATATAATTTATTTTAACTCGGCATTTTCAATCTTCTTCTTTTCGTATATTGCACAGAATTATCATCACAAATTCACTCTAAAAATATTTCTTTCAACAATTTATGGTAATTTATGGAACAAAAATCACTGGACTATAATATAATTTATTTCAACTCGGCTTTTTCAATCTTCTTCTTCAGCGACACGCACGGCCTCTTATGGTGGGAAATAAAGCTTCTGGACGACTCTAGAATTCTACACTTTTTCTTAGGCGAACAGTCTTAAGTCGCTGCTCCTCGTTCATAGATGGTGCCGTGATCACTCGCGCCAAAATTTTGACAAAAAATCGAAATCTTAGACTTATAAAACCCCCACACACCAAATTTTAATCGAATCTGACCCTAATCACAAATCTTGTCTGCCATTTAAATGAAAGAGCTATGTTTAAAAAAAAAACACTCACATTTATTCCAAAATATAGTTGAAGAAACCTCTGCTCATTTGTCTACGTGTGTCGACGTTGTTTCTTCGCCAGTATATTCTCAAGATCGAAAGAAATAAGCATAAAAAAAAATCATGCACAAATATAATGCACTTCGAGTATTTGGTTTTTAGAAAGTTTTTCAAATATTATTTTTTTTTTGTAAGGGTTCATTTACGAGGGTTGAAAAGTTATAAAGTTATAGTACATATTTCAAGCAACAACATTCTTAAATCAAAACACCGTGATAAATAATGATTTTCTTTTTAATTGAGCTACAATAAGGGTTGATTTATAAGGACTGAAAAGTTGCAAAATGAAATTAGTACATATTTTCAGCAACAGAATTCCTAAATTGAATCAATGTGATACATTAATCACTTTTTCCTACAGTACTGAAAAGTTACTTTTTCGCACGATTTTTGTATTGTTGAAAATGATGATATTTAGGACTAACTGAATGATCTATGTAATTATTTTGTCTTGTGTGTCATTTTAATAAGCTGGACAAAAACACTCGTAGGAAAAACATTGTACTAAACTCTTGCGCAAAAGTACTACTTTCCGCACTTGTTAGGTAAATAACTATTTTGAGATAAATAATTTTTTTACATCAACTCTAATAGGGGTTGACTTTTAAAGAATGAAATATTTTAAAATTGTGTTCCAAGGCAAAAAACAATCATTATTGAACTAATTCAAACTGAATTTTACCCTTCTTAAGCTTGAAAAAGCTATTTCATAAGTTTTGACAATTAGGGGTAGTTTTCACATATAAAAAAAGCCAATCAGTATAATATTAATAATTTGAAGTGAAGGTAAGATGAGCTTGATACCAAATTTTATGGAAATCGATGCAGGATGAAAAAATTGCGAGGTTTTGCCATTTTTTGAGCTTGATTTAATACACCAAATACTGCAGTGCAAGGTTTATGTATGTTTTATCCACAACGAGACTGTATGCGAGTTCGAGCTTTTTTCTTGATATAAATCCTTCGTCGAAAAGCTTTCTATATCAACATGATTTTTTTTCTGCGAATATTTCTCTTTGTAGACATTGCAACCTCACAATGTTCATTCAAAACTACAACTATACACTGACGTGCGAATAATTGAGGTATTAACTTTACCCTTTTTGTGTTTGTGTCAATCAGTTTCGATGTCACGATCATAGCTCGATAGTGATCAGCATTCCGTATATTCAAATGTTACCTCCAGTAGGCACAATTTAATTCAACGCCTGACGAAGAGGAATGCACGAAACGATCTACATATTTCGACCATTTTTTATCGTTGAGCTGTACCAGTGGGTATAAACATTCACATATCATAAATGAAAAATGGATGTTTTGGTCCGTAGGGTGAACAGTTGAAGTCTACCGGGACGCGACAATGTTGGTGTTGTTTTTTGCATTGGCGTTTGCGGGAGTTTTTAAGAGGTTGGGGCAGAAAAAATTGAGAAAATAAAAAAATAGTTACACGAAAAATGAATGCCGTAAGGAGGTTACGGTGTCTGTTAATCAGTATGTCAGAAAATGAAGAAATGACAGAAAGACATAAGGAAAAACAAAATGTATTGCCCAACAGATTACTACCAGGACAATTAATAACTAAGTATCTAATACACTGAAAATGAAGGCCACTTAAAACTAAATACATACAAAGAACATATGGAACATAGATTTGTCTTCACATTTTTTGAAGAAATGAACCAAAAGAGATAAATCTACATATTTAAGAGCAAACAATACCCTTGATGAAACGGAATTCGGTGTTCACATTCATTTTTTGCGAATGTTTTTTAGTACAAATGATTTAATTCCGCTTTAGGATATCGGAACCTTAATGATTATTACTTCTGATGCTTTTGAAGAAAAAAAATTTATGAATTGATGAATTTAAAAAAAATGGTAAGTTCTGGAATTCCTACGGGAAGAAGAAGTAATTCTTTGTGAAATCAGTGGTTATTGGATTCTACGATGAGAAAATATCTACCTTAAACAGTCGAATGGACTGTAAATATAAATGTTATAGATATTATAAATAAATAAACAGATACAGACGATATAAATAAAACTTACAAAATAACACGTCACAACTACATACATATATATCCAACACAAAATTGTGGTATATAACGTTAGAGCTCTGCCATATGAGGATCTTTTCGATGGCTGTTAATGAGCTCTATATAGTAAAATCATCAAATCATTTTTGTTATCCTTAAATGAAAGTTTTTGTGCTAAAAATGGTAAAAGAGTGTCATCTTCGAATGAAATTTAGTGACAAGGCAGGTTGTTTTATTGAATTTCAACAAAATTAAGAAAACCATCCAGAATAAAGAACAATGTTTATTGTACATAAATATCTGAGAAATTGAGAAACAATGCCTTTTAATTAGGGGATGTTATTATAACTGATTGTCCCGATTACCTGGGTCGATATTTATATTATTCATTTTACTTTATTGTCTATTTGTTGATAATAAATCAATTACAGAAAACTTTTTTAGAAAGGTATCTTAGAAGATTTGATAATTTTTCTAAAACTGAAGTAGCCGAAGGAACCTCATAGCTCGAACATTATGTACCGCCATTTTGTTTTGGATGAATATTTTTGTTTCAAATTTTGTTGTCGTGTAGAGAATTGAAATACAATTCAACGATGTATCTCTCGACTACCATAACCATAAAACAAAACAAAATGGCGAACCGACGTTATTTTGAAAAAAAAAATTTTATTTTGTTGTCAACAAGAAGCTTATGAACTACCATTCAACAAAAAAAAATTCAAAACAGAATTCCAATCCTTTCAAAAGTTAACAGTGGTGGGGTTACTCTAAGAGAGTTCTTACATTCTGTACCACCATTTTGTTTCGGGTGGACATTTTTGTTTGAAATTTTGGGGACGTATAGAGAATTGTAGGATGTTTCGAATGAGGTATCATCAACAATTTTACTAGAACTGAAACATTATCAACCAATTCCAAAAAAATCTGTTCGATATTCTGAAAGTTCCGTTTTTGCGTTGAACAAACTTACAGAAACTCTTGGAGTCATTGCAATCGTTTGACTCAACAGATTGTTGGTAGTTATCATACACTATTGTTACTTTGTTTTAGTGAAGGTATTGGGTGTTAGTTCTTGCAAGTTTATTTTCTTGAAGTTACAATCGAAAATTCAACAAACCATCACCATAAGGCAAACTCCAAGGACCTCGAGAGCTCTGTTACTTTTCTTAACTGGGGTTACTCGAAGTCACAATGATAAAAAGATATGGGAAACATCTTTTTGAATTTTTATATCATTTTGATTCTATGAGAATGAAACGAAAATTGATTATTATATCAAATCATTAAATATGAAATGAAATCTGGAAACAAAAGTCAGCAAACGCTTCTGTATAAACGAACTGATTCATGAAAATGACGATAATCTTGATAGTATGATTTTAGGGTCACTTGTAGTACGTTCATCCTGAATCGAGCTTCCGACTTCCAGATCGAACTCTGTAATACCGATCTTATTAGTGAAGTTAAGCACCGTGATATATGGAGGTAATTGAGGAAATCAATTCAACCACATGGCATCTGTTTGTCTCTCGTAATATAGGGATGTTCGGCTGCAGATTGTACAGGTAGTCGGATGTAGATGTATGAATGCTAATAATAACGCATTGTTCCTATTGTTCTCTTTAATTATCCACCAGCATAATTGAAGGCATAATTAAAGGGGAAACTCGCCAACTTCGGCAGATTCTGATTTGAATATGAACGCTCGTAGCGCTTTGTTTCCGATTGTATTTCTGTAATAATCGAACAATACATATTCGGTTGTGGATTTGAGGGTGAATAAACATAACTATATTCGATATGTGTTTGGATTCATTGGAGAAACTTTGGGAAAGAGTGAACAATATAATAAGCAAAATTTTATTTTGTTCCTAAATTACCTAAACAAAATTCGTGGATTATGAATGTATGAATGCAAGGTTTTTCATGTAGTTGCTAGGTATAAACAAAAATTGTATTTTCAACGGCATATACAGGGTTATTCACGTTATTCGACACGAAGCATTATGGCTAAAGCATTCGATTTTTTGAACGTTTTTTCTTCACGATGGATAGAGACCTATTGGCACTACATTTTAAAATTATTTTCATGTTGTACAGGGTGTGCCAAAAACACGAAACATATCATAGTTGTTATTTTTAAATGGAATACCCTGTATATTATTCCATTTTCGGATTTTACGATCAAAATAAAGGTAAGTTACATTAAGGTTTAATTCACCTAAACCTTATGGTTTTTGAAATATCTCTTATTTTGTGAAAATGCAGCATCAGCTTTAATGCTTAAATTCTCAACCAGTGTTATCTTGTTTTCAACCAAATTAATGCTAGAGGCTACTAACTGAATAAATTTCATATAGCAGTTGTGAACTATTTACTAACTTATACAAGATGTGTAAAAATTGGAGTAAAATAATCACAATCTTTGAACGGTAATAACTTGTTTAATTTAAATGGAACGCCCTGTATTTTATGTCAAGAGCAGATGTCAAATTTAATTGTCTATCAAATACTAGTATACATTCCTATATCTAACTCTTCACGTTTTCAAGTAAAACGCACATTTCCATTTTGCAAACTGATTTTGAGAAATTTATTATTCATCAAGTCGCCTATAGCGTTTTGACAAGTTGTATGTATTATTATTTAATTATGGTCGTCAGTTATTTATAAGTGTTTAATTCCAAATCATCCTATTAGTAATAGCGGTAGTTTGTGGCCTTTTTATCATCATTTTGTTATAAAAAATGCTAGTTTATCCAAAAGAAGAAAGAATCGACATGATTTTTATACTTCCACTGTTGTCTGGCATCACGAATTTACGCTGAAAGATTTCCCAACAGAAATCATCCAAATAAAACAGCATTCGAAAGATTGTTGACACTATTAAGACGAACTGGAAGTGTTCAGTATGAAAAACCCATTAAAAAGAAACCTGTGACAGAAAACGAAGAAAATGAATTTGCGGTGATTGCCTTTGTAATTGAAAATCCCCATACAAGTCAAAACCTAATGGCGGAAAATATCGGCATTAGTCAAGCAAGCGTATCAAGAATGTGTGGGGTGGAATAATGGGTCAATATTCAATTGGTCCTTATTTTTTCGAAGAACATTTAAATGGAATGTTGTTTTTAGAATTTTTAACAAATCATTTTCCGGTCCTATCACAAGACATCCACTTAGACTTAAGAAGAACGATGTGGCTTCAAATGGATGGAACTCCCGCACATTTCCATCATCAGGTTCGTAAATATTTAAATGTTCATTTCCGAAATCGATGGATTGGAAGGAAAGGATTCCAAAATTGGCCCCCAAGGTCACCCGACCTGACGTCACCTGGGGATACATTAAAGGAATCGTTCATAACACACCACCAACAACACCCGACAATATGAAACAGCGTATCAGAGAAGCTTTTCTGAATGTTAGCCCTCATATGTTAGCAAATATTGCTGAAGGATTTAGAAAGATGATACGTTTGTGTTTAGAGTCTGATGGTCGCCATTTTGAACACTTGATATGAAATATTTTTTGTTTTATATCCACCATTTTTTCTTCATAATTTAAACTAATACATATTATTTAAAATATTGAAAAATAAACGTATTTGTTATTAAATCCCGGTGTTAATTTCAATCAATTCTGATTCGTCAAAACGCCATAGGCGACTTGATGAATAATAAATTTCTCAAAATTAGTTTGCAAAATGGAAATGTGCGTTTTACTTGAAAAGGTGAAGAGTTGGTTATAGGAATGTATACTGGTATTTGATAGACAATTAAATTTGACATCTGCTCCTGACATAAAATACAGGGCGTTCCATTTAAACTGAACAAGTTATTACCGTTCAAAGGTTGTGCCTAAATTTTTATACACCTTGTATAAGTTAGTTAATATTTCATAACTGCTATATGAAAGTTATTCAGTTAGTAGCCTCGAGCATTAATTTGGTTGAAAACAAGATAACACTGGTTGAGAATTTAAGCTTTAAAGCTGATGCTGCATTTTCACAAAATAAGAGATATTTCAAAAACCATAAGGTATAGGTGAATTAAACCTTAATGAAACTTACCTTTATTTTGATCGTAAAATCCGAAAATGGAATAATTACAGGGTATTCCATTTAAAAAATAATAACTTTGATATGTTTCGTGTTTTTGGCACACCCTGTACAACATGAAAATATTTTTAAAATGTAAATGTAAATAAAAAACGTTCAAAAAATCAAATGCTCTAGCCATAATGCTTCGTGTCGAATAACGTCAATAACCCTGTATACCATATACCCTATTTATTACAATGAATTGATTAACATAGAATAGTGTTTATTTTGCGAAAAAAAAAATTGATATCAGAAATAGAAAAAATAAGCTTGAAGGTCTTACTAAGTTTTCACTTGTTAGTGAGATGGATTATATGTGTTCCATTTTCTAAAATAACATAATAGTTTCTGTATCTTTCATGGAATTATATGTTCAAAAAAACTTACTGATTACAAGAGAATTAGTTTAATGATACTGGCTGTAGCTAGTGATTATATCAGATGTTGCAAACTTCCTTATGATTTATTTTACTCAAAAACTCTGTATTCAATATGAATGAAAACCACCTCTTCCTCACCTCTGATATATAGAAACAAATGTTTTTTAATTTGACTCTCAACAAAATAATTAGTAGGAATAAATAGATTTTGGTTAACTTTTGTGTGAAATATTTTATTGCAAATTTTCATCAAGCAGCTTATGCTTGTTGGTGCCATGGTAAAAAGTGTTTTTGAATTTTACTGTCAACAAAATTGTAGTATTTCCGTGCAAAACTACAGCATGACTTTCGTATTTTCTCCAATTTACTGGAATTTTATGAACTGGATCAAGAAGCATCTTCATCTTACAAGGACCCTTAAGAGCAAACAATACCCTTGAAGAAACGAGGATGGGTTCCGAGCGTTCAGTTTTATTTTTTGAGAAAACTTCGTTGGTACAAATGATTCAATTCGGGAATTTAACAGATTTTAGGTGTTGATTTTGGAGAAAAAAAAGTTATATGGTTTGAAAAATGAAGAGGATAGGTAAATACCCAAGATGTGAGGCGCAATGGTAAAATTTGACTTTCATAATGATGCTCTGATGGGGCCTCTTAAAAGTGAAAATCTGGATGTCAATGAAATAGCTCATATCGGTGTAGATCCAAAGGTTTATATTAGTCAAATGGCAGAAGAAGATGTGTGAGTAAATCTTAAGTACATATAATCTTGAAAGAAAACAAATACACATGGTATAAGCTTCAAAAACCCAAGCACTTTGAACGACGACTTGCTCGTATTGGGGTCATAGGTTTCATGATGAGCCTTACATGTTTCATCACACATTATTATTATTATTAAGAGGTGAATTGCGAGTCCACAATAGTGGAGTTGTTGGTAGCCATAACAATTAACAATAACTGAATTTCAATGAAACTTTAATAGAAAATGAAGGGTTTTTGCTGTGACAGCAAGATTGTGCTCATTCTAATAATTAACAAGGTTTCACTGAATATCTGGAGAGAAACGGATTGATAATAGTGGTCCAATTTGATGGACGGCTCGTTTCACAGATTCATCACCACTTGAAATTTTTCTATGGCATCTTCTAGATACTGGCAGATAATGGAAACGAGCATTACCTCTCCGTCCTAACCGCGTCTGCACTGACGATAGACAGAACCGTGAACCTAGATAGTTACCATCTGCTAGATTCATTTTAAAGTATGTTCTTGAAGAAAAACTTCATCAGGTGGCGGGGAAATGTGATTCGGCAGTCATATCAGGCTGTTTAATTACCATATTAATGATTCATAATGTATTTTCATTTCATGGAATCAGGTCATTTGGCCAAGTATACCCAATACCACTTTTGAAGTATTTAATAATTCATTCATAATATTCATTGGATTCGAATTGGAGTCCGGTCCTCAGTCAGTGTGTTTTCAATGTTCAATGGTTTCCATGGATGACTCTGGTGTCCGGTTTCTTACTGGGTACTACAGAGTTATTGTAGGACCATCTAAAAAACGCGAAGGGAAAACAATTGCAGGATGACAAATACGAGCATTAATTAGCTCTCTGTCCTGACCGGGTCTGCAATGAAGATAAGCAGAACCGTAGAACAAGTAAGCAGTTTTAATTTATATTTAATAGTTGTTACAGAAAGCATTGCTAAGTGTGTTCCTCGAAGGGGAAACATCTAGTAATTTTTTGTACACCTAATGAAATCAGTGAAGTAATTATATCTAATGAAAAATAATGAAAAAGTTTTAGGGGACAATGAAAGGTAATTACCATTCAATTACGCGGATACGTTGTATGGACATTATTTGACTCTTATGTATAAAAATAAGATCCAGAAAGTTAGAAACTCATGCCCACGTATGACTTTTTGGTGTGAGCAGGCGGGCGACAATGAGTATCAAATTAATTGAAGGAAATTGGATGATTACATAAGGAGAACAGGAGAAAGGTTCATTTTAGTACCTTGTTATGAAATAATTCCCAAATACATACCCAATACATACTAATTCAGCCATTTTGAATCGATTGGCGTTAGCAGAATTCGTCTATCTCTAACCGTTCTCGAGTTGGTCAGCTCTGAATCAGTTTTCAAATGGTTTTTTTGGCGCGAACAATATTTCTGATGAGTTTTCGACATTTTTCTAGTAAGATTCGAAATCAGCACGTTAAAATACGTTAATTCAACAACAAAAATTTGAAATTCGAATATTGACAAATAAAAAAGTTCCAAAAATCATGTATGATGATGTATAGGACTTTTTCCGTTCAAATATTTAATGTGTACTAATTCGGCCATTTTGAATCGATTATCGTTCGTAGAATTTGTCTATTTCTAAATCATACATTTTCGGAATAAGCATGAAATTTTACGTATACAGTGCAAATTTCAAGTCGATGTGACAACTCAGTATTTTTCATGATTTTTATGGGTGACCCCTTGCAACTTTTTTCGAGTAATTTTAAATTTTTCGATTGACTCGAAATATACAATACATACTAATTCGACCATTCTGAATCGATTGACGTTCGCAGAATTTGTCTATCTCTAACCGTTCTCTAGTTGGTCAGCTCTAAATCAGTTTTTAGATGTTTTTTTCCCGCCAAAAATATTTCTGATGAGTTTTCGAAATTTTTGTTCAAAGATTCGGAATCAACACGTGAAAATACGTCCAAAGACAATAATTTGAATTTCGAAAAAGTAAAAATAAAAAATCTCAGAAAATTGGATTTTTTACCTCTAACACCCTTTACCTGCTAATCTTATATTTGAGCACATAAAAATCATACATTTTCGGAATGAGCATGAAATTTTACGTATACAGTGCAAATTTCAAGTCGATGTGACGACTCAGTATTTTTCATGATATTTAAGGGTGACCCCTTTCAACTTTTTTCGAGAAATTTTAAATTTTTCGATTGACTCGAAATATAAGATACATACTAATTTGGCCATTCTGAATCGATTGGCGTTCGCAGAATTTGTCTATTTCTAACCGTTCCCAAGTTGGTCAGCTCTGAATCAGATTTTGGATGTTTTTTCCCGCCAAAAATATTTCTGATGGGTTTTCGACATTTTCGTTGAAAGATTCGGAATCAGCACGTCAAAATACGTTTGAGGACAAAAATTAACCGTTCTCTAGTTGGTCAGCTCTAAATCAGTTTTTAGATGGTTATTTCCCGCCAAAAATATTTCTGATGAGTTTTCGACAGTTTCGTTTAAAGATTCGGAATCAACACGTGAAAATACGTTCAAAGACAAAAATTTGAATTTCGAAAAATAAAAAATAAAAAATCTCAGAAAATTGGATTTTTTACCTCTAACACCCTTTACCGGCTAATCTTATATCTGAGCACATAAAAATCATACATTTTCGGAATAAGCATGAAATTTTACGTATACAGTGCAAATTTCAAGTCGATGTGACGACTCAGTATTTTTCATGATTTTTATGGGTGACCCCTTGCAACTTTTTTCGAGTAATTTTAAATTTTTCGATTGACTCGAAATATACAATACATACTAATTTGGCCATTCTGAATCGATTGGCGTTTGCAGAATTTGTCTATCTCTAACCGTTCTCGAGTTGGTCAGCTCTGAATCAGTTTTTAGGTGTTTTTTTCCCGCCAAAAATATTTCTGATGAGTTTTCGACATTTTTGTTCAAAGATTCAGGATCAGCACATGAAAATACGTTCAAAGAAAAAAAATTTTATTTCGAAAAATGGAAAATAAAAATCTCAGAAAATTGGATTTTTTACCTTTAACCCCCTTTTCCGGCTAAATCATATATCTGAGCACATAAAAATTCTACATTTTCGGAATGAGCATGAAATTTTACGTATACAGTGCAAATTTCAAGTCGATGTGACGATTTAGTATTTTTCATGATTTTTACGTTTGAGTACAAAAATTTTAAATTTAAAAATTATAATTTAAATAGTACAAAAAATTATTTATCATGATATACTTGCCTTTTTTGTCCGTCGATTTTTTTCGTTCAAATTCCCAATATATACTAATTCAGCAATTCTGAATCCATTGACGTTAGCAGAATTCGTCTATCTTTAAACGTTCTCGAGTTGGTGAGCTCTGAGTCAGTTTTCAAATCGTTTTTTTGGCGACTTACTCGACTTTTTTGTCCGAAGATTTTTGTCGTTCAAATTGGTATTCATTCGATTGGAGTTCGCAGAATTCGTCTATCTCTAACCGTTCTCAAGTTGGTCAGCTCTGAATCAGTTTTCAAATGTTTTTTTTTTGCGTAAAAATAATTTCTGGCGTTTTCGACATTTTGAATAATGAATTTAATTAAAATTAATAATGAATTAATGAAAATTTTATGATGTACACCTAATGAAACAGTAGTTTCCCCCTCGGTGATCTTGTAGAAAAACTCTGCCCGGTTTTGGCCGTTTTGGGCACAGGTGATTTGGCAGTTGCATGGCGGATTATTTTCGGTTCGATTTATGCCGAGAATAATACTTCTCTAGTTCAAGAAATTTGCGAAAGACCGGATTATTATTAATCTGTTTTCACTTTATGGATTAACCTTCCATTCCGACTTCAAGAAATTATAATTAGGTATCTCCTATTTCATTTTCCAATCGCTAATAAACAGATTTCACTTTCGCACCAAATACCGAAACGACATCTGCAGTCGTGCAGATAAAAATAATATTTCAATCTTTGGAAGGATTATCGAAATGTCCATAGTGAATGACAAATGTGTTGTCGATATTAGAAGAAGCGTGATTGAGAAATAAACACGGAACTGAACAACGATTCGATATGAAAAAACAAATGGCAATTCTCGTTTTCTCTCTTCGCACACTTGGGGAGAGACTACACAACACGTGCGAAAGAAGTCTGCAGATATATCACATCATAATGCTGTATTCTTCGTGTTAGATACCAATAAAAACGGAAACGAATACGATTGTGGAAATAGTAGCACGTTATTTTATCAGGACCGTTTCAACAGAATTGTGGAAGACTGAACATAAACCGGATTCAAATTTTAGAAAAATCAATAAATAGAGCACTGTCAGTGACGTAATATGACAGTTGTCAAATATTTGATAGGGGGACAAACAAAGCCATTTTCCATAAGACTACGCGTGTCCTTTTTGTGGATTTTCTGCGAAAAAAATTCTAAATACACGTTTTTGGCATTTTAGTGATTATTAATTCATTGTGTTTAGTCTAAAATGAGTGCATAAGTCTGTAGAGGTGTTATAAACATGGACTTTCCAATTCAAAAATATGTTGTTATGATAATAGGCATCATACAAACAGTTTTAGATTTGAGGACATAAATCATGAAGACTTGTTCTGTTATGGGTTGTTATAACCGATCCGATCCAGACCAGTACGTGAAATTTCCAAATTTCCTTCTATACAAACAAGGCAGAGACAGGTGGAAACTGCTGGACTACAGAGACATACTAGTCAGATCGTTCCTAACATCCGGACCGAGGGGGAAACTACTCTTTCATTAGGTGTACATCATAATATTTTCATTAGTTCATTATTCATTTTAATTAAATTCATTATTCGAAATGTAGAAAACTCGCCAGAAATTATTTTTGGGCAAAAAAAACATTTGAAAACTGATTCAGAGCTGACCAACTTGAGAACGGTTAGAGATAGACAAATTCTCCAAACTCCAATATTTTGACGTGCTGATTCCAAATCTTCGAACGCAAATATCGAGAACTTTTTCATTACTTTTCATTGAATTTCAAATATTTGTCCTCGGAAGTAATTTGACGTGCTGATTCTGAATCTTTTAACAATAATGTCGAAAACTCATCATAAAGATTTTTGGCGGCAAAAAACCCATCTAAAAACTGATTCAGAGCTGACCAACTCGAGAACGGTTAGAGATAGACAAATTCTGCGAACGCCAATCGATTCAAAATGGCCGATGTAATGTGAATTTCAAGTCAATTAAAATAAATTAAAAATTATTCGAAAAAGTACAAGGGTTTCACCCCTAAAAGTCATGAAAAATACCAAGTCGTCACATCGATTTGAAATTCGCACTGTATACGTAAAATTTTATGTTCATTCCAAAAATGTATGATTTTTATATGCTCAGATAAAAAGGGTGCTTGAGGTAAAAAATCCAATTTTCTAAGATTTTTTATTTTTAATTTTTCGAATCTAAATTTTTGTCCTCGAACGTATTTTGACGTGCAGATTCCGAAATTTTTGACAAAAATGTCGAAAGCTCATCATAAATATTTTTGGCGGCAAGAAAACCATCTAAAAACTGATTCAGAGCTGACCAACTCGAGAACGGTTAGAGATAGACAAATTCTGCGAACGCCAGTCGCTTCAAAATGGCCGAATTAGTATGTATTGTGAATTTCGAGTCAATAAAAAAAAATTGAAAATTACTCGAAAAAGTTGCAAGGGGTTCACCCCTAAAAATCATGAAAAATACCAAGTCGTCGCATCGACTTGAAATTCGCACTGTATACGTAAAATTTCATGCTCATTCCAAAAATGTATGATTTTTATATCTCAGATATACGATTTAACCAGAAAAGGGTGTTTAAGGTAAAAAATCTAATTTTCCAAGATTTTTTATTTTTAATTTTTCGAATCAAAATTTCTTGTTCTCGAACGAATTTTGACGTGCTGATTCTGAAATTTTTGACAAAAATGTCGAAAGCTTATCAGAAATATTTTTGGCGGCAAAAAAACCATCTAAAAACTGATTCAGAGCTGATCAACTCGAGAACGTTTAGAGATAGACAAATTCTGCGAACGCTAATCGATTCAAAATGGACGAATTAGTACACACTGAATATTTGAATGGAAAAAGTCCTATATAATATTATACATAATTTTTGGAACTTTTTGTTTGTCAATTTTCGAATTTCAAATTTTTGTTTTAGAAACTTATTTTGACGTGCTGATTTCGAATCTTACAACAAAAATGTCGAAAACTCATCAGAAATATTTTTCGCGCCAAAAAAAAACATTTGAAAACTGATTCAGAGCTGACCAACTAGGGAACGGTTAGAGATAGACGAATTCTACTAACGCCAATCGATTCAATATGGCTGAATTAGTATGTATTGGGTACGTATTTGGGAATTATTTTATGACAAGATACTGAAATAAACCTTTCTCCTGTTCTCCTTATGTAACCATCCAATTTCCTTCAATTTATTTGATACTAGTTGTCGCCTTTTTACATCAAAAATCATACGTGGGCATGAGTTTCGAACGTTCTGGATCTTATTTTTATACATAAGCTAAATTATGTCCATACAACGTATCCGCGTAATTGAATGGTAATTATCTTTCAATGCCCCCTAAAACTTTTTCATTATTTTTCATTAGAGATAATTACTTCAATGATTTCATTAGGTGTACAAAAAATGACTGGTTGTTTCCCCCTCGATCCGGACCATGTACCTACCCAAAATACGTAGTACAAAAAAAATTCTGGGAATTTACAGTTAATATTGAAGCCAACATTGAAGTCAAAATTGAAGGGTGTTATAAAAATTTCAAAAAAATCACAATTTACCACTAACCACCGCAAAAAAACAATTTTCTTCTCAAACTCAAATTCACCGCCATGTTGTGACGTCAGCAGACACTGTTCTATTAAATAAATTGAAGAATGATGACTTCCACTAAGTCTTAGTTCAATTGTTACCACCCGTTTTGGCTTGCAACATTTTGATGTATAGTTGAAAGCATCACTGAAAGAAAGAAAGAAATACAGGGTGTAATCTAACCTCTTACACTCCCGTGAAGGACGGGTGTATAATGCCATTTTATAACGAATGGCGGGTGTTAAAAATTAAAAAAAAAATTGTGGAAAGTTTAAATTGTGTTGGAAAAGTCGTAGAAATTATGAAAACCGCTGTCCGCCGAACTTCTACTGACCGGAGCAGAGCCGCAATAATACTGGAACTGCCGGATAGAAGAAACTGTTTAATTTCGAACAGCGGTTTCCAAGATTTTCTGAATTTTCCAACAAAATTTAAAATTTCAAATTTTTTTTTTGCGTCATTAAATGGTATTTTATACCCGTCCTTCACAGGAGTGCAAGAGGTTGGATTACACTCTGTATAAACGATTCACTGATCAGATGGATACAATCAATGCTGAGGAGCAGAATCATTATGGGGGTTCTTGGGGGGAGGGGAAGCACACCAAGACCAAGACTACGACCACGACCACGACCACGACCACGACCACGACCACGACCACGACCACGACCACGACCACGACCACGACCACGACCACGACCACGACCACGACCACGACCACGACCACGACCACGACCACGACCACGACCCAGACCAAGACCAAGACCAAGACCAAGACCAAGACCAAGACCAAGACCAAGACCAAGACCAAGACCAAGACCAAGACCAAGACCAAGACCAAGACCAAGACCAAGACCAAGACCAAGACCAAGACCAAGACCAAGACCAAGACCAAGACCAAGACCAAGACCAAGACCAAGACCAAGACCAAGACCAAGACCAAGACCAAGACCAAGACCAAGACCAAGACCAAGACCAAGACCAAGACCAAGACCAAGACCAGGACCAGGACCAAGACCAAGACCAAGACCAAGACCAAGACCAAGACCAAGACCAAGACCAAGACCAAGACCAAGACCAAGACCAAGACCAAGACCAAGACCACGACCAAGACCAAGACCAAGACCAAGACCAAGACCAAGACCAAGACCAAGACCAAGACCAAGACCAAGACCAAGACCAAGACGTCTATATTTTGGAACTAATTCATTATCACGTGTAACTTTCACAGAATCTGGCAGAACATTTTTCAAAACCGCAAAATAGACATCTTTTGTTTTAAAAAAGAATACGCCGTTCTATAGGAGAGATGTGCTTTTGCACTAAATTTGAATGATTGACTAATATGAGATAAGTATATTATCGAAACAATTATTGTTTCCTTCTCGCAAAAAAATATTTGCAGAGGAAAAGTGACCCGGTGCCAGCTGTGTGTTTAATTTCCTCACCCTGATCAATATTTGAAATATGAAAAATTTAAAATATTTTGTGATGCACACCATAGTGACATATATTTATGTGAATTTTGTTCACCAAAAAATAAAAGATTTTTAGGTGAATGACTTACAGTAACTCCAGAATTGCTCTACATTACATAACTTTTGGGTTCTAATGCCTTTCATCTCAATTTGGGAACGGACCTGAATACTGGTTACTCAGCAAGATTTCCACGAGTTGTTTTTTATTGGAAAAACGAATATATTGTTCATCAATTCACTGATGGGAAAACACAACTGGATTTAAAGTTTTCCAATATTGCGGGTTCAACCAGATTTTAGCCTTTTGTTATTGTTAGGAGATAATAAAATTTATATTGAGTTCAAAAACTTTGTCAATATTGGGCTTGTTTTAATAATGGAAATCATTATAACTTCTACAAGCATTGGGGATTTGTTCGATTGGGTCTTTTTGGTCTTATATAACTTCCAACATTAGATTATTCAGTTTAGCGTAGAATTATCCTTGTTTTCTAATGGCAACAGATGCGAGAAATGACTTTCGAGTTCTGGTATATTTTCCTTTGAAGGATGCGGGTTGAATTAGTCGCCCAAAGCACGAATAAACTTGATATTCATTATGCGTATTTTATATTACCTCGACAAGAATTTAAATAAAATTCACATCATTCAGAATAATTGATGTACTTATATAAATATTTTGAAGAATCTGATAGATAAAGTGCTCCCAAATTTTGCTTCAAAATGTAAAGGCCTGTATCAACGATCTAATGAGATGGAATTTTGATAGAAATCAACTACTTCCCTGGCCGATATCTTGACTGATTTCGAAACCGATCTATCAGAAATATGCAGATCTAGAACTGAAATATTTTCTGAAGCCCACAATACAAATAGCTAGACTGAAATGGGTGATTGCAGACAGGTAACATTTTTGACCCCACACACCCAAGATGCGCAGCGCAATGATAAAATTTGACTTTCGTGATGATGGCGCTCATGAACAAAACATCGTTATAACTAATCTACGCTGAAACCTGCAACCCCTAACATCGATCGCTTGTTGCTCGAAATTTATTTGATAAAAAAAATTGAAACTGAATACTTTTTTGTATAAACTTTAATAAGGAACAATTTTAATAAGATAATTTCCCTCATCTGTCAAAATTTATTCTCTGATAATCCCGCTTCGTCCCTTTTGTGAATAAACTGCATGTTCCTTCTTGACAGTTGCCTGAATGTATGCAACACATTTCACAAGTCGTGTGACATATTTCCGTAAAGAATTATGTTCATTGATTTAATAAAAATGATTATGTACGTTGTGGAATAAATGTTATTGGTTAATTGACATATTTGGGAAATAATCCGATCAAATATAACTTCACATTCGTTTATCAAATCGGACTCAATTTAGAATTTCCACTCAAATATTTTTGTTTTGAAAATTCATCTCGTTAAATTCGAAGACTTATGTTCAAAGAATGAAACCCTCGAGCTTAAAAGCTCTCGGGTTTTATTCAGAACATAAATCTCCGAATTCGACTCGATAAATTTTCAAACAAAATCGTTTTCGTTGAAATTGAAAAATGTATTCGCTAATAAACGCGGTTATATTACCCCCGAATCAAATTTTCTGTGGGTCCAAGTTTTTTGAGAAAAACCACCGCAATGTTTGTTAGAGGTGGTTTTTAGGGGTGAAGCTCACATTTCTATATTAAGAACTCTTTCGATTTTGAAAAGTCTCGGTGCGTATAATATCAATATATTGAAACTTTATATATATTTTTTTCTAATTATGCCAATATCAAGGGATTATCAAGATATCTTCTTTAGATTATAATAACCAAATTACATTTTGAAGGCAATTTTATTGATCTTGATGTCTCCATTAATACTCGAGGTGAAAGCTTTTCATTGAAACTTCTGCAGCGTATTTGAAACACCCTGTCAACATAACATGAATGTAGAGTTCAACAGACGAACTGAGGTCAGATTCCATCCTTTTGCTTTATGTCATATCACCTCCTGAGCTAGACTTTATTGAAAAAGCGATGCGGTGCTTCTCATCCTGACTATTTTTTGCAAACCTTTCAACTCACTGCTCCTCGCAACTGAAAGGACTTATTTCATTAACGGAATATGGCTCTTTTGTCCTTTGACTAATGCATTCGGTAGACGGAATCCATATTTCAAGAGGATTCTGAACCATTAGCTACTTTTTCACTTTTCTGTTGTATCTAAAAAGCCATATTTCGTTGCGAACTTTTCCAATGAATTTTCAATCAATCCTGAAAGTTTTCCAATATTCATATCCAACTGTAGCTATGCTTTGGCAGTGATTCATTTCAAATTAATGCAATTCAAGGACAAAGAGAAAGGAATATTGATGATCAAGAAGTCAATTCCAATTCACACCAAGTATAATACAGGGTTAATATAAAACTGATACACCAAATACTACCTAATGAGTGAGTATTAGATAAAATTGGAATTGGACTGTCATCATAAGTTTTGTACACTATATTTGAAGATTAACTACTGAAAAACTGACTGAGTAACTGATATATTGAGGCGTATACTGAAGAACTGAAATAGGTACTTCCTGTTATTTTATACGTGAAATGTAAAACTGCAAGGGCTCTAAAAAAACGCCACGCTACCGATAATTTTCGTAAATAACATAGTGTCCAACTCCACAGGAAAAACAGATATACAAAGCCTCACCGTTCAAGTTATCGAATTTTTGCCTGTATAGGGCCAGACGACTATCCCACTTCACTCTCTCTTTCGTTCACTTGTTTTGGAATTATTTTGATTACACACGAAAAGCAGCTTACTTACATAACTAATCCTCCGTATTATAACAATTTCTCTTATAGGGACGAACGTTTATTTTTGGTAAAGCACTAACAAAGGGTAGATGTATATTATCATTAGGGTAGTCATTGTCAGAAAGAGAACATCTGGGGACAACCAGGGTCTGTATCAGCTCCCCCTATTCTTTCGAAAGGCGTAGCAATTGAATTATTAATGTGATTTAGGAAAATCATTGCCTTAAGCGTTAATCTTCTATATTTCCTTTATTTTGTATTATAAATGGATTCATTCGGCTCAAGTGAGATTCACACTACATTAAATTCGAATATTAATGAAGGGGGAGAAGGATTTTTAGTTGTTTCCGATTACGAAATTAGTTAGAGAATCGGCCATTCAATTTTGAGTAATGGATTTAAAAAATGTCCTCTGTAGACCACCCATATTGAGAAAGATGTCAACCTGACCTCATTGTTGAAATTTAAATTGAACTGGAGAGAATGATATTTATTTATTTATTTATCAACTTTTTTTTTTATTTTATTGAATCTTTAGTGCATCTCATAAATCCTAACATCTTATCTTTTCAATAATATGATATTTGAATGCCATTAAAAAGACATGCAGACAGAATCCGTTTGAAACTATAATTGGACACCAATAATGTGAATACTACGATCAATGTTTGTCTGAAACACAAATATCTTGATTTTCGTTCTTTAAAAAAATCATACCTCACTCATGAATGGAATTAAAAATTGGTGATCAGGGAAAGGAAAGGGAAGTAATGTGGAAAACGGACATAATTCGGTTTGTTTTCGTTGCTTTTCAAAAAATGATTTTAACAAAACCGGGTACATATTTCGAAATATTGTTTGGTTTTCGAGTTATCAGTTATTTTAAAATATTTTCATCATCAATTCAAAATTTCTTCATGTGTATCAATTGTTTTCTCGTTTGGTTTTGAAGTAATGGAGAAACTTCATGAACATTTTTTGTAGATCTGATAGGGTACAATAAAACATTTTTGATACCTTAATTGGTTTTCGAGTTTTTTGGCTATTTTTTTATTTTTTCATCATAAAGTTCAAATTTCTTCGGGTTTATCAACTGTTTTCTCGTCTGATTTTGAAGCAATGCAGAAAATTCTTTTAAACTTTTTGTAGACCTATTCAGGAGCAATAAAACAGTTCATGTATTAATTCTTGATATCTTGTTCTGTTTTCGAGTTTTTGGCGATTTTAGAAAGAAAGTACGAATTTTATAATTTTTTATTCGAAATATGAAAAAATTTCATACGAAAATCTTTGTGGTACTAATCGAGGATAATAAAATCATTCGTACACACTTTTCGATATCTCGTTTAGTTTTTGAGTCCAGTCTTTTTTTTGTTTTTTTTCCCGCTCTGTTAATGAATTCGAAAAAACCAAATTTAAAGGGTCGATATAGTTCGTTGGGAGGTATTTTTTGCAAAAAACAAATTTTTCAAAAAGTTTTCTGTTAGTTCGGGAGATGTATTGATTTTTCAGTTTTTTTCAAATATTTCCTGCACCATTGACTAAATCAGAAAAACGTAGTTAAACTCTTTTGTGGCTTTTCTGAAGGCGATCAAAATAGGTACCTTGTAGAATTTCAAAATTCGTAGCCCTTTTCGAAATATTCGATATTTTCAAAAATGAGATCATTTTCGGAAATATAGGTTTTTCATAATTTTCAGATGATTTCTCCGAAAAATGGTTCATATGAGATTAGTTCGTTTTTTAAAGCTCTATGTATTGCATCGCGATTTCCTTCGTTGGTTTAACCACAAAGGAGACTGATATAAAAGTACATTTTTCGGAAAATCACCCGGGAAATCATTACGTATTTTCCGATCTTTTTGAAAATCTATACACTCTTGTAGGACATTTAGTAGTATTTCTTAAAAAAATATGAATTCAAAACAACGAAACCCTGTACCTGTATTATGTGAGTTATGAAAAACGAGAAAATGTCCGTGAAAATTTTCCAAAATTTTCCGATCACAAAAAAATAATTTTCGAGATACTAATTTTTTTTATTGACGTGATTAAAATTTCAACTCGATATCTTCAACGGTTCCGGAAATATAAGGTGGTTTCTAGCTATAAATTCAAAGGTCAAAAAATTGACTTGCCATCGAAATAAAAATAATGATAACTCTACTCAGGCGCGGGGATTAGCGCAATGGATAGCACACACGCCTGGTGACCGAGAGGTCGCAGGTTCGGTTTCCAGCCTGGGCAAACCTTTTTTATTTTCCTGAATGATTTAATCTCGTTGCCGACTGGAAATAATTCTCCACGATCCACTGTTACCTTAAAAATTGACAGTGCCGCTCCTAAAGTGGCGCAAGGAGTTAGTAACACAGCCTACCCAGAATACGTGGCTTATGACCATAGCAGTCGATGCCGAAACACGAATAAAAATTTTCCCTAACGAATCATACGAGAAATTGAAATTATGTGCTCAATACTCCAATTTTTCGATATTCACAATTCACAACTAATTATAAATAAATTCTCGTTGGTATTAATGACAAGATCCCACAAGAGATTCGCAAGAAGGCATCAACTGAAACAATCATCTCTATTACTGTTATTCGAGATTCTCAAAGGAACTTTTTCGTGTCGCTACAAACGCGTCTACATGAAATACCATAACTCCTTCAGAATTCAAGTGCTACTGTACGTTGAAATTCTGTGTTGAACGCAACACTTAGCTCAAGTGGCAACTAACACCTCTGCCATAATAAATCTCCTAGGAAACTACCCCGGCAACATTAGTGTCATTACTTTCAAACTAATAAAAAGTCGCCACCCGTCCACCCCCAGAGTCTGGTCACATCTGTGCTCGGAGCGTATATCTTGAACCCTCCTGCATCCCCTCTGATAGTCTCGAGGATTACCACCGGAAAATTCGCTTTTCTTTCAGGCACGTACTTGATGGCTCTACTACAAAAAATATTTGCCAACTGACGCACCGATCGGGAAGTAATATCACAAAAAAAAGAAAAAGTTTTGGATTTTAGATGGGCAATTTATTGCCTGCAATCTAGATTTCAGTTTTGATTTAATAGTTAAATATTAGCAGAAGGTATTGCGTTTTGCTATTTATTCGGCTGTAGGCAGTCGATTTGTCTTGCCTTTCCTGAGATCGAGGATTGGATAAGATTTTCAGTTTTTATAAAGATCAGAAATAATATATAAACTTTGTTTCAACTTCTTTCATGGGAATCCACCAATCATATTTTATAGTGTCGGGCTGTTACGTTTGATTTAATGAATTCCATTTAATTTTATCGCAAAGGCATTCAGCACTCAAGCATATATTTAGTAGTAATAAATACTATTATATAGTAAAATAATTGGGTTAAACATCGATAACTTTGTTTATTACAGTCTCAGTTTTTAATTGAAACCGACCGCGAAGTTGAAGGTTTATTAATTCTGTTGAATTAACACTATTTGTAATAATTGGGCAGGAAGTTTGAGATGTATAACCTCAAATAATTTGAAGTACGAATTGTATTTGATGGGATTATTTTTTGAAAATCCCACTCATGTATAATAATTCCCATTAGTGAACTGAATACTGCCAAAGTGCTCGCATGTAATAATTTGAATTTATAAAAATTTCACATGCATTTTTAACCCAGTTTGAACATTAAAATAAATATTTTTTTATATACCAAGGTTCAGAATACGTAGTTTTGTCGTTTGAAGGGTTCAAAGTATTCATATTGTTTACTAATAGGTACTCGACTATGATCATTTTCAATTATTTAGCATTTTCGGAAGGTACTGCATTTTCATATACATTTTTTATGATTTATTCAATGACGTTCCCAGGTAGCACCTCATGTTGGCTGAATCTTGTTTTCATATTGGGCCAATATGGATATATTGTAATGTAAAAACAATATTGAACCAATATGGGTTCATATTGGAAAAACAATATTTCATTAATAATATTGGTGAAATATTGACTCAACCTGTTCCGAATGTAAATTGTTTCATGAAGTTTCACCAATATCGATAGAGCAATATTGCCTCTACATAGAGATAAAAAACAATATTGTATATCCAACTTTGATAGCACATTGGTGGAATATTATTTAAGTGAAAATTGTCAAGCTGTGTGCACGTTCCAATGTAATTGGATGAAAAAAAGGTTTGTATTTCGTGCAGAAATACAATACAATACAATACGAAATACAAACCTTTTTTTCATCCAATTACGAATATTATTTAATCCATATTCGAAAAATTATTGACCCTATATTGATTGAGATTGTTACGAAAACCTCACGCCAATATCTGAAAGACAATATTGATACAATATTACAGAATACATATATCACTAGGATTGAAATTTGAATATTGGCCAAATATTCAATAAACAATATTGAAATGAATCATGAGTAAAATTGGGTAAGAAACCGCTAGGTGGCCCCACATATGGAACAACAGCTGAATCATAGTAACATATATTAAATAAGGCTTCTTACAAGTCAATCTACTCAGTGGTAAATTGAAGTAGAAACGAAATTGTTCAATTTTTAAATTATTGGACATTTTCTGGAAATATTCCATCAATGTTTCCAAGGCAACCTATTCACTTTGAATATTTTACCAATATATGCAAATGATATTGTACCAATATCTCTAAATATTTTGGGGCCAAGATTGCTTCCTCAATATTTCACTAATATTATTTGTAAAATGTCCAAGTAATATCCCGAAATAATTATAATTTTATCTCGCCAATATTACGTTTTAATATTTTGCCAATATTTTACCAATATTATTCCAATGTAAGTGTGCTATAGCGATAATATACTAATATCTCCTAACATTTTGAGGCCAATATTGCTTCCAGAATATTACACCAATATTATTTTTTAAATATTGGACCAATATCGCCGAATGTTCACATTTTTTCTCTCGCCAATATTATTATTTGAATATTTTGCCAATATTTTCACAATATTGTACCAATATTGTTCCAATATGGGTGTGCTACTTGGGTTTCGTCATGTATACGTATTACTCAACCTGGTCTATCCCAGTATTCTGAAAAGAAATGAAACTACATTATAAAACGAGAACTCAAATATTTCATGAACTTTGTTTGGGTAAACATGTTTACACTCAACGATCATGAAACAAATGCCTGAAAAAATGTAACTATATGGAGGTCTATCATCATCAACATCAAGTTTTTAAATATCAAACTTGAATATACACAAAAAATCACACAAGAAACCTGAAACGTTGCATACTGAAATATGCATAGTGTTCATATTGAACAAACAAAAATATATCCACTAGCAGAGCACGTTAATACTGAATCGATATTTCCATTATGATGGTTGAAGTGTTATGATATAAGTAAGTAGGTATATTTTTAGATAAAGGATCGGGAAAAATATGTCAGCTAGTTTGGTGAATATGTCTTCAATTTGTGTGCTCACCATTGAACCTTTTTTTTAAGGAAAATGATAATTTGGTGCGGTAGTTACAATAATTTATCAATTTTCACAAAAAAAATTAAAATTGTGACTACTTTCGGTTGAAGTAGACACATCTGAATATACAGGGTGTTTCTGAATTCGAAACAAATATTCTGAGGGCCTGGGGTCAAAATAAGACATTTTTTCCCATAAATATGTGTCCTTAACCGCTTTATTTCTGACATACAGGATGTTGAAATATAACAAAAAAATCACTTCATTCTCAATAGCTTTGACTTTTTTTTTCAATTTTGGTACACATAAAAACAATTCTTTTCCATAATGAAGGTTTTCGTAATTTTCATCAGTGGCGTCCCTGTAAACATGCACTGTCATATTTTTGATCGAAATAATGATACGCTACTGTTTTTTTATCAAATAAGCATGGTCTCTTGACATTCATCAGGTCTTCATTACCCGATTTTTTGTTAGTCTCAATGAGTTGCATTTTTTTTTAAATCGCAAACAGTTCGCAATACGAAAAAAAGCCAGAAACCATTTTTATGAGTAGATAGACAACAATCATGAATATAATATTTTTTTGGCAAAAAAATACAGTGGCGTATCATTATCATTTTTGTTGTATTTCAACACCCTGTATCTCAGAAATAAAGCTGACGAGGATACATATCTCATGTAGAATATTTGTACTGAATTCAGAAACACCAAACACCCCGTATACCTAACTTCACTTTTTTTTTAATGGTCTGGTTGCCACGAAAAAAACCCTGTACTGTTTGTTCATAGACAGTAGGTGGGAGTTGGTGTTTTTCTTGAATTTCTGCAAGATGTATGGCTGACGGAACGGCTCAGGGCAGTTCCAAAACTCTGGCGTTTATTGAAAGATCGAGTGACGAAAGATGGATGTGAGGACCGAGCACGACAGGTCAGTCACGATGGGACCGCTAACGGTGCAACGATTAATGATATTCTAGAAGAGCATCGTCCATAAAAATATCTGAAATAGGGACAGATCGTCAAACCTTCAGCTGTGTTCTAGAGAAGTAAGCGAGCTTGTGAGCGAAATATCACCGACGAGACGATTGGCTATTTTTTGACAGAATCTAATAGTTTCAATGTATGTTTAGGTGCTGTACTCCATGTAAGGAGACAGTATTTCAGGACAGGTTGAATTTTTGCATTATAAATCATTATCAGTTGATTGGAAATGAAGTATAGCTTTTGAATCTCACAGGGTGTTCTCATGAAAGAGTTCTGCTGATGGTAATACCGAGAATTAAAATGGAGGATTTCAATCCAGGATTCAAAAAACTGAAAACAAAAAATGTAATGCTTTTGCGAGTTTGTACATATTCACTTAATTCTTTTTAGTTCCTCTTAAAAATCACTTCAATAATTTGGAGGACATTGCGTTTTAGAAAAACACTCAGTATGATAAATTGCTATTTATTTTCTATGTAGGCTTTGATTTTTTTCAGCAATTTGCTGAAATTTAATGAGAAGTATAACTGAGTTGACAACCTGTTTGATAAAATGTTATCACTATCACTATTTTTATTCGAGTTATGAGCGTTGTCTTTTAGAATTGTCCTTTAGCTTTTTGGAGCGTTTCGTTAGAACGAGTGGATAACTTCTTCAGAGGTTTGTTCACTTTGATTGGGTTATCGATGAAATAACAAAAGATGAACATACCTCTGAAGAAGTTCCGCTAACGAAACGTTCCAAAAAGCTAAAGAACAACTCCAAAAGACGAAGGCATCAAAACTCGAATAAAAATGGTGATAGGAATACACGCCATTTGAAGTATTATCAAAATACCCTTTTTTCAAAATGAGGGACATAGCAACTTCAAATATCTGGAAAGCTATTGAAATTCTCAATAATAAAACTACTTCTTTTCTGCTGAGACAACATGAGGATTGAGAAAAATAGTTATTTATTATACAAGGGAAAAGAGTATTAGATTTTAGCTCAGGGAGATCATGGATATTTTGGTTGATATGAAATAATTATACTGAAGCAGGAATCAGTACCTTCTTTGGACCAATGATTTTAGACTAGTGAGACAAGTCTCACTTATACATGTCAAAGAAAAAACTAGGTTTTACTTCTGCCTCAGTTTTTAATTCACCCATAATCCCAGCAATTTCTTCAATAAATGTTGAAAATATTCGCTCATACACATCCTACATAAAAAAAATTAAGTATGTGTTTTCAAGCTTGAGGTTGGCACATCACAATAGTGTCATTAAACATATACAGGATATGAATAAGCGATTATTTTCAACATTTACTGAAGATAATGCCGGTTTTATGGGTAAGTTGAACATGAGGCAGGAGTAACAAAAAGTTTTTATTTTTGGCATGTATAAGTGGAATCTATCAAACTACTCTAAAATTGTTGCATATAGTCCAAAGACGGTATGGGTTGCTGCTTTAGTATAATAATTCCATATTCACTGAATTATTCATAAGGATCATCCGCAAACATCTACGTGAAGTGCGACAAAACACATTTTAGGTACTCAAATACTCGCGTATTACATTTGCATGAGAAGGTAGGAATCTTCAGAAGCGATATGAACTTTTCCTTCACCTTCTCCGATCATTTTAAGCAGAGTTATGACCAATAAAATATTCGGCTCCGCTAGAACTTTCAGCGGCGGATAAGCGGGAACCTGTAATTTGATGTCGGCGTTCAATCACGTTTTCTGATAAAACGAGCGCATTTCATAAAAAATGACTATGTATCATTTTTGTGGAGAATTGAATTGTCTTTCACCATGTTGAGTTGTTTTTCTGACATATCGTATACTTTCCAAGATTACAGCAAAAATCTTTTCATTTATTTTTTAACGAAAAAAACGAAAAAAAAAAATGTTCCACCTCTGGAATTTTGGTAAACATATTATTTTCATGTTTATCATGGTTCCAACTACTAGCATACCAAGTTTAGTGGTGGTACAATCAATCCTCGTCTCAAAACCCAATCGTACTGGATTAACTCCAAAATATTGGACATGTGCTCTGCAGTCTTCACTACAATGATGAAATTGCCCTTTTAATATCCTTCCTTTATTGATATATGGATACCGATAACATCCTTCTAAAAATGTTAAGATGTTATCTCATAATACTTTTTTGTATTTCTCCGTTCAACCTTCTCCATAAACTTCTCCAAAGGCCCTCTTCGGTATTGATTTTACTTCGTGAAGAGACTTTTACTCCGTTCATTGTTATAATCCGGGAACAGGCCGATGCTCACCATTTCGCAACTCTCGACAATACGTCGTGAACTGTATCCAGTGGAGGAATTTCCGAGAAGGGAGGAAAAGTGTGGGGAAAGTGTGGGGAAAAATGGATGGAATCACTATATGAGGAAAATCATGAAATACCGAAAATATTGATGAATACAGTGAATATAAATTTGAAAATATGGTCGGTAGTAGGTAGATAAAATTATGAATATTGATTACAATGGTATTTTAATTTCATTTGTCAAACTTCCTCAAAAAACCACATGACACCGTCAAAGTTGTTTTCGATGTTAATAAATGATGTGAAAAGTTGTCATAAATAAAAGAGTAATTGAATTGTACTTTACCTAACAAGTGCGGAAACTGATACTTTTCCGCACGCGATTGCAGATTGCCTGCGGAAAAGACACTTTATGCTCGTGTTAGGTACACTATTTTTTCTACTAGCGTAAAAAACACCCAAAAGTTAACATAAAGAACATTTATTATTAAATATTTATTAAACTATACAACCATACTTGGTAAGCTTTCTATTTTAACCTTCTGCGAAGCAATATTTAAATGTCAGTATAATCCGCAAAAACTAAACAAATCTTCTTTTCCGCACTAAAATGTTTTTTTCGCATTAAAAAGAGTGCGGACAAAGTGGATTTTCCGCACGCTAGTAGAAAATAGTTATTTACCTAACAAGTGCGGAAAGTAGTACTTTTCCGCACGCAACGGAAGTTGCACGAACGACGCGGAGCGGAGTTCGGTCAAGCCGTTAAGGGCGGAAAAGTCATTTTCCGTAAAAGTTAGGTACGATATTTTTCCTACGAGTGTTTTTGTCCACCTTATTTATGAAAAAACAAGATTTTTAATAATAAAGTTTTTATAATAATGCTACAAAATGACTAATAAGACAGAATAGTTACATAGATCATTCAGTTAGTCCTAAATATCCTCATTTTCAACAATACAAAAATCGTGCGGAAAAGTAAAAATCGTACGGAAAAGTAAAAATCGTGCGGAAAAGTAACTTTTCCGCACCATTTCAAATCGTACGGAAAAGTACAACTTTCAAAACGAAAAATCGTGCGGAAAAGTAACTTTTCCGTTCGTAGGAAAAAGTTTTTACGTTCTTTCGATTTGAACCATCAGCACAAAGAAAAGCTCAATAGGGCGCAATGAGGAAAAATTATGACAAATTCATTTAAATTTGACAATAGTCCGTTCTTCGACTAAAATTTGAATTCAATAAATGATGAAAATTTTAAAAATGATTGAAATAAAAACGAAACGAATTGGTCAAACATTTGAAACAGGTTTGATGTGGAAAAGTAAATATATTCTTCTCACCGAAAGAAAACCTATGGCCTTAGCTCGACTGTAATCTCATGAGAGAAAAATTGAAGGTACACTGAATTTGGCAGAGAGAAAAAAATCGACGAATACACTGCCAAGAGAAAAATCACGATAAATTTAATCATCAAAGTCGTTTAATAGTTACCAACGAAATGAGGCAGAAAATTTGTATTACTGAACTTATTCAGTTACAGAATTCCGTTATGACTATCATGTACGTGAAAATGAAAAAGGGATCACTTTTTCATTTTCACATGTATCTCAAGGAGAATGTACCGAAGTTACAACTTTTCATATATACAGTGCGGCTTTTTATAGTCCCCCCCCTTTTAAATTTTGAACGGTTCGATGTAGAAAAATGAGAAAAAAACCGTTTCGAGGGTTTGACCAATACTACTTTTTGAAATAAAAGAAATGGTGATTGCTCGACAGGGAGGGCGGGGAGACACATCAACTCATTTTTTTTTCAATGAATGGGGGGTCAAGTAGCACATCTTCGAAAGGGAAATTCCATTCTCTTAACAACCATCTAAATTTTTTTGAATTTCGTTAATATTTTTTTTTTGCAATTCAAATTCAAAATATTAAATATAAATGCGGATCTGAATACTACTCATACCTTGATAAATTTGCACGGTTTGATGTGGAATACCAAAAATATAACTAAAAAAAAAATTACTCATGGCACTGGGAGTACATTAACTTAAATTTCGAAAGGCATAAAAATTTAAGTGAAAAAAATTATAAACAAAATTCAAAAATATTTAGATGGTTGTGGAGAGAATTGAATTCTCTTTTTAACGATGTGCCACTTGACCCCCCATGCTATTTAAAAATATTGAGTTGATGTCCCCCCCGCGCCACATATTGAGCAATCACCATATTGTTTATCTCAAAAAGTAGTATTGGTGAAACCTTCGTAACAGTTCTTTATTCATTATTAAAAACTGCACTGTATATACAAGTACTATCAATTTATGAAAGAAAATTTCATACCTCATTTTTTTGCCAATAAAAAAAAAATCATTTTTGTTTAGATTCCATGGCAACCCAAAAAATTTCCCGAAATTTTTATCATCCAGGGTACCCTAGGCGAAATTAATAAGTGGACATTTTTCTGTCAAATATTTGACAAGTGATAGTTGACATTTCGCTTTTATGTAAAAATTAAGTTTTATTTTTCGTAAAAAATATTTGAAAATATTTTCTCCACGATCATCGCAGAATTTGCCAATTCTGAACTGAAATTTCAGGAAAACTTCAATACACCAGTTGTCAACAGTATTATTCAGAAATCGCTTAGCCGAGACGATAGGATTGTAGGAGAAACTTTTTTTTCGTTGAAAATTCATAAAAATATGTATACAAATTTTGTTATCTATGTTTTACATATCAATATGCATCTTTTTTGTGGTATTGTAATTTATCTCGTACTTGAACTTTTCAAGAAAATGACCCTCGCAGCGACTTGAGTAAATTTCAAAAAATGTATGTACTCGAAAAATTTCCGGCAAGAATTCAAGCACTAGGGATTATAAGTGAACATTTTCATGCTTGATAATTGTATACAAAATTTCTACACCAACTGTACTATTGCAAGATCCGTCTAATTTTCTGGATGAAATAAACAGTCGTAACACGAGGATTATATAATAAACATGTATCGACATAAATCAAATTTTTGAGACACTATGATTGTTTCTTTTTCGAGACTTTCTAAAAAAATTAATGAATTGGGTACTAAAAGTCACCAGTATAAATGTTCGAATACGAGAAATACTGCATTTTATTTGAGAAATATTCCATTTGTGTATTACTCGACCAAAAAACGTATTTTTAGATCAAACACGAATATTCCTTTCTATTCAAAACAAACGCGGGGTATAAAGTGTAAATAATGCTTTGAACCGAGCTGAAAAATTGTAAACCATTATAATTCCGTTTCTCAGGCGACGTTCTGTTTACGTTAATTTCTCACAATTTTTTAAAAATACCGAAACACATGGTACGCATAACTACCCTTCAAAAATTACCCACAATGCTCTCACGTTGATACTCAACGTTTTAAAAAAATTTGTCAGCGACAATATGACAACACCACCTAACATAAACATACATAAATCGAGATGATCATAAATTACTGAGATAAGGAAGATTGATTGTTGCGGGTGTGTGCGATAGTCTTCTTCTTCACCTCATCTATCTTCCATCTCTGCGACTTAATGGGGTGTTGACAAATCCAAGGCCTGCCAAAAAAGTGAAACTGGCGAGGAATAATAAAACAATTAACACCGATGACGGTGGTGGTTGAAAGATTTGGGGTTACATCAATTCGTCTTTGGAACAGATACGGGTGTGGGCCGATATCTTTTACGGTCGGAAATAATATTAATGATGTGACCCCTGTTGGTATATAAAGATAGTGTTATTTTATAAAATGGTACATAACCAAACTCGCACTAGACGCAGAGGACACGGCGATCTTCGCCGAGTCAACGCACGAGAGGGGAGTCACATCCAAGCTTTAGCGACAGATTAACAAACTAGAACCGTGGTTCAACCGTTGGAAGATCGGAATCGATGCAAAAGCAAGGCCATCCTGTTCACGAGGCGACGTAGGACACCAGAGGGCCATGTGATTATGGACGACGAGGACATTCCATGGGTAGACGGAGCCGTGTACCTAGGAGTAACACTACACTGAAAAAAATGTGGTACGTTATATCAATAAATGCCGTTTTTTACCCCTCCGTTCATTGGCAAAATACATTTTTCATCGTGGCAATGAATTCACTGACTTTTGTAGGTATTTATTGATACAACGAATTCAAGTTTATTGAGATCAAAGATGATCGTTTCTTACATTTATGAACAGTTTTCGTTGCTCCTGCGGAAAAGTTTATTGAAGTGAGGAAAGGGGTACACTGAGATCAATGATGATCTAATTTCAGACCTATGAACATATTTCGTTACGGCTTTGAAAAAGATTATTGAAATGAAGAAAAAAGTACATTGGAACAATGTATATTATTTCATGAAAAAAATGTGGTACATAATATCAATGAATACCGTTTATTACCTTTCCGTTCATTGGCACAATTAACTTTTCATCGTGATAATGATTAAACATTCACTGATGTACGTGATTCCACTACATATTTTATGAACACCCTAATAATATTTTCGAACGAAAATCAAAATGCAATGCCCATGACAAGTCTATGACAAAAAATAACATTCAAAGTGCTACCACAGAAGAAATATACAGAAGAAATATTTCCATCAATTCTATCCTTCCACAAACAAACTGAATTTTGCCCTAACTGTAGGCACAAAATGTCATTCATTCTTATTTGTTGTTAATAAAGACATTTATTATTGTTATTATTATTATTATTATTGATGTGTATAATTGCTTCTGAAGAGCCTGTTTTCCAATTCTATCAATCTCCCTAATGAGCTTGGCAAAGCAAAATAGATTTTTGTCGACCAAAATATATTGGGGATTAAATGCGAGAGAAGCGAACCTTACTTAAATAAAATGAACGATTTCTGTGAGTGATATTTTTTAATAACATTCTTCCTATCTAATATATTCAATAAATTTTCAATTAAAACTAGAGAAAATTAAAAAAATCAACTACTTATCTGAATGAAAATACGAATTTTCACTTTGACATTTTTTCTTTCTAGTTAAAGAATTTTCACAATATCTATCAGATATAGATCAATGTCCAGCGTGACTTTATCCGGGGAAGTATTTGTTTTCTGTTAGATATTACAAATAAATTACATTTTTCAGTTTTCATGGAGAATTTTCCCCTTTTTAAAAAACTTATTATGCAACTCAAATATACAATAGTCTGACTACTACACTGGATACTAATTATATATTTTATTAACTTATAAGTACTTCAACATGAACTTCTATGGACTTCAATTTCAACTTCTCCTTCGACTTCAACTTGGAAACTTCGAGAACTTCTGCGACAACGAAAACACCTAGAATCATCCATTTCGTCGTTCTAGAAGTCATGCCTGAATTCCTCGCTTCGATAGCGCCTTGATGGCGGTATAATCCAACTCGAAATGACCAGCATTGTTTTCTGAGTTCTCGGAACTATAGTGGTTGCTAGGTAACCGCTCGCCGTGTAGGGGCGTCGGGTATTTCGTATCAATGTTGTCGATCGTTCACAAATCCAAATCGTACTAGATTTTTAAATAGTTCGATATCGATGACTTTCCCATGACCTATCAGATAAAAGGTAGCTATTTTTCAGTATGATTGTTTCACTGGAAAAAATGACATATTTGGTATATATGACTCAAATTATGGAAAGAAGCGACCCAAATATATTCCTTCCACTGCCGCTCGTAAGGAATCATATTCGAAAATATAAAACGCGAGTGAGTATGAAACGAGAATAAAAACTCCATAATAATGGAAATATGATTTGGTAATAAAAAGCTTTAGCTTTCAAAAATTCAATTATCTTTATTCAAAACATAAATGATATTAAAATAATAAATTGAATACTGAACAAACTGTACACGAACCGGTCGTTTCAGATTTCCTGAATTGCAATGAAACTATTTACATAACAAATATAGAATTGTAATTAATTGAATAATATTCCATGTGATGAATGATGGAATTATGACGTCGATAATAATGGAAATCACTCTGAGAGGATTTTATCATCAGTTTATTGAACGTATAAACATTTTTTTTAGGATATTAAAATTGAAACAATGCAAAACAATATTGATCCCAATCAGGATTCATTCATGTTAATGCTATCTCTGGTGATGGAAAAATAATCCTTGTTTCACTTCATATTTGGGAAATGAAAATAATTTGTTGAATGATTTACCACTGGCAGACTGAACAGTTCCAATTCAGCTTGATATGTTTAAAAAAATATTTGGGTTTCTCAAATTATTCAGTCAGAAATAGTATCATTATAAATGAAACGAATGAATCACGAGCGTTCTCCATTTGAGTATTAGTTATACGTAGTATGTTTAACTAACATTCCATATGATCCTCAGTTTCCAAGATGTAACATGTTGAAGTTACCAGGAGAATTGAACTTTTCCACATTTCCAAACCTTATACCAATGAAGTACCAGTGGTTTCTTATACCGGGTGACCACGAGTTGAGGTACGCCCCCGAATTTTTCTATAATTTTGAAGATACAGATTTGTCGCTATAGTACTTGAATAAGCATATTTTGACCCCTCTACTGAAAATTCACCACTTAGTGACCCTAAACTTTTTTTTTTAAATGACATATTTTCATTATCCGAAAGAGCACGCAATTCGTGATATACCTGTTCTTCAAAATTGAAAATCGGTTGAAAAATGGCGGAGATACAGTTGATTGATCAGTCAAACAAAGTTGGCCATGAAATTCAATCTCAAATCATCACAACTGACAAACGATATCAGGAGTTATCAGAGGAAGCTTCGAATAGCGATACAGTTGAAAACTGAGTTTCTCGTGTAATTGCAGCTTCCATATAATCCAACAATTATCAGAATTTCCTAAAAACGGAATAGTTCCCATAAAGAAATGCTAACAATTGTTATTTCTCAAATGGCAACATGTTTTTTTCACTTCGTCATGGTGTGAAGAATTGGAAGGATTCCGAAAGAAATCGCAAATACAAGATGTTTTATCATGAGTGTTCTCAAAATTAAATATTCTTCAACGAAGGCGGCCATTAACATAAAAAAGCGAAACAAAAAAGCAGCATTGATTAAATACGTAGAACAGACTTTGACTTCGTTGAAATATTATTAGCTTTTGTTTATTGCTTTCTTAATTATGTTCTAAGCCGCCTACGTTGAAGACCATTGAATGAAACCTGATTGTATCTTCGTTTCCTTTAGGAATTTTCGAAAAAATTTCACACGAGTACACTGATAATGTATAACTTTTTTGGCCTGGCCAACTTCTCAAAGGGAAAAGGCCAAACAGACGAAGAAGAAGAAGAAGAAGATGTATAACTTTTTATCATGACGAATTGAAATAGTTATTTACCTAACAAGTGCGGAAAGTAGTACTTTTCCGCACGCGACGGCAGTTGCACGAACGACGCGGAGCGGAGTTCGGGCAAGCCGTTAAGGGCGGAAAAGACATTTTCCGTAAGAGTTAGGTACAATATTTTTCCTACGAGTGTTTTTGTCCATCTTATTTATGAAAAAACAAGGTTTTTAATAAACAAGTTTCCATAATAATGACTAATAAAACAGAATAGTTACATAGATCATTTAATTAGCCCTAAATATCCTCATTTTCAACAATACAAAAATCGTGCGGAAAAGTAAAAATCGTACGGAAAAGTAAAAATCGTGCGGGAAAGTAACTTTTCCGCACGATTTTAAATCGTACGGAAAAGTACAACTTTCAAAACGAAAAATCGTGCGGAAAAGTTACTTTTCCGCACGCTCGTAGGAAAAGTACATGTTGCCATTTAAGAAATGGCAGTTGTGAGCATTTCTTTATGGATACCATTCCGTTTATAGGTAATTTTTGATAATTGGTGGAATATATTTCGAAGCTTCGAAGCTTCCTCTGGTAACTGGTTTGTCAATTGTGATGATTTAAGTTCGAGTTTCATGTCCAACTTTGTTCGATTAAAGAATCAACTGTACCTCCGCCATTTTCAACCGATTTTCAATTTTGAAGAACAGTTTTATCACAAATTGCGTGCTCTTTCTGATAATGAAAAAATATGTACAGGGTGTACAGTGGAAGAAAAAAAATGTTCCATCTCATATCGTAATATGAATCTTTACGACACTTATATCGTAAATATCTATTTTCTGTGTTTCATTTAATATACCAATGGATGGCAAACGTTCATTTTGATAATGGTATTCAAGGAGATTTATTTATGGCCGCTTCCTGGCATTTTCCTTCAATGAATATAATTCGTGGTGAGGGAATCACCTGTTTCATGCCATTCTCAAACTAAATGGGACAACGAATAATTTGTCAGACTTGGCAAGGCACGAGCAGGACGTCGTTAGAATTTTTCGAATAATTGGGAAACAAAACCATCTCGCGAACCAGAAATAAATATAAATTCAACAGACGCAAGCACTGTCTTTTCTAAATGCTCATATGTTTTGAGAGTCGTTTAAATTCCAGGAGGTATTCCTCAGTTTCATAAATTTTTCGCATTGTGCCAAATACTTACGAAGTTGAATTTGTCGATTCACAGTGTCTAAAAGCCAAATGGAAAAAATTTACTATTTCTGAATATAGAAATATTTTGGAAAAATCTTCGGATAGGTCGATTTTCTTTTCCGATTGGCCAATTTTTGAACCCCACCCAAAATATATAGGGATATCTGCATTTGAGTAAAAGTGTCTTTGGTGACATTTTTAAATGGAACACCCAGTATATTTTTTCATATTTGGTTAGGGATCGTTATTACGAATCCAGTGATAACAGGTTTGATGGGATTATGTCAAGCGGCTGCGGAGATATGGGCAAAAAACTTCCTCGTATGTCTAATGAGTATGACTGACACTCCACACGATTCAGAAGGTTAAAAGTCTCTGTCGCACTCACTGGGCATATGGAGAAGATGCACAAACACATGCACTCTGGAAAGTAAAGATGGCGGCTCCAATAGGGCGGACGAGTTTTGTGATTATGGTCCGATCCGATTCAAAATTGGTATTTGGAGGTTCTCAGGATCCAAGATTATGGAATTGTTATCAAAATTTATGAATTCAATATGGCGGTTCCAAGATGTCGGACGAGTTTTGTGATTATGATCCGATTCGATTTAAAATTGGTATTTGGAGGTTCGAGGATCGGAGATTAGGAATTGTTATCAAAATTTATGAATTCAATATGGCGGCTCCAAGATGTCGGACCAGTATTGTGATTATGGTCCGATTCGATTCAAAATTGGTATTCAGAGATTCTCAGGATCCAAGATAACGGAATTGTTATCAAAATTTATGAATTCAATATGGCGGCTCCAAGATGTCGGACGAGTTTTGTGATTATGATCCGATTCGATTTAAAATTGGTATTTGGAGGTTCGAGGATCGGAGATTAGGAATTGTTATCAAAATTTATGAATTCAATATGGCGGCTCCAAGATGTCGGACCAGTATTGTGATTATGGTCCGATTCGATTCAAAATTGGTATTCAGAGATTCTCAGGATCCAAGATAACGGAATTGTTATCAAAATTTATGAATTCAATATGGCGGCTCCAAGATGTCGGACCAGTATTGTGATTATGGTCCGATTCGATTCAAAATTGGTATTCAGAGATTCTCAGGATCCAAGATAACGGAATTGTTATCAAAATTTATGAATTCAATATGGCGGCTCCAAGATGTCGGACGAGTTTTGTGATTATGGTCCGATTCGATTCAAAATTGGTATTCAGAGATTCTCATGATCCAAGATAATGGAATTGTTATCAAAATTTATGAATTCAATATGGCGACTCCAAGATGTCGGACGAGTTTTGTGATTATGGTCCGATTCGATTCAAAATTGGTATTTGGAGGTTTGAGGATCGGAGATTATGAAATTGTTATCAAAATTTCTGAATTCAATATGGCGGCTCCAAGATGTCGGACGAGTTTTGTGATTATGGTCCGATTCGATTCAAAATTGGTATTTGGAGGTTCGAGGATCGGGATTATGGAATTGTTATCAACATTTATGAATTCAATATGGCGGCTCCAAGATGTCGGACGAGTTTTGTGATTATGATCCGATTCGATTTAAAATTGGTATTTGGAGGTTCGAGGATCGGAGATTATGGAATTGTTATCAACATTTATGAATTCAATATGGCGGCTCCAAGATGTCGGACGAGTTTTGTGATTATGATCCGATTCGATTTAAAATTGGTATTTGGAGGTTCGAGGATCGAAGATTATGGAATTGTTATCAAAATTTATGAATTCAATATGGCGGCTCCAGGATGTCGGACCAGTATTGTGATTATGGTCCGATTCGATTCAAAATTGGTATGTAGAGGTTTTCGAGGTCAAAGATCATATATTTTTCGTTGAAATTCATAAATCCAACATGTCGGACGAGTTTTCCTCTTATATGGTTTGATTTTCTTCAAAATCGGTATGTCGGAGTATTTGAAATCGAAGATCATGAATGATTTGTTAAAATTAATAAATTGAAGATGGCGGATCCAAGATGACGAGTGAATAATATTCAGGTGGCCTCCTCATTGAAGCCCTAGACAGCTCAAAACTCACAGGAAATAGGCCTTGTTATAACCATACTATACACGAAATCCATAGATTTATATGAGGTGCAGTTAGGGTAGAAAGTGTTTTTGCAAATATATTTAATTTTGTAATAATATATTTATTAGTTACAGCAAATAATTTCATTTTGCTTTCCGATATATTTGTTTTCGATAAAACACAATATATTTGCTTTCCAAGCATTACAAACGTTAATTTCCATATATTTATAAATTCGATCTAGAGATGGCGCAACCGACACGATTTGTCCAAGCTCGAGCTTGTTGCAACATGGCAACTAGGCAGTCATTAGTACATAAAGTGGATAACAGATAGCAGTAGCACAGACAGTTTTGTTATTGTGTAGTTTTCTACTCTACAATTGGGTACCTAATTGAGCAGAGATCTGTGATTCCGACATTCAGACTTGCTATTTGCTCAAGTGTGTGTGTACTTGAGAATTGCAAGTTTATTTTCACTTGATTTAATGTATTTTTTTAGAAATTAATCAATTAAAAATAGTTTTTCAATAATTGAAATATAATTATTCATCCGATGGTGCTAATCTGAGTTTATGCAATTTGATTATACTCGTTTGTAATCGTTTAGAAGAAGATAAAACTTACTTATTAATTTGTCTATTCATACAGAAGATTTCATGGGAATATTTCTTAAAAATTGACAACTTTAAAGCTCAAGATTGTAGGTAGTTATCTGTTTATTGGTAGTACCTATATAGCGGATAGATACAATGTAAAACATTTATATTCAGTGACCCTATGTGTGGGTCAAACGAAGGCCCTCTATGATTAAATGACCCAATCTGAAATATTATACTGCCGCTATCTATTCGGCAATGTCTGTACTAATAACTTTGCTTCGTTCCCATGTTACCATATGCTCGAACGTGTCACAAATCGCGTCGATTGCGCCATCTCTTGACGACATAAAATAGGTCAAATTTATAAATATATGAGACTTCACGTTTTTGTATATTAGTAACACTTGAAATGTAAATATATTGTGTTTGATCGAAAATAAATATATCGGCACGCAAAATAATATATATTTCTACAATTAATAAATATATTGACAGAAATTATTTATATTTGCAAAAACACTTTCTACCCGAACGGCGCCTCATAGATTAACGCGCAGTAACTATAAAAAGCACCAAAGAAAAAGCTCTATTCAAATGCGTTAAAAAGAAAAAACGAATTGCTTTAAATGAGTATAGTCTATTTCGAAAATAACGTGGAGTAAATTTTCAGAAATACAAAAGCACACCAAATTAGTTCATTCTGAGAATTCACTGTACGGTATTCTTGAAATAGACTATGATGTAGGTTATTCTGTGAGTTACAGATTCAAAAACTTGCGGCTTTCGTATTAAAGTGAAAAATTTTGGTAAACTTTTGAATCTATAACTCATACCAGGATTACCTTATAACACAACAAAAGAAATTATTTTTCACGCCTTAGCCCATTCGACTTTCAAACGTTTTTTTATTATCACTTTTCAAATCGGAGTTGACATTCAAAAAATTTCAAATCCTAGACTTGGAAGGATGGAATTTTGGAATACCTGTTGTGAACAATTCGCTACAACATTGTCTGGAAGTCGTTATTTTTCTCTATCGTGTACACTCCGACGTTCAATTAAGAAATCCATGTTTTACTTTGTGTGAGAGCATACCGAAACAATTGCGATCTGGGGACCAATTCCGTTTAAGGCGGCACATGCGAGCCTAGTTGCTCATCTGGGTTTCTGCAACTTACAACTTCTCCGTAAGTTGTAACACTGCTGAAGACAGCTTTATATAATTAAGTTACGACGTTATAACTGTCTTGGGTGGCAGTTTGCCGGCATTCCCGCGGACTAGGAGGTATTATAAAACATGTTCGCATTTTCTATGATGAAGGTAATTCGTTATGGGGGTTTGCAACGACTCGGGGAAGTTGGATGTTGCTCGCTCGATGGAGAATTCTGAAGTTCTCAAAACCTCCGTCTCAGATAAAAAGCATTGTACAGATTTCTTTGGATTAACATTTTTTCATTTTCAGGGAAGGTAATGACCCCAAAAAATCATGTCAAGAATCGGATTTCCTCCACAAAATCAAACTTTCAATCGATTGTCTTAACTTATAATTAAAGCGCGCCTTTATATTATGTATACTAACATTTATTTATACTAATATACCTGTGGTACTGTGGTTGTGTATTCATGGACATCTTCAGGTATGTGTATGACCTCTAAGGAGTATACTTATAATACCATGATACTATTCGAGCAATGTTCATGTATTTATATATAATGTGACCCGGTCACATTATATAAAACCGCCTGTAGACAAGCCGTTAGCTTAAATGGGATTCCTGTCATATCATTGATCTACATCTATATTCATTATACTCATACTAAAACTATCAAAATAATAAAACAATTCACAATGTAGAATATGATTCCATAATGCTCACCACAGCCATACATCTACATCTAGAATAATTTGCGATATTTTACATTTTAAAACAAAATTCTATGTACATATACCTACACCACGGACAGTCTATGACTTTGTGGGGTCCCCTTGTTCATTTGTTATTACTACCTTTGAATGTAACACTAATCATTATTATCCAAATAAACGTTATTATTATTATTATTATTATTATTATTATTTTCTTTTGGTGTGTTGGCATCGACTACTATGGTCATTAGCCACGTGTTCTGGATAGGCCTTGTTACTAACTCCATACGCCACCTTAGAAGCAGCATGATTATTCGTAGTCCCGTCAATCATGAAACGTGGGAAAGGTAAATTATTATTATTATTATTATTATTATTATTATTATTATTATTATTATTATTATTATTATTGTGTGTGATTTCGCCTACCATAAAAAGACCTGGCATTGTTTTTGAAAAAATTGTTAAAATTTGTTATACAGGCTTTCAGGAAAACTCTTCAAAAGCAGAGTTTGCACGAGCAACTTATGTTACCCATTTTCAATGATTCGAATAGATAGTTCAAGAAGCAATAGGAAAAAGTGCGTGCAAAAATTATTATCCGAAAAAAAAAACTATAAGCGTATAGGAAATCGAAATTCAGGATGAGTTTCTATTTCATGCGACTCGATCGTGATTACCAAACATAACCTAAAAAATTCGTAAAGTTGCGAAAAGCGGTTATTTGTTGATAACTAAGAAACTACAGATCCGATCGAAAAAATTTAAATCAGGAAATTGTAGGCATTGAAAAGATTCATCTATTAAATGAATTATAATTTTTCGATATCATTGATACTTTTTGAGTTATATCGAAAAAATCGTGGAAAATTCGGGTTTTCCAGAACTCTATTAACAGTAAGGTATTGAAACATGTTAATTTCTGTTATGTGTAGCCTATGGTAAGCCAAAAAATTCTTTTTTTGAAAAATTGATAAATATTGATTATTTTTCAAAATATACGAAGTTTTCTCAAAAAAGATGCTCTTTTAATTGGGCTACTTAAATTTTCTCACATTATTTTGTCAAACTTTGTATATGCGTATAAATTGAATTCTAAGCAACTTTTTCAAATTACTTTTTCCGATATCTTGCCATTTTACTCGACTTCTTGCCTATTCATAGTAATAATTTTCAATTTGCCGCCATACCAGCGATCACGTGACATGTGTCGAAATCTATTTTTAGGTTATAGGACAAGCACAAACTTTTCCCAAGAATCTTTTTTCGAATACTCTAATAATAAACTTTTTTCCCATATGGTACATACTTTTTGGCGCTCACTGTATATGCAGCGAATGAAATGTTGACAAATAGCCATAAAAGTTTTTGAACTAACAACAATTTGTATATGTAGTATAGTTTTTAAGATATGATTTTTCAAAGATGTAGGTACGCACGGCAATAAATATTATGCCTGTCGCGACATAACAGGATTGTGCCAGTGCGACTACAAGGTGCAGTTGTAGTTTTAGTTGGGCAGTTTGCAACAATTCGTTCAACATGCAGTGTGAAAAAAGCGTTTCCTTTAATGAAAAAAATATTACGAAAAATCCACGGATACAAGGCTTGCTTTCGTTATTATCAGCAGCAGAAAAAAGGAAGGATATTTGTGGATCACGCATTCTTATGCAAAGAGAGCAAATTTTGTCTGCAAAAGAAAAAATTGTGTATCATAATGAATGTTGGAAGAGTTCCACCAGCATTCATAATATTCAAAGATTGTTGAATTTTAATGATTGCGAGAAAAATACCAAAGCGGGACCATCAAAAACTGCACAAATAATAAATGTAAATGCATTAAAGAAGGTTTGAAATGTTCCAGTGAATGTAAATGTGGAGACTGCCAGAATACATTCAGAGATCCTGTTGATGAAGCGGAATCAGAAAATGAACAAATTAATATTTACATTATTTTTAGTTTACTAGATTGGGTCAAATTCTTTTGATTTTGTAAATTATTATCAAATGCAATATTATTTTCATCTGTACTTGTATCATTGATTTTGAAACAACTATCATGCACAATTTCTCAACACATAGTGCGCTAATGGGTGGGATATTGAGAGTAGGCCCTGATGGTATTGCGGCGAGCGCAGTTCAAACAGTATTATCAGAATGGGCCAAGTTCTTGAAAAAAAGTAATACCGCATATGGGGATCGTGCAAGACCATACGCACAATACGAGGAAGATGGCATCTTTTTCCTCGTAGTAGAAAAATAGATCAATTTAGAATTTTTTCAACACCATCAGCAGAACTGAAAAGATAGTTGCCCCTATCGAAATAAGTTGATATATTTTCTCTCTAGAGTATGCCCGCTTACATTCAAGACCGGCACTAATAAGTCTAGTGTCCACTTATGGTGAGTTTCTACAGCAAGTAAAATAAAATAACAAATAAAATAAAGAAAGATGTAAAGTAATAATTTTTGGAGTGTTTATACAGCAGAGTAAAATAATATAAGAAATAAGAACCTGCCAATCAAAATTTGAAATTTTATATTGGCACCACTTCAAAAACACTCAGCCTTGTCCTATTTCTATCCAAAGGTCTTATCTTAAATCGACAGTGCCTTGCTTTAATCATTGAAAAATAATCTCTCATTGCCATCATTAACCTTATAATAAAATCTTCTGTCTCTACAGTATCTTTACTAGGCTACAGAAGTTTAATGGCAATTTCAACATTGGCAATACAAATAATAAATAATACAATGAAAAAATAAACAAAAACGAGCACTCTGCCGTATCGTTTATATGTATGTGTTCTGTCATCTGTCAATTGTCTTGTCAACTTAAAATAAAATAAAAGATAACTATGTTTTATTTTACTTCTCTTCTTTTATTTTCTGTATGAACTCGTTGTGGGTGTTATACAGTTTTATCTTTTTATATTATTTTATTTTATTTCTTATTTTATTTTACTTGCTGTATAAACTCACCATTACAAGTATAAATAATTCGTAAAAATGAAAAGAGTCGTTTATTGTTTTTCCAACACAAAAACAGATACATTCTCCGATGGAAGTGATGCCATGAACAAAAAACACATGTACAAAAAGGCGCATTTTCTCGATTGCTACATTAAAACAATTGCTATTATTGCAGTCTTCCATTAGCCGCTCAGTTAATTAAGACACAGTAGGCCGTGGATGGTGTCGGAAGCGAAATGTGAGGTTCTTTCATCGAGATAGCAGGTGGCGCTTTGCTCAACGAGTGATCACTTAGTGTGCCGATTAAAACTTTGTGGTTAATGTTTACCCTTATTAATTCTAGGAAATGGATGGCTTTTATAGCTTGCAATGGACCCAGTAATTTGGCTTAGGATTCCGGTAGCTTTTGAAGGAATTCCGGTAATGGCGTTTGAGCTGATTATGCTCTAATTTGAGTGGAGTTTGTACAGATTTAGATTATAAATTTTCATTTGTATAGAATTTCAATACATGTATTTTAGTTCATGTATTTACTTTTCCGTCAACCGTTTATTTATGATGTATTTTAACGCACTCAAAATCGTTGATTAATGACCCCTGGTAATGAATGATTTTCTATTAATCAAGAATTTTATGATATGCAACCCAACAAACATTGCTCTGATACATTTCATAGTGGTTAGTACTATCGGTCATTATTTATTTGTCAATTCTGAAATAAATTTCAGAAAATGTTAAATACACCAGCTGTCACTTGCAATCATAGAAAGTCACGTGGCGTAATGGTAACGTTGGCCAGACAGCCGAGAGATGTGTCAGTAGGTCGATAGTTCAATCTCACATGAGAACAATTTTTTTTATTTCAATTTGAAAAAATAATACAAAACTACCACTGAGGAAAATTAAACTATCTTTGATTAGAGTTAATATAAATAGGAAATAGTGATTGTTTTTTATCGTATCGTTAAATAAATAAACATTAAAAGTAATATATCTCTATTTTTGAAAACTACAGTCGACGGAAATGTTTTGTAACAAATTCGTGAATTAAAATTGCCATTAACAATCTCGAACATTAACGCGCTCGCTCTGCTTTCGCGTTAAATTATCTCGATTGTTAATCGCCCTTAGTAACACACACTTGTTTGTTAAATAACCATTAATGACTACCAACATTTTAACAGTTTTTTCTAAATAATAAAGAATAGGTAAACATGTAAACAGGGTTAACTATGACCAATTACAGAAAATTATAGTGTGTGCCCCACCAGAAGAAGTGGAAAACTGAGAGGAATTTGGAATATACATTTTTTTTATGAGTTTTATAAATATTCCTATTAAAATTTTCTATGAAAAAAGGGTTTTCGACAACCTCATAACAAAGTAGCCTTTGGTGCATTCAAATTTTAACTCAAAGTTAATGTTTTCCGAGGAATGACATTAATTGACAACATTTTCGCTCTAGAGCGACCAAATTAAGAAAACGTTCGCTTATCCATTTAAAATGATCCAAATTGTAGATTCAATTTCTTTCTAGAAAATAATAAATGCAAATGAAATATTAGGCAAAAATGTATGATCAATAAGGTATCGAGTGTTTATTCTATATCTGAGATCTGCGTTTGTCGAAAAAACATTGTGTGTAATTCGAGCACAAAGTGTAATTGACGCTCTCCGAAGACTCTCTCTTTGTCGAGCGGCAATCCTTTATTTTGCGCTCTAAAACAAATTGCTATTTTTTTATTACATTTCGTTCAATGTATTTCGAGCAATAACTATGTGAGTGGAGGGTTGAAAAAGAACCCCAAAGTGGTTTAGCGTTCTGAATATACACGCGACTGATATTATAATGCAAAATATAGACAAAAACATGTTTTTGTGTGATATTTTGTTTCTTCTTTTATAATATTTCAACCTTTTTTAATTTTACTAGGGGTTTCCACACCACCCTTGAGGTAGAGCTTTCAACGCGTTAAGTAGTTTCTGTATAGGCTTATCCTACTAAGCATACTTTGGTCTACATATCATAGTATACAGTTTCTACGACTGCAGCCCAATCAGTTATGTCCGTCGGTCAGAAAATCGGCCAGGTGCGTCGCGAGTTTGTCTAACGTGGTATAGAAATGAACAATTTGACATATTTGACAACAAAATACTTATTTAAGTACTGAATATTCAGTCTGTCCTAATTGACGAGTCTACTTCATAAGAGAGGTTTTTTTGAGAAAGTGGTCAAATAATATTAGCAATTCTTTCGACTCAGACCTGATAAAACCTTGAACATACCTATTAGGTCTACGTATGAAGACAAGACAAAAGAGTGGAAGCAAAAAAAACCTACGTACACCTGTTATAACCTGGTTTTTACTAATTATAATAAAGACCACGTTAACAATGTGAACGGCAGCTCTTCATCGGTGACATTAAGATGTGGGTGATTGCTACTGAAAAAACTCATTTTCAGGCAATTCAAAGACATGAAAAAACCCATAGCTTTTGCGTCAAGTTGTCTCAGCTCTTCTTGGATCCAATCCACCACTCCGAATGCGTACAGTAGGGTCGAAACAGCAAGCATATCAGTTGCAGCAACTTGGTCGCCCCCGACCAGACTTATTTATGCTGGTACCTACTTGTCGCGGATAGAATTGTTAACTCTGGTTACCTCTTGGAAGAGGCACTGTAAGTATACGTTCCTTCGGCATCAAGATGATGTACGATGCTTCCTTCTATGAGCTATCCAATCCTCACTTCGTTCTACTTTTAGATGAACAGTGGCAAATTTGTCGATTTCTGAAGAACTGATGTAGAATATTTCCTCGAGATGTTTTGGGTGCCATGGATATTCAAGTGAAATGGACAATGGTAATATAGGAAAAGAAGAGAACAGATGAAGTCTTCCTGAAACACGCTCCTTATGAAGGTTACCTGACTTGACCAGATCTTGTGATATTCACGGGGTCCTGCGTGATGCATCTGTCGATGATAAATTCCCCTCGCAGCCGCAGCGACCCATTTTTTGCTTATGTATCCGTTCATACAGGTCAACTGCGGAGAGTATTATTAGTATTAATATAATTATCATCACCATTACGAAAAAGATTCTATGATAAACATCCCATCGTGTCATTATCGTTTTGTCAAATCAGTTAATGAAATATTCATTCCATTAAATCTCATTTGACTCGAAAACGTTGATAAGGGTCATTACGCCCAGACCACTGATCACTCTTTTCAAGTCCCACAATTTCCGGCTCTATACATGACACAGCAGTTAGCAACCTCATCATCCAAATTGATGGCTCCATCGTGAAGACACTGTTGGTGTTGTTAATAGAGCTACCTAATGGCACACACGCGAGTATCTCGTGACAAAACGTCTGCAGCGGATTCTGCAAATGAGTATAAATTCATTAGATGCGGAAACTGGTGATGCTAATTTGGGTGTAATTGGATTTTACGCCTATGTTGGCAATATTCTTTGTGAAGTGCCGCTGAATTGTTCACAGTGGATACACTCGATGCCACGCATTATTTTGAGTGTTAATTAAATTGAGAGTTTGTTGCTTTCGTGCGATGCTTGGTAATGCCAACTTAGAAGGAGTCGATAATTTTTCTCACTGAATAAGAATTTAAAAAAATAGCTCAGATCACAGTGGAATAAAGGAAGTGTTTGAATTATCGTTGTTACTAAATAATAACACTAGTTTACACGTATTTGATACCCCAGCTGAAGGTTGTTGAATATTGTTGATTTGAGAAAGAGCTAAGCTTAGAAAATAATAAAAAAATTATATCAAGTTTTAGAAAAATTCATTCACACAAATTGGAAAAATTCTTATTATGAATGATGGGGAAAAAATTAAAATGACTAGTTTTCGTTGTTTTTTTTTCAGTTTTTCTAATAATGCATCAGTAATGGACAGTAATCTCCTAACAAATTTTCAAAATCCTTCAGATACATGGGTGCCCACGCAGGTGTACATGCAATATACAAGCATATGCATTTTTGACCCGCCTGCCTGAAAACTGCAAGATCATTCACATACATGCCTTTCACTTCCTATCACAAGATCATATTTTTTCTGGTTCTGTAATATTTTTCTCAATAGTGTAGGAACGACATTTAAGTTTTTCAAATTATCCCGTCGTCTATTTCACTGAATCTTTCATTATGGAACTAGAAAATGTTCTAATTGCGTGCGTGCTCTCCCCGCGTTTTTCACGCACGCAAACAGACACAAGTGTGAACGCCGATGGGTATGCATTTCTCATGCAGGGTCAAAAATGCAGGGTGGACACGCATGTATCTGAATCCGCCTTAGTGTCGTTTTTCGAAAATCTTTGAATGTTTGTTGAAAACTTCCCCCCTGTTCGTCACTCTTATTTCCGGACATCTAATAAAAAACCTCAAAAGCGAGTGCAGGAGACAAATCTTAAATGACTCTTATGTGTTGAACATTTTTCAATAATTCAACAGCAATACCTTCATGTTGAAAAGGAAAACATTCTCCATGAAAAATGGAAAATGTGATTTTTTTGTAATATCTAACAGAAAACAACATTGAAATACATCTGATAGATATTGTAAAAAAAAACTCTAACTGAAAAGAAAAATCTGAAAGTGAAAATTTGCATTTTCATTCATATAGTTGATTTTGTTCATTATCTCTAATTTTCATTATTTTCATTGAAAATTCATGAAATAAATTAAATAGGTAGAATGTTATTTATTTCCTCTTCAACATGAATACCTCCTAAGAGGTTATCTTGAACGATGGAAAATAGCGACTAAAGTTTTTCTTTCTTCCGCAGATGATTCCACAACTGATTTTATGAATATATTATTCATATTTTTGAACAAAAATACTTTTATATTTTGCACTTTTTTTTATTTCCAAAAAATTCTTTGACAACCATTCTGAAAATATATAATTTTATTAAAAGATATAAATACAGTCCAATCGATATATTACTAGAAATAAGAAGAAAATAAGAAAATGAACTAAAACTAAATATGATCAGTTTTGCTTCTATAGTACTTGGAAAGATTTTTTGTAAATAACAGAAAGCATCATTTTGCTTTAATAAAATACTATGACTTTGAGGTCGCTACACACTTTATATTGCCGAGTTCTTCTTGCTTAATAAACTTTGCTCCTGTTTCTGGATGTTGATGAATTCCATTGTTGTGGGCGAAAACGAAGAGCTCAATAGGTGTAAGTCACTTATAAGATCATTCAATTCTGTGTGGTTTATTGAATGTTGAGTGTATCCTTGGAGAGAGAAATCGTCAGAATTACTATGTAGAAATCGATTCTCCTCATCTCCAACATCATCTGCTCGTATATTTTGACTCAATTATCGGGACAAATTGGATATAGAAAATCCTTCGAATGTAAATTTGGCTTTCGTTAGACAAAAGTAACAGTAATTTTCATGTTTACTAAGATATCTCCATAGGATTGGTGAACCAAATTGGCCGCAAATAATGCAGATAGACAGTTTCTAACGAATCTTCAATGGGTCTTCTCTTTTTTGAAAATATAAACTATCTACAAACATAGCAGAACCGATCAGAACTTTGGTCACACTTTCTACTCAATATTTTATTTTAATTTGAAACAAGATATCGATTGTTTTTGTATCGAATAGATGAATATCAAACTGAAGTCACAACGCAGGGTAGTTGAAAAAAATTATTTGACTGTGTAAAAAAAAATTTTTGATACAATATTTCACTTTTTAAGGCTAAAGGAAGGTAGGTTAACTAATTTATAAACATTTCTTTAATGGTATATAAAAAAGTTAAGATAAACCAGAGTGTTATGGAAGAAGATGATTTTCTTGAACTTTTTTATTTTTTATTTTTTGAATTTCAAATTTTTGTCCTCGTAGGTATTTTCACGTGCTGATTCGGAATCTTCGAACGAAAAGGTCAAAAACTCATCCGAAATATTTTTGACGCCAAAAACACCATTTGGCGTCATTTGGTGCTTATGGTAAAAAATCCAATATTCTGAGATTTTTTATATTTCATTTTTTGAATTTAAAATTGTTGTCCTCGTACGTATTTTGACGTGCTGATTCCGAATCTTTGAACGAAAATGTCGAAAACTCATCGGAAATATTTTTGGCGCCAAAAAAAAATTTGAAAACCGATTCAGAGCTGACCATCTCGAGAACGGTTAGAGATAGACGAATTCTGCGAACGCCAATCGATTCAGAATGGTCAAATTAGTATCTATTGTGAATTTTGAGTCAATGAAAAAAATTAAAAATTACCCGAAAAAGTTGCAAGGGGTTTACCCCTAAAAGTCACGAAAAATACTAAGTCGTCACATCGTCTTGAGATTTGCACTGTATACGTAAAATTTCATGCTCATTCCGAAAATGTATGATTTTTATGTGCTCAGATATCAGATTTAGCCGGATTTTTTTTATTTCATTTTTCGAATTTCAAATTTGTGTTCTCGTACGTATTTTGACGTGCTGATTCGGAATCTTTGAACGAAAATGTCGAAAACTCATCGGAAATATTTTTGGCGCCAAAAAAAACATTTGAAAACTTATTCAGAGCTGACCAACTCGAGAACGGTTAGAGATAGACGAATTCTGCGTACGCTAATCGTTTCACAATTGCCTAATTACTATATATTGGAAATTTGAACAAAAAAAATCGACGGACTAAAAAGTCGATTAAATCGTGATAGATGATTTTCTTGAACTTTTTTTATTTTTCATTTTTCGAATTTCAAACTTTTGTCCTCGTACGTTTTTTGACGTGCTGATTCCAAATCTTCGAACGAAAATGTCGAAAACTCATCCGAAATTTTTTTGGCGCCAAAAAAACCATTTGAAAACCGATTCAGAGCTGACCAACTCAAGAACGGTTAGAGATAGACGAATTCTGCGAAAGCCAATCGTTTCAGAATGGCCTAATTAGTATTTACTGGCAATTTGAACAAAAAAAATCGACGGACTAGAAAGTCGAGTAAATCGTGATAGATGATTTTCTTGAAATTTTCCCAGAACGAACTGATAACACAAAGCTCAGAGTTCTTTTGGTAGATCGTTTAGGAAACGATAGTCGTTGCCGACCGATGTTTTATCATTTTCACTTTCATCCACATTTATGTCAAATACCTGTCTGAATACAAATATTTCCCTGGCTAATACCGCGGGAGGTGTTGAATAATATCAAGTAGATACTTGTGCAATGTTCCTCATTACAGAGGATACAATTGAAAGTGCTCCATATAGCAGAATATTGTTTTGGTTCGGAGAGGGGAACCATCTGTAGACTAGTTTCGGAGGGTTTTGCCTCATAATCCGTACACGGTAGGTCACTACAGACAGCTTTGAAGCCATCTGTTCCCCGTCACGACACCACTCTGTCTATCATCACCGGGTCTGAGCGGTGCAACAAAAATAACCCCCCTGCGTTGCTTGTGTGTTGGATCTTTTAACGATTTAATACAGAAATTTCTCATGAAAAGATCTGGGTTCCGAAATTGATTAGTTGAATTGGCCCTCTGTTTTCCCCACTGTTATTTATTTTTGAACCACCAATGATAATGACCGAAGAGTGGTTAAGAGCAGGAGGGGGCAGAGTGGGAGTTGGATCAAGTGTTCAAAAGCAGAACACCTCAGTGTATTCTTCAGTTCAGTTCCAGTCCTCAAGCCAGCATCTCCACTAGCACCAGCTATAGTTCGTAGCAGACAACTAGTAATCAGAAGGTAAGTTCACAATGTTATAGACGGGAGCTCGTTTAATTCTTTGTTGTTTTTTTCAATATTTAGCAATGGACCAAGCATCAGTGGCAGCGATAGCGGCAGCAGTCAATAGTATTTTGATGGTGACGGCAGTCCTCACCAACCTGCAGGCTGAGGAGAGAGAGAGGCAGCGTGAGTTGGTGACACCGGGCCAGATCGACAACCGAGAGAAATTCGATGATGCGATGACACTGATGAGGGATGATATCATAGTCCCGGAGCTGCTCAAGCCGATACCATCCCAGGAAATTCAAGGTGAGGGTAAACGGGTAGGTAATTTCATTGACGATATTGCTTCCAAACGTAAAGTTCAGAAAGTGGGAGCAAAATCGTCATTGAAAAACCAAACGATAGAGATTGGCGATGATGAATTCATGCCACAACCAAAGTCGAGTGGTAGTGGTAGGAAACCATCTGGCCAAAGCAAATGTGAGGGTGGTATTAATAACAAGTATAAAAATAACTGCAATGAAACCAACCCTTGCCAAGGAGAATGGCCAGCATCCTCTGCTGCGCGCCTTGTTGCACCACCCGTTGCAACTATAGTTGCACCCGTTATTGAAAGGGTTGCACCTGTAGTTTTTATGGTGGAGCAAACAGTGGCAAATCTACCGTTACCTGTCCAAGATGCCATCCCACCACCACCCGCCGTCGAAGCTGTTCAGCCCGTTGGCCCACCACCACCAGCCCCAATCAATGTGGAGGGAGCTGCTGCCATGGAGCCTGCCGCTGAACCTGTCAGGGCAAGGGAGCAAACGGGAGATGTCCTCGAAGCCAGGCTGGGGACTTTTGTTGACCAGGTGTTGGCGCGACTTGAAGAGGTTGAGCGCGGCTGCCTGGAGATCGCTAGAGAGCGGGCAGAAATTGCTCGCCAACCGGCAGCTCTCACGGAGAGAGATCGACAGGCAGCCCTCCTGGAAGTTGAAATGCACACCAGGAAGGACACTGTGAGATCAGAAGTCCGCACCGCCATGGATAGAAAGGTGGCAGTCTGCTATAGGTATCATATTTAAGTTGTATGTAGATAGGTTGAGTTATGTTTAAGTATTGTAAAAATGTTGATTGAGATGTAAGTTTTGTACAAATAGGGTTAGTATTGATAAAACAAAAACCAGGTTGAGTGAAAAAGGAGTGTACATTGAGTTGCATTCAGTTGGTACACACTAAACAATGCGTGCCATGGTTGCAATAAAGAACATCTCTCCTAGCTTACTCTATCAACAATCGTATGGAGGCAGCTGTATAATGAATTGAATGAGTTCAATATTGGTGGATTCTTCCAGTTACTTTTTTTAACATATTTTTCTGAATTGCCTCTGTCCTCTGTCATTTTTTTCAATCCCATGAAGGCCCATTTGTTTCGAAAAATGCATTCCAATTTTATTTGAAATATTCCTATAAAAACTAGCGAACCCATTTGATCTGCAAATTTCAATTTATTGTTTATTGAAAATAACAATTGCTGACCTGAAATTGAACGCTGTGTACTGTCCGTGTAAAATTGGCATTTTTACGGTTCGGTTGAAAACGAGTGAACTGAATAAAACAGAATAATAAATTTTACTCCGTTTATTAAAATGAACATCCCCGGAGAGTGCTAACAATAGAACGGGATTCTCGTAAAAGAAGATTCATTTTCGAAATAGGTGGATGGGAAATAAAAATTCAATCATTATTCCATTATTATTTATTACAGCTCTGCCATGATGACCACGTGATAACTGTTCAAATAAGCCAGTGTTGGCTGTTGGAATCAGCCAAATAATTGTTTCTTAATGAATTTTTCATTAGGATAGTTATTACCCTATTACTTATGGGATTCTACACAGTTATAGGATGAATGTCTGAAACTGTTTATTTTTTGTTTGTTGAAGACATGTTAAAATAACTTTTCTGTCGACCGCCCATTCATGAGGTATTTTAACCCACTCAAAATCGTTGATTATTGACCCTCATTACTGAATGATTTTTTATTAATCAGTTTATCAACAACTTCCTTTTAGGAATGATATTGGTAAGTGACCTGACTAGATCTATTGTGCCCTATCTTCTTCTGCTACCACAAGGTGTTCTTGTTTACAGCAACCTTCAAGCCTCAATTCCTTCAGGAATTTCAGGATTTTGAGGGGGTCAACTCGTGGTATTTCTTCCTCAGTCAGCTGGTATTATCCCAGTATATTCAATCTTTTATGATGTACAGCACTCCATCAATATATGGTGGGGTGTTTCTGGATGTTCCCCACAGAACCTGCAGGTGTTGTCCTCCTCAGAGCCTAGCTTCCTCAGGTGTTCTTTGAGTCTGCCCTGTTAGAAATCCCGTGATTGTCTTTAGACCAGTTTTGCTGAGGTTAATCAGTGTCTTCGATATTGCTCGGTTGAAATTGCGGAGGAGATCTTTGACCTGCCTCAGCCCTAGAAGTCTTAGCCAGTATGTTGCTCCCCTTCCTTCCTTCAGTTTCAGTAATAATTGTACAATTTCGAATATTAATATTTACATTGATAAAACTACCACTAGGGAAAATTAAACTAACTTTCAATAGAGTTATTATAAATATAGCAAATAGTGATTGTTGTTTATCGTTAAATAAATAAAAATTGAAAGTAAGATATCTTTATTTTTGAAAAGTATGGTCGATGGAAAAGTTCTGAAACAAACTCGTGAATTAAAATAACGAATAACAATCTCGAACGTAAAATTATCTCAATTGTTAATCGCCCTCATTAATAATACACTTGCTCGTTAATAGTTATTTAACGAACAAGTGTATTAATAAGGGCGATTAACAATCGAGATATTTTAACGCGTGAGCGGAGCGAGCGCGTTAATGTTTGAGATTGTTAATCGCCATTTTAATTCACGAGTTTGTTACAAAACTTTTCCGTCGACAGAAGTTTTCAAAAATAGAGATATCTTATTTTCAATGTTTATTTATTTAACGTTACGATAAAAAACAATCACTATTTTTTATTTATATTAACTCTACTCAAAGATAGTTTAATTTTTCTCAGTGGTAGTTTTATTTTATTTTTTATTATTTATTTTCAAATTGAAATAAAGAAAAAAAAAGTTACCCTCGTTGGGTTTTGAACTCTCGACCTCAGTGTTGCAAGCCAGGTGCTCTTTACCATTACGGCACGGGACCATATATGATTTTGAGTGACAACTGGTGTAATAAACATTTTCTAAAATTTTATTTGAAAATTGACAAATAAATAATGAGAGATAAGTACTAACCAATATAAAATGTATAAGAGCAATGTATGTTGGGTTGCATATAATCAAATCGTTGATTAATAGAAAATCATTCATTAACAGGGGTCATTAATCAACGATTTTGAGTGCGTTAAAATACATCATAAATGAACGGTCGACGGAAAATAACTATAAATCGCTAATTACGATGGTTTTGACATTCATGAATTCAGGGGCAGTATAGTGGATATAGCATTTGCTTGAAAGCATGGATAGTTAACAGATGTGTGTTTAAGTATTGATATACAGTGCGGCTTTTAAATAGTCCCCCCCCCCCCCTGTTAACTTTTGAACGGTTTGACGTAGAAACAAAAAAAAAACGTTTCCAGGGTTTCACCAATACCACTTTTTGAAATAAAAAAAAATAGTGATTGCCCGACAGGGGAGGCGGAGGGACATATCAACTCAAAATTTTTAAATGTCAAGTGACACATCATCGAAAGCAAAATTCTATTCTCTTTACAACCATCTGAATTTTTTTGAATTTGGTGGATATTTTGTTTGCAATTCAAATTCGAAATATCAAATATAAATGCGGATCTGAATACTACTCATACCTCGATACATTTCAACGGTTTGATGTGGAACAATAAAACCAAAAATTTTTTGAAGGGTATTACCAATACTACTTTTTGAAAGAAGAAACATTGCAATTATTCGATAGATGGCGCTGGGAGCACATTAACTTAAAATTTTCGAAAGTTATAAAAATCGAAACTGAGAAAAAAATTATAAACAAAATTGAAAAATATTCAGATGGTTGTAAAGATAATTGAATTTTCTTTTCAACGATGTGCCATTTGACCCCCCATCCCATTTAAACATTTTGAGTTGATGGGCCTCCCCGCGCCCCTATTGAGCAATCACCATATTTTTCATTTCAAAAAGTAGTATTGAAACCCTCGAAACGGTTTTTCATTCACGTTTCTACGTCGAACCGTTCGAAAGTTAACAAGGGGTGGACTATTAAAAGCCATACTGTATGTACCTACACTGTGAAATAAATTTAAACGATAAACCATCATTTCCAGGGACAACTATTCTAATTTTGTAAGAAAAAAAAAGTTTTTGTAAACACTTGACTACACCACTGGATTAGCAACATTTTCGAATGATATTTTCCATTATTTAGAAAGTTACAGAAAAATTAAATTTGAAAAAGATTCCGCTTATTCAACTCACCACTTTAATTTCAGAAATTTCATCAAAATTCCAAAAGAACCACTGGATTCAGGAAGCCCTGAAATTATACTGGTCAGAATTTCATCAAAATCTGTTGATAAATAAAAAAAGTATAACAATGTAATTTGAAAAATACTTATGTCGTTTAGTATAGAATTTTAGGAAAGTTTCATTTCATCTTATAATTTTCTTTTATTTATCGACAGATTTCGATGAAATTCTGAACAGTGCCATTAACAGTAACAAGTCGAGATGCCAGTGGTGTAGTCAGATTTTTTTTGAAATAGCCAATAATGTTTTTAGATTTTTTGCCTTCATAAGGGTGCTCCCATTTTAAATGGGTCACACTGTATATGATCAATCAGGCTGAATGAAATTATTAATTTCATAACAGAGTGATAGCAAATCAGTTATTTTTTACATACATTATAATTCCATTATTTTAGCTGTAGTTGATTCGTTAAAAATTATTTCAAAATTTGGATGAGGAAGATGTCATGTTCATTCGATATCCCAGTTTCCGATAAAATGATTACACTAAAGTTTGCATTCTGTTTAGTTTAGAGAAACACAGGCGTATATTGACACTGAAGTTCCTGTAGAAAAAAAGTTATTTCAGTCAATTCTCTTCAGTGAATACATTAATGAGAGTCTCATGAAAGACCAGAAAGTGATTTTTTTAAATCACATGTTTAAAAAAAAACAATCGATTAACTGATAATGATTCATGGAAAATTATACTATCATTTGATTTTTTGTCGGACTAACATTTCCTCTTCACATACATCATTAACCAGGTGACAACTTCGGTCTTTTCCAAACAGAGGGACAAAGGATCAGTCGTCGTTGTCTGAAAATCAAGCATAATCGGCACAGTATTTTACTTGTGTTTGAACTAACGAAAAGGGTTCAAATGAATCTATTTATTCAGGACTACTAAATGAAAGCCAAAATCAACTCTCATGAGCACAAGTTTATTGGCTAATTATAATTGTGTGAACTCAGGCGCAAAATTTCTTCCGCATATTGTAATATTTACTTACTCGAGGGTTATGTCAATGATTTGAATTTCTCTCCAGTGGATAATATCTGAGTAGCGGCAATACCCTACCCGAGCTGATTCTATAACAGGTTTCGACACATTCGGCAGATGTGGATTTTTTATTTCAAAATTCATCTCTTCAACAAACAAACCAGCTGAAAGCGAGAATGAAATATGGGTTTTATGTAAAATTGAGTTGAGTTGAGATGAAAAAGCCGCTTTTACAATACCGACCGTTATTGTTTTTTCTTGGTGTGTTGGCATCGACTGCTATGGTCATTGGCCGCGTGTTGTGGATAGGCCTTGTTACTAACTCCATACGCCACTTTAGGAGCAGCACTGTTAATTATTAACGCAACAGTGAATCTTGGAGGATTATCCCCAGCCAGCAACAAGATTCAATCACTCAGATTTACATCTGAAACTGAAAAAATCTTGCCCTGCCTGGAAATAGAGCCAGCGACCTTTCGATCACGAAGCCCGGGCGCTACCACTGCGCCAATTCTCGCCCAGCGGCCGTTATTATGCGTGGTTGGCGTAAACCTCCATTTGAAACTACCGTGTCTTTCATTTCAATAAAACGAGGCGCTATTGAAGAAAATATTGGACTCCATAACAGCATTAAGCAACCAAGTGCCTTCCCCAGAAGACAGGAAGAGGTGCTGCTATAACTGTGGGAAAAGCGGCCATCTACAGAGGAGTTGCTGGGAGAGATCGAGATCCAGAAGTCCAATGAAGAAAGAGGTCGTCATCAGCGAGCAACGAAGAACAGAGGAACAGAGCAACGTGGGCGTTTTACCAGAGGAGCCTTCAGGAGATCGACTACACCAGAAAGGAGACCTCAAACGTCTGAAAGGGGACTTGCTCCCAACCAGGAAAACGAGAATTGGTCGGCACTAGGGGGCGCGTGGCGGCTTTCAGTGTTCAAAGCCCCAAGATCCAGCTTACAATATCATACTCTCGCCAAATGAACTTCCATACTTCCCCCAAACGGTGTGGGGAGTTAAAGCCATTAGTAACAATTAAATTGATTTAATTCCTTCCTTTGCGTTTAGGTTATTGGCGTCAGTGGCGTCAGTCAGTGGCGTCAGTACCTTTTCCTTTGGTATTTCTGATTTTTTAATTTAACTGATTTAATTCAACCTCACTATGCACACAACTTGACCAACAAGGATTTCACAGTAGTACACTGAGAGTAAAATTGACCACAGCTGCACCCAGCTACTCCAAACTGAAAAACGAAAATTTAGACTACTAGGTTATCTCATACAGTATCGGAAACTTTTCATCTGGGGTATAGACAGAAATCTACGCGAGCAACAAGGAACGCAATGTTATGATAATACGTCGATATCCCTTCCTCAAGCGATTCGGGGAGAAATTGTAATGTTCTCTCGACACACAGTATCGGAAACTTTTCATCTTGGGTATGGTGGTTTTATGAAGAAGAATAGCCTGCTTTAATGTTGGGAGAGCATTACAATTTCTCCTCTACTCGCTCGAGGAAGTGATATTGACGTGCACTGAGTGCGATGTGTCGCATTGCCACGTGGTCCGTTAACGCGTCGGGTGGGGTAACAGGAGAGTCGCGCAGTAGTGCGTCTCTCTTATTTATGTGGTATTATCATATCATTGCGTTCCTTGTTGATCGCGTAAATTTTTGTCTATACCCCAGATGAAAAGTTTCCGATACTGTACGTTGAGAGAGCCACTTATTATAATAACCCTGAAATTCTGGGTATTTCCGATATTGGAGCAAGAAATAATGGGTTATTGAATGGAACAATGTATCAATAAATGGCAAGAATTATCGAAATTTTTTATGAAATTTCATGAAATCGCTTGCAGTTACCTTTGTTTGAGAGGCACTGGTTTGATTCTCCAGGCCACAGCGTGTCTGGCCTCTGATCAGTGATTACCAAAAAAAGTCCTGAAAACTTTAAAATTCGATATCTTCCAAAATATTTTTTCGACAAAAAAGTTTTCTTTCTTTTCGTTTTGGTTTGTCATCTTCTACTTTGGAAACACCCTGTATATCTATATTTCTTTACACCCGACTGGGCAATCTTTGTGCTGAAAACATTTGATTTTACGTGTATCAAGGTTTAATGAAGAACTATAAACTGTCCGAAAGAATAATTTTTAATCTAGATCAACCGAAACGTATTGATCAGTATCAAACTTGGCGATTACAATATGAGTATGAGTGGGATTGTCAGAACTTATTTTCGTAGGGACCATGATCATGATGGATATCCAAATCAAAAGACGCTAGTATATAAAATATAGCAGTACATTTTTTCGGGGCAGATGTAAAATTAAGGTTGAATTCTTTCGCAAGAATGTTTGTCGTTTATATTAATATACAGAAACCAAATCCCAAACCTTTCCAAAAAGATAACTGTCAATGGAGAGTTCAACTGGAAACCTGCTTGCTTACATGTGGCAGCCATTTATCAAAAAGAGTATAAAAATTCTGGATGGAACATTATATATTTCAGAAGCAGATGATCGCGTTTTACATACATCAAGGACAACTTCCATGGCTTGCCTCCTCAGTTGTGTAGTCTGGGCACCAAACAACATACTCTGTTTGGTGTCGACCTAGAAATCCTAACACCGAACAAAAAGATTTTTTCCATTCCAGAGTTTCATTTCTAACAACTCCTCGAATAGTGAAAGTGAAGATATATAGAGAGCTTCACTTCTTACAATTTTCCTCGTAAATCAGTATTTTACCTCAAAAGTTGACCCTCAACTCAAAATTTCAGTTTTTGGAAAAAATTACCAATATTTGAATTGCTGTTTCCCGGTAACCATAAGTCCCACTTATTTTAGGACTACGATGTCCTGTAAGTAGAATATTGAAGGACATTCGGATCTACATTTTTCAGTTATTCAAAACCTTATAGCAGTTTCTTCATTTTGAACTACTCGTTCCGTTTTTCGCAGACAGTAACTACTGGGGAATTTGCAGAAATCCCTCCTTACTTTATACTTCAAATCCTCAAATCTTGTGAGTGAGACGAAGCTTGTATATAGAGGACTTGTAAGCAATCACTTTACTCTGGAATCATTCTGATCCATGTGCAAACCAACAAGACGTACTTTCGCTTGCTCCAACGAAAATAATATCCATAACTTTTAAGAATAATCGCTACGCCTCTGATGAACACTGAGACAAATTCGCGCTTCGATGATCTCACGAGGAGGTCTTCGACGAAGATTTTTATTGTGAGTTGTTCATCCACGGTCCCTGGATGTCTGGAAGGCCCAAACTACTGCTATTGCAGCTGCAGTCATGTCCTACGGACCATTAAATTTATTGGTTTCGATAACGCCCGACATAAATAGTGCCGGACCGACGGCTGGAAAACTCTCTCTTGGCAGATGAACTTTTCCTTTTCTTGTATTATTCGGTCGGTATCAGATTCATGGCGAAATGAGTCGACTATCACACGGGGTGGTCCTACCAAATATTGAACTAGATGGACGATGTTTTATCTGAGAACTACGACATTGAGGCTTTGGTGCCTGAAGGAATACCGTATTGACGAAACTTTATCTGAAATGTTTACAGTAATACATACTTACATACCTTCAATCTCAAAGTAGGGTAACTGCGCCTTATTCCAGCCAATTCCAGTGGTCAGCCTTCCATACATTCTAATTCAAATGATAGTTGAATGAATAACATAAAAATTGTTATTTATGCACCAAGGACGAAAAACTGTCTATTATAGTCGAGCCTGAAAATTGCAAATTACGTGCTAATTTCCGATTTTCGAATCAATAATCGACTATTTTGTTAAGCAAGTATTTTTCGTCCGCAGACACTTTTCGTCCACAAATCCTTTTCGTCCGCTGTGGTCACTATGCCGTATCAAAGCGTTTGCGAACGAAAAGTGTTTGCGGTCGAAAAGTACTTGCCTTCAAAAATAGTCGATTTTTCGTCCGAAAATTGGTACCTAAAATGTAATTTTTTGTAGAGGTCGACGAAAAAGTTCATTTTAAACTTCCTGAACCCCGTCATCTCTCTGGCGGTAACCTCGTAAATGATTAAGATATTACAATAAAATGGTGTAATCTAATCTCTTGCACTCCCGTGAAGGACGAGTGTGTAACGTCATTTCATAACGAATGGCAGGTGTAAAAAATTGAAAAAAAAATTGTGGAAATTTTAAATTTTGTTGTAAAATTCGGAAAATCTTGGAAACCGTTGTTAGAGAGTTTCTTCCATCCAGCACTTCCAGTATAATTGCGGCTCTCCTCCGGTCAGCTGAATTTCGACGAATTTTCCAACACATTTAATCTTTCCAAATTTTTTTGCCACTGATTGCAACTGATTTTCGAAGAAACAGAAGGACGGTTTTATAGATAGTTATCACAAATTGAAATTTTATTGGCAACTGAGTGACAGATATCCTGATTGACACGAACTTATCCGTCTGTGTAGTTTAAAGCTTGCCGCTTGGGAGAGAAAAGGGGCGTTCTAAATAAATCAATCGCACTAGACAATTCTAGCGGGAAATAAGGAAAATCTGAAGAACACTACGGGCGGTACATGTGTTTTCTAAACGGTCCTTTGCCCATGATAATCAATTCAATTATCTTTTCCATTTGAATTAAAGAGGTTATAACTGATTGATTTCCTGAGTCGTTTCGGTGTTTTGCTCTTTTAATAGTCGAGCCTTATGAGGGGTTGTAACTTCGTTTTATTGGGCAATAATGTGGATAATTTTTTAATGAAGGCGCCAAAGGAAATGGGGAGCGGAACTGCAGTTGGATATGAGTGGTAAAATGAAATTTTATTGGACCGTAGCATACAGCGCAAAATACTTCGAAACCAGTAGGGAGATAAATCGAAACATTTGATGGATGCCATGGTTTTCTTGATTTCATCACTAGAGAGCACCAGTTCAAGTATTAAATTTATCGATTGCAATGCTTAGGTACCTAGATTATGTTAATAGGAAGGCAACAAAAAAAATAGAATATTTTGTTTTTACTTCCATTTATTCCCCTTGATCGTGAAAGAAAAGCCATAATAAAATTAGATTTTCCCATTAAACAATAGTAAGTATATATGAAAAATATTTGCTGCAAGTTATTATATATAGGATGTTTCCGAAATTGAAACGGTAAATGAAGTGAAAAGTAGAAGATAATAAAACGAAATGAAAGAATACATTTCTGTCGTCAACAAAATATTTTGGGAGATATTGAATTTTGAAGTTTGAAAAATTTTTTTGGTATAGGTAATCACTGATCAGACGTCTACAAAACTGCTAGCGGGCAGACACACTGTGGCCTGTAGAATCAAACTAGTGCCTCCCAAACAAAGGAATTTTCTTTAATTACTTTATAAACGAAAAATATTGACATTTATTGTTATATTATGTTCCATATAACAACCCATTTTCTTAATCGCTCAAATTTCGGAAATACCCTGTATAAAAAATATTTAATTCTTGTTATCTATACATTTCCCAGGTAGCACCTCATATTGGCTAAATCTTGATTTCATTATGGACCAATATGAATATATTGTAGATGTAAAAATAATATTGAACCAATATGGGTTCATATTGGAAAAACAATATTTAATTAATAATATTGGTGGAATATTGGCTCAACCTGTTCTGAATGTATATTGTTTTATAAAATATTGGGTCAATATTGGTTCAATAATTTTCACCAATATCTAGAGAGCGATATTGCCTACATATTGTTTCCAGCGTCTAGCTCCAATATTGCGATTTCAATATCACTCTCATATCGATTTTAGAGATAAAAAACAATATTGTATATCCAAGTTTGATAGCACATTGGTGGAATATTATTCAATCCATATTCTAAAAATTATATTGACCCTATATTGATTGAGATTGTTACGAAAACTCTACGCCAATATTTGAAAGACAATATTGATACAATATTACAAAACATATTTATCACTAGGATTGAAATTTTAATATTGGCCGGATGTTCAGATAAACAGAACAAAAAAAATTATGAAAAATTATTTGTTTTCCTTGAACTTGGTATATGATATAATCCAGAAAATCATTATAGTTACCAGTTTGTTCATAATAGTGGATTGGATTTTCAAAACACTTATTGATCACCAGTCCACAATTTGCATATAACACGATAATTAATCACAGGGTGCTAAAAAAAGGTTAAAAAAGATGGTAAAAACCTTGGTTTTCAATAAAATGATTTCACTTCATATTTTTTATTTTTTGGTTTCGAAGATATTGGAATGAAATTTGATAAATCTATATAATACAATAAACTGCATTTTTTGACAGGTGACTCTGCTTCATACAACTTCCGATCTCACCGGAAGTGATATAAATTTTCGATTTTTAAATGAAACACCCGGTATATTTTCACTTTTTTGTGTCCATATAGAATTCTGAATACAACCATGTATATTCTGTTACTTTTTGTAACCAAAAATTTTTAAAATTCTGAATCTATGAATACGTTCAGATTATTTATTTTAGTACCTACTAAAGTCTTGGGACAAATTCAAATTTACGGTTTTCGGTTAAAATGCATCATGTTAGAACTTACTGAAGCTGAGTTACTTGTCAAAAAATTCAGTTTTAAGTCGTATACAAAAGAAATTTTATCTTCGTTAAACAAGGTTTTAAAATCATCTCTGATGTGAAAATGCCAAAATATTGTACTTCGTTTCTTATCCTCAATTATAGTTTAGTACTTTTATTTCATTGCAAGGTCCACTGAAGAAACATTATGAGAACCAGGTATGGGGGTTGAAAAGAGGGAAAGCAGTTTTCTGCGGTAATAGAAGAGTTACTCTGATATCAATCGAAATCAAATTAGATAGGGCTTTCATTATTTTTGCTATTTTTTTTTTCAATTCTCTATCATCCATCACATGACGCGACGTCCATGGAAAGCTTTACCAATAATCCGAAAGTCCAGTAATTTGGGGATGTCGCCGGTTTTTCCAATAATTCCATCTGCTGTTTCATATTTCATAAATCATGTAGGTTCGGAGGTGGTTCCCAGGAGACCTTACCGCTCGTACGGGAATGTATTGTCATTGTAGGTGTATGGCCCGCTATATAAAATAACTGTCGTGTAGAGAGCAATTTCAGTATTGCTCCAGGCAATTAACGAAGTTTTACTGCACGCCGAATATATGGAGTTTTATTAAAATTGTGTCGAGTGTAATCATGCTGTCTTGGTTCGTAATATCGTGAGACAAAATGGAGTATGATGGGAATACAAACTGTATTACAGCAGTTTACAGAAAATATCTGAATATTTATGATGAAGTCAACTCTTATCATTCAGTCAAATATAGAAACTTGAAAAGATACTCATCGTCACTCAATGAGTCTCTCGAGAGGCCCGTGACTGAAATACGAGACAGGGGGAGACTTGAGAGGGCAGAGGAAGTGGACAAGGCAATAGTCGGAGCCTACGAGGAAAGCTGTTTTGAGAAAAAAAGGCTCAAAATAACAAAATGGTCTGGTGGAATGATCATCCGGAAACACTCGGAGGTAGGGTGCGGAAGCTTTTCAACAGAGTAAAATTTAACCAATATTGGACCACATACAAGGCTAAACTCATGCAGTACAACAAAGAAATTAGTAAGGCCAGAAGATAATCACGTGCTCAAGAATTCATAAGGTTTCAGCCAAAAAGGGTACTGTAAACCAAGTAGGTTTCTTCAATAATAATGACAATGCCTATACTACAAAATTCGAGGAAAGTATAAGGATGCTCACAGAAGCACACTTTCCATCCAAACAGGTGAACTACTTTGGAATGGAGGCTTGCTACGGAAATATCGAGACTAAATAGTATCAGTTGGGCTATCAGTAAAGAGATAGCCATAACAACATTAATAGATATTAAGGGTGCCTTCAACAATGCATCCACCGAGTCTATAGCAAACGCTCTAGTAGAATAGGGGTTCCTCTCCAGTGGATGAACACTATCTTTAAAAATAGGGTCATTACATTAGCAATCCGTGGAATAACACTAACACCTAGAGCAAACAGGAGATGTCCGCAGGGAGGGGTGCAATCGCCCCTACTTTGGGCTATCTCGTCCTCGCGATTATTGCAAAAGGCAAATTCGCAAGGACAGTCTCTGAGCTTACACAGTCAGCCCTAGATATAATCAACAGGTGGTGTCAGTAAACCCTCAATGATGACCCATAATAACGTATAGTTCGGTGGTATGGTGATGGTGGCAGGTAGGAATGGTTCGACGGCTCGGAGGACTGCAAAGACCAGCATGTCTGAGTGCCATCGTGGACATGAGCACCACCCCAACAGCCACCTTAGAGGTCTTGCTCAACCTGCCTCCCCTGCACATATACATACAAGGCGAAGCCAGGTCAGGACAAGCAATATGCACGGGAGAGACTACAACAACCTATACGAATAGTTGAAAAACGACACGGTTATAAGAATGCCATCAGATGATATATTTCACAGATATAGCTCTGACAAAATTTTCAAGACAAGTATAACGGAGAGGGATGCATGGAAAGAGGGACCTCCCAAAAAATGATGAAGGTTCAGTAGCCGACATTTACGGAACTAAGCGGAAGATAAAAATCTCATTGAGCCTGGGCAAACAAGCGACGATATTCCAAACGGAAAACGTCGCAATACACCATTGTGCACAGGAGCTAATAAGGCTTGAGTGTTCAGAAAAAAACATTGTCATAAACTCAGATAGCCAATTTGCAAAAAAAGCAGTCAACTCAATGCAAGTCACCTCAAAACTTATTTGGGGCTGCATAGAAACCCTAAGAGAGCTTGGCAGTCAGATCAGACTGACCCTAGCCTGGGTACCAGCACACACAGGTTATAGAGGCAATGAAGAGGCCGATACACTAGCCAGAGAAGGAGCAAGTAGTGTCCTGAATGGCCCAGAACCGTTTTGCGTTGTTGGAGACTCCCAAACACTGTTTTCTTATCGCACTGTCACTAGCAGTCATCGACATAACCTCAGATGAGTTCTTTGATTGAAACTGCTCCAATGACGAACAAGAGTACTTTTAGTTTTATTACAATATAATTCCTTGAGAAATTCACTCCAAATGTCATTAAATAGTCAAGAAATTTTGTTACCAAACTCCAGATTCGGATTCAGCACTCTAAAAAACGTGTGAAATGGAAGAAATCAGAACTACCCCAAAACTTTCCATCCAAGGGCCCTGTCGAATACAAATTTACTGAATTATATACAGTGCGGCTTTTAATAGTCCACCGTTAACTTTTGAACGGCTTAACGTAGAAACATAGATTGAACACAGATTGAACACAGATTGAATACAGTTTGAAACACTGAATTTTCTTCGATCATGGGGGGGTAATTATCTGCATTACCCCCCTTGTATACGCGCCTGTACCGAGGCGCACATGTGTAACAACTATAGTAATTCACACCTTGGGCTGAAACTGTACTATAGAACCTTAATAAATTTGTACAATGTATTGATTTAATAACAACATTGTAAATGACAGAGCAAATAATCGAATTGGTAATGATTATAAGGTTGATGTCATTACGCTTGAAAAAAGGAACAATCAATATCTTTTATCAGGATATTGCCAGTTTCCGCTCACGGTGACCATCCTGTAACTTGAGAAAAGAAAGACGCATCGATCTTACCTTCGTTGATCCTATTATAGTCGAACCCTAAAGCTGTGTATCGGCATTTCGAGCTCCCCCGGAGCAAAAGTTCGTTGCGTTGCATCCCTTTCATTTATTATTTAGCTCCCCTCGGATGGAAGGAAAAGGAACATTTTTCATGGTCACACCGCCGTGATACAAATTGTATCGTAAACATCGATTGCTGTTTACTAAACACAAATATGAGGTGTGTTTGTGTTTGCTTTATTATAGGGTTTCGTTAATTACATAATCCTGCTGAAGGTGACGCAATAAATCATGGGATTCGGTTGGGGAGAATATGGAAACGGAGATGATATGGAGTTTTTGGGTTTCTAGCGATTCTGTCGTAATGAGACAGGGTCGGATTATATATAGATTGTGGTCCCGTTTTCATCTTCTTTACGCAGATTTACACCTTCTGATGTAAAACGTTCAGTCGCTCTAGAGATGGAGTGAACAAAATAGATATTTTTGTATCTATCATGCGAAATGATACTTTTGCGTTTAAGAGTGGAAGTTATTTGGCCGAGATTCAGCAAGGCAAAGTAACTAGTCCGGTAGCAGGGAGGGTTTTCGTAGCCGATGGGGCACGACGGGATCACCCAAGTTATCCTTATGTATTGTGACGCGCTGAATTCGATCACAAAGCATTTCAGTAGTGGAAAAACGGAAAATTTTACCTAAAAGTAAAAGAATTTTCCGAGGAAAATCGAGAAACCATTTTTTCCAAAAACAAATGACGTTTTAATATACTCCATAAAATTCTCTACAAAAAAGGTATCCGCAAATTTATCTTTAAAATGCACCGTTGGTTTTCGAGTAAAATGTGCTCGAAATTCGAAAAAATACGATTTTCTCAATTTTCTGTGCTCTCTCATTCAGTCACATAATGATATTTTCACACGAATCCACACGAATGATTTTTTCAAGAATGTATCTTTTGTTATTCATAGTCGAGACATATATGAATAATTTGGGACAACGTGATCATGAAAATAATTCTGGAAAGCCTGCTTTCCAATTCTGTCAATCCCCCTGATGAGCTTGGCAAAGCGAAATAGATTTTCGTCGACCAAAATGTATTGGGGAAAATAAGTAGGAATTATATTTCAGTGTTTGAAGTTTGAGGGCATCAAGTTTTATACCTATCTAGGTATCCAGGTTGAAGAAAATGCATGGCAATTCGCTTAAACGGCAAGCTTCATCTGTATTTAATGTCAGAATGAAGGAAAAGAACAAATATGAATTTCGAAAAAGTAAATACGCAAGTTGCATTAAAACGATTAAAATGTTGACAAACCGTTAATGGCCTGAATAAATATGAGAATGAGACAGCTATAACGATGGCGTAGAATGCTGAATTCACTTCATATTCTCATTTAAATACACAGACCTGGACAAATATGTTCAACTTGCTTTTTCAAACTGGTATGCTGTTAGTCAACAAACTATCAACTGGTGTGGTTGTGATATATTTTCGTGAAAGTTTCATATATGCAAGATGTTGTTAGTGAAAAACTACGGAACAGTTGTCTTGCTACGAGTATTTAATACATTTTGCTTTGGTGATGATGTTTCTAATTACACTCTGCCTTTGAAGTCAATATTTCTTCAAAATAACAATAGCGATTAATCTTTATGGAACAATATACCTCACAACTCCATGCCTTTCATACAAAACCTACAACAATTCAGGCAGACTTATCAAAATAAGGAAACGTAAGTTTTTGATACTAGTATAAGATTGATCAACAAATTTAAGAGGTATCAATATATTTACTAAAGCTTCATTGTTGTAAAACACAATCATGATTTTGATGGAGATATCAACAATAAAGGATTTCAATTGAAGTCGACAAGAAGTCTGGAAAGTGATGGCACAATAATTCGTGCAAATTGTTGAATGAGTTTGGAAGCTGAATTACGCACCCCTACTGAATTTGTTTTCTCCAAGCAACAGGATTATGAGAGAGATTATAATTTCTCCGAAACAATAAAGTTATAACCGTTACTTAATCTAAATAAATTAGATCTTCTAACTAAATAAAGTTCATTCTGTAGTCCCGGTCTGAAAAACTTTTGAGTTTGGTGAACACGTGTAGTATTTTGAAATTTTCTTCATGAAAATCATTAATCATCCAGCTGGATTCCTGAGAGACCCTCAGAAATCTTACGAATATTTTACGAGCAGGGAATGATGAGGGTCTTACCTTTTAACTTTACTCACCAAAAACAACACAGTGATAGGCACAGACCTGTTCGATTTCAGCAGGACCAAGGGGGGGAACGAAGGTGGTTCACCACAGGATTCATACTTGGGATGCCCGACCAATCAGACAGTCAGATAGAAGACTTTCTTCGGTCAAGAAATTTGAGGCTAACAAAATAGTCAGCGATATGAAAAAGAAAGACTTATCGAACCATCTGAGATTCACTGGTCCTCCCAGTCGTGCTAGTGAAGAAGAAAGAGAGATCAATATGTCAATGTGATGGAGGACAGTTACTCTCTCCCGAAAATATAATAGAATAGGCACGTTAGCTCTACTTGACTCTAGGTTTGAAGAGTGGATATTGGCAGATGGAACTGACTCCGGCAGATCGATGAAAAACAGTTTTCACTATCGGCTCAGGATTGTGGCGGTTCACTGTAATGTCATTCGGGCTCTGTAATGCTCCAGCTACATTCAACACATTGATGGAGACGGTTTTGAAGGGATACTCATGGAAGACATAGTTGTAATTGGCTGGAAGAAGAGTATTCAAAGACCACCATGGCAGAAAATCAAGTTACTCACCAGCTGTTGAATCCTGCTGGGCCCAATACCTCTTACCCTGGACAATGATGTCCTAAAACATGTGTCCAAGGATGATGGGCAAGAAAGACGTCAAGTAGTTGTACCCAAAAACAGAATACAAGAGGTGCTTCGAAAAATCCAGCGTCGGCAAAAAATTGATGACATGCATGAACCGTCTGTTCGAATATAATAGATTGCCACCGACAGGATGTAAAACAGTTTTTACTATCGGCTCAGGATTGTGGCAGTTCACTGTAATGTCATTCGGGCTCAGTAATGCTTCAGCTACATCCAAAACATTGATGGATACGGTTTTGAAGGGACACTCATAGAAGACATAATTCTAATTGGTTGGAAGAAGGGTAATCAAATACCGCCATGGCAGAAAATCGCCAGCTGTTGAATCCCGCTGGGCCCAATACCTCTTACCCTGGACAATGAGGTCCTGAAACATGTGTTGCAGTTCAAGGATGAAAAACGTCAAGTGGTTGTACAGGAATAGAAGACAAGAGGTGCTTCGAAAAATCCATTATGGGGTCGCCTACTCTTATCATTAGCGACCGAGAGCTGATTATCTGTGACCTGAAGTTTATGACGCGTCGAGGATAAGACACTGCTGGCGAAGACTAGGTCAGCAAGCTTCGGCAAAGAATTGATGACATCCACAAACCGTCTGTTCGAACATATAGAGTGCCGCTGACAGAATGAAGGAGAATTTCAGACTGGCTCTACAACCCAAAACGTCGCCATGGACTAGCACCAATGTTGCGGAACTCGTGGAAATGTCCGTACAAGGTCATGAAAAGAATACATCCCAAGGATAACTTAGGATCGTCCATTTAAATAGGTTGGCTCATTACGCCGGAAATCACGACCAAGGCTGCACCATCAGACCACGCACCGGAGAATGGTATGCCTTTCCAGAAGTCCATGTCCTTGTGCTTAAACGGACAGAAAGTTCCACATGGGAGACCTCGAGAGGAGTCACGAGTTCTTTTCAAGGTGCATGCTCCAAAAAGTTCGGTCAACTCCAGAAACTACGGTAACAGAACTGAGGAGTTGACGGAAGGAGATTTCAATTGAAGGACCAGAAAAATATCTCTCACCTAGTTACTTAGATGCAATCCCGTGACAAATCGTCTTATGAAGATTTCTGGAAGAGCCTCACCAGATTGAGAGATGAGATGCTGGACCAGAATCTTGTGGACCTGACAATCCCAAAATTGAACTGTGGGTTTGATGGGCTAGATTGGAGAGTTAGAAGAAGTATGTTGGGACGGTATTCATTTAGATAGATAGATTTTGGTGTGCTGTGTCTTCCATGACAAAACATGAAGAGTGTGGAGTGTTGCTTCCGTGGACCTTCACGGTGTAGATATAGGGAATAAGGCAGGTATGGATAAACTTCAAGGATAAAATTTCGGGACGGAATGTCTCAACGAAGGAGGCAATGTAACGAGCTGGAGCCAGACCTGATCAGTTGCGAAAGAGTCACCGCCGCGTCATTCTCCACCGCAGTGACGAAACGTTGAAAGAATGTCTGGTGTCATCGCTCTAGCTCTACAACAGACAAGAGTCGTCTGAAGTCAAGCCGCTGAACCGTGAAAGAAGAGTCGAGAATCTTCGAATAGAACACTGCAGCTAAAAGGCCAGTAAATGTAGACAACCAATTCATAATAATTCCAGAATTTTTCAAACTGTAATACAAGGTCGGAAAAGGTTTAAAAACAATCAATAAAATTTTGCAACATGTTTCGAAATTGCAATTAAATAAAAAACTGCAAATTTGGAGTAGTATTAAATATGGTATTTCATATCATGAATCAAGTTGCAACCAATTCAAGTGTACGGGACATTTTTTACATCAATATCCAATGTTTTTCTTCTAATTATTCTAAAATGATATTTTTGCAAATTGCATGAAATTCCGGATCTTGGACAAGGTTGCAAATTTGTGAATGGATCAGAATAGATGTTTTCAAAATTTGCAACAAAGTTTCAAAACTTTTGTAATTATTCCGAAACTACCTTGATCAAAAAAATGACGACGAAAAGGTTGTAAATCTGTACAACTGTTCGCAATATTTTTTCAATGCATCTGTCAGATTTGCAAAACTTTTGGAAGTTTTTCCTGTGGTAGGTATATCAAACAAAAACATTAGTTTTTTATAAAAAAAAATCTGTACACTTAAGTTGGTTCCAAACTTGATTCGTGATATAAAATAATATTTTGATACCACTCCAAGGTTGCAGAATTTTTTCCAAAAAAAAAAAATACTTCTCTTTTTTCTTTTCTATATCTTTTTCATTTCCGAAATCAGGACACCAAATTACGAAAAATCCCAACGTTTTTGCGGTGTTCCAGAGAAGTGAGTGAGCTTGTGAGCGAAGTATCACCGACGAGACGGATGGCTTTTTTTGGACAGGGTCCAAGAGTTTCATTGTGTTTTTGGATGCTGAACCCCATATATGGGAAAAGTATTCCAAGACAGGTCGGATTTGTTCCTTATGAATCATAATCAAATGGACGGGAAAGTGAAATACGGAACTTTAAGTTTTTGAGAGGAACTTTTCGCAACCTCCATTTGATCTACGAATGTGTGGTAAAATGTTTTGATTATTTTTCAGTGGATATGATTCTTCAAGTTATTTCAAATTCTGTATTCTATAACAAAAAAAATTCATTCGGAAATACCTGGAATGACAGCTAAATCTATTCGTTTTCTCAGTGTATAATGAAGCACTAAAGAGATACACAAAGGTCATTCGAATAAAATGAATTAGCCGTTTACTCTTCAACATCTGTGTCTAGGGTTTATCAAAGTTTGTATATGCAGATAAAAAATGCCGTCTGATGAACTTCCATGCAACGAATCGGTACTTTTATCCGGTCTGAAATAATGAGAGAATAACAGTTAGTTGTCCTCCGAATTCGTTCCCATTCGCAACGCACCGAAGGGAGAAGTTAATCCAACTCCCCGTTCAGTCGGCAAATACCATAAGAGCATCCTTTGAGCGCCTCACTAACCCTCAGAATCTGCCGTGAAAAATGGATTAAAAATTCAAATATTTAACGAATACAGCGAGTTCCTTGATGCTCGACAATATTTGAACAGCTGTTACATAGTGTGGCTTCTTTTATATCCTGGATATCCTGGATATTATAATTTCGGAGCATATTCTCTCCCTCACCGCATATTCCACCCGCAGCACTCGAAGCATTTGCTCTTGTCAAAATATATATAGCATCCCGGATTCGGCTGACTTGCCACCACCATTTGCAGATGAAGCATTTTAAAGTCCGCTATTAAAAAGGGCACAGGGGAAGAAAATAAAAAACATCCATCCCCGGAGTTTCTAACAGTTTAACACGTTTGCGAATTCCACGTGTGGAACTCATCGATTTTTAATTTTTTCGTATGCATAGGCGCCGCGTCGAAAGAAAAGTACATGCTTCTCTTTAGGTTCTCTTCAGCTTTGAGTTTCGCTAGTAGTTATTTTTTATACGGTTATTAGATTTGTCTTCGGGGGTAAAGACATAAGAGATAATGTATTTTTTTACAACTGTCAAAAAAGTCCACTTTTTTGTGTGGTTTGTGTGCGTAAAGTATTACAATATTTCACTATCACCGTACGATTTCATTATTGAACGGAAAAGCGTAAAAAAGTGCACTTTTTTTAACGGCTGTTGCTAGACAACCGACAGTTTCATGCAACAACAGGGACAGATCCGAATAATAACGAAATTCTGTCATAAAGCCAGTTCTCATTTTCTTTGGCAACTAATAACCTATAAATATCTGATATACAAATGTTTCACTTGACAATATAAAGTTAGCATGAAAAATATTTTTCTTAAATGTTTCTTCTTATGCTGATGCGCTGAAGGAACATTGCACAAATAGATGTCAGATGTAATTCAATGTTCGTAGGGGAAAGTAGTTGTTTTCTGGCAGACATTTGCCTCAAATTTTATACTATGCGGGATATTGTGGAGGGAAGGAAATTTCGACTAAGTCGAAATTATCTTGAAAATTTGAAATAGCATTGGTGGTCAAGTATCACACCGTTCAAAATATAATTCAATTCTCTTTCTTTTTTCGAATTTCGCAAATATATATTTTTTTAAACTACATGTGAAATTTCGAGTATGAGTGCGGATTCAAATGGTATTCTCACAACTTTTGAACGGTGTGAAACAAGGAGAGAATATTTTGAATGGTATCACCGATACTACTTTTTGGGAGAAGACACATTACATTTATTCAACAGATGGCGCTGTGGGCACATCAGTTAAAAAATTTTGAATGACATAAGGATTTAAATTGTGAATGAAACTTATTAAAAAACTTATTAACAAAATTCGAAAAAATTTAGATGGTTGAAAAGGGATTTGAATTATCTTTTCAACCATACTTTTCGAAATTTATCGTGTTCACGTGCTTTCCACGTAATCTATCAAGCAATCACAACGTCAAAATTTCTATTTTTTGTTAGGCACCCCCTGTACACCGTTTGGCAACCTAGCTTGAGACGTGAAAGCGTGCTGCGCACTTGTCGGAAAACGGATTATAGTCCGTAATATATCCAGTGATAAGGCACTCAACATGAACGTACGCACAATTATAAAATGTCAGGCTAGATTGGTTTCACTGTAGCTTTACCTCAAATTACGTTAAGTTTTTGAGAAAGAGCCTGATATCTCACCGTTCCAAGATCGCTCTGCTATAAATCTTTGCGAGTTAAAAAAGTGAATTAATTACTGTGTAAAAGTGTTATCTTGTAAGATGATTCTGAATAATTAAGAATGGAAATTGTGGTTGAACTTCGAGTTGGGGGAATCTGTTTTGTAAGTGGCCGCCACCAAAATGAGTTATGCCTGTTGGGAAGTATAATTTTTAAATTGGACACTAAATTTTACGGAAGCGACGCACAAAATTTATAGGCTCATAATGTCCCAGTTTTTCATTTTGGACGAAGGAAATTATCTGTTTTATCACAATTTTTTATGTGATATTTGAGTTGGGAAGGATTGCGGAGATTTATGTTTTCTCAGTCTATATCTGGGTCAAATAATGCTCCGAACAAAGTTTACAAAAAGTTGGATTGTTTTTATCAGATATGCAGTTTGAAGAGGATTCACAGGAAAAGCAGGAATAAATCCGCCAAATTCTTTGCAGAGCCTGATAGTTTCAAATACGAGGATGTATCGATACATTCTCAGCCACCTATCGGAAGCAAACACAATTTCAGAGTCAAAATATTTTTTTAATTCAACATAATCTTCTCTTAGTTTAATATATTCATTACAAGGAACCTGCGATGCCTCTAGCCTCACAAAATGTTTATCTTGCTCTGCAAACCAGCCCTCTACAGCAGCCTCTAGCTCTCTTCATTGGAAGATAATTTACGACCTTTTGAATAGTTTTTCAGATTTGGTGACTGACAGGTGCTTTCAAGCAATTCGAACCTCAAATTAAGAGTTTTTTTCATGTTAACATACGACTTGTGTGTAGAGGCTTTTTCCTGCAAGTTGTGTGTAGAGGCTTTTTCCAGCAAAAAAAAGAACACATTTTTTTTCCTTAATTGTTTCTCTAAGAGTAGGTCTTTTCAGAATAAAGTCTCTGATAACAATCTATCAGAAAATTTCACACTTCACAGGTTAGCATATCCTTATCTGATAGAGTTATCTGGGACTTAATCTATAGGTAAAAAGATCGCCCCCAAGAGTGGTCAGTAACGTCGAGTAATAATTTCTAGTCAATGTTTTACCCGTATTCAGACAATCAATTTGATTACTCCATGGTAATCACGAAAAATAGAAGCAAAAATTTTTGCAGCAGATTTTTTAACATATGAAACTTATATATCCTACATTTTCGGAATGAGCATGACATTTTACGTCGATGTGACGACTCAGTATTTTTCATGATATTTAAGGGTGACCCCTTGCAACTTTTTTCGAGAAATTTTAAATTTTTTGATTGACTCGAAATATAAGATACATACTAATTTGGCCATTCTGAATCGATTGGCATTCGCAAAATTTGTCTATCTCTAACCGTTCTCTAGTTGGTCAGCTCTAAATCAGTTTTTAGATGGTTATTTCCCGCCAAAAATATTTCTGATGAGTTTTCGACAGTTTCGTTCAAAGATTCGGAATCAACACGTGAAAATACGTTCAAAGACAAAAATTTGAATTTCGAAAAATTAAAAATAAAAAATCTCAAAAAATTGGATTTTTTACCTTTAACGCCATTTACCAGCTAATCTTATATCTGAGCACATAAAAATCCTACATTTTCGGAATGAGCATGAAATTTTACGTATACAGTGCAAATTTCAAGTCGATGTGACGACTCAGTATTTTTCATGATTTTTAGGGTCACCTTTCAACTTTTTTCGAGTAATTTTTAATTTTTTAGATTGACTCGAAATATACTATACATACTAATTCGGCCATTCTGAATCGATTGGTGTTCGCAGAATTTGTCTATCTCTAACCGCTCTCGAGTTGGTCAGCTCTAAATCAGTTTTTAGATGGTTTTTTCCCGCCAAAAATATTTCTGATGAGTTTTCGACATTTTCGTTCAAAGGTTCGGAATCAGCACGTGAAAATACGTTCGAAGACATAAATTTGAATTTCGAAATATGAAAAATAAAAAATCTCAGAAAATTGGATTTTTTACCTTTAATACCCTTTACCTGCTAATTTTATATCTGAGCACATAAAAATTCTACATTTTCGGAATGAGCATGAAATTCTACGTATACAGTGCAAATTTCAAGTCGATGTGACGACTCAGTAATTTTCATAATTTTTAAGGGTGACCCCTTGCAACTTTTTTCGAGTTATTTAATATTTTTCGATTGACTCGAAATATACAATATATACTAATTTGGCCATTCTGAATCGATTGGCGTTCGCAGAATTTGTCTATCTCTAACCGTTCTCTAGTTGGTCAGCTCTAAATCAGTTTTTAGATGGTTATTTCCCGCCAAAAATATTTCTGATGAGTTTTCGACAGTTTCGTTCAAAGATTCGGAATCAACACGTGAAAATACGTTCAAAGACAAAAATTTGAATTTCGAAAAATTAAAAATAAAAAATCTCAAAAAATTGGATTTTTTACCTTTAACGCCATTTACCAGCTAATCTTATATCTGAGCACATAAAAATCCTACATTTTCGGAATGAGCATGAAATTTTACGTATACAGTGCAAATTTCAAGTCGATGTGACGACTCAGTATTTTTCATGATTTTTAGGGTCACCTTTCAACTTTTTTCGAGTAATTTTTAATTTTTTAGATTGACTCGAAATATACTATACATACTAATTCGGCCATTCTGAATCGATTGGTGTTCGCAGAATTTGTCTATCTCTAACCGCTCTCGAGTTGGTCAGCTCTAAATCAGTTTTTAGATGGTTTTTTCCCGCCAAAAATATTTCTGATGAGTTTTCGACATTTTCGTTCAAAGGTTCGGAATCAGCACGTGAAAATACGTTCGAAGACATAAATTTGAATTTCGAAATATGAAAAATAAAAAATCTCAGAAAATTGGATTTTTTACCTTTAATACCCTTTACCTGCTAATTTTATATCTGAGCACATAAAAATTCTACATTTTCGGAATGAGCATGAAATTCTACGTATACAGTGCAAATTTCAAGTCGATGTGACGACTCAGTAATTTTCATAATTTTTAAGGGTGACCCCTTGCAACTTTTTTCGAGTTATTTAATATTTTTCGATTGACTCGAAATATACAATATATACTAATTTGGCCATTCTGAATCGATTGGCGTTCGCAGAATTTGTCTATCTCTAACCGTTCTCTAGTTGGTCAGCTCTAAATCAGTTTTTAGATGTTTTTTCCCGCCAAAAATATTTCTGATGAGTTTTCGAAATTTTTGTTCAAAGATTCGGAATCAACACGTGAAAATACGTTCAAAGACAAAAATTTGAATTTCGAAAAATTAAAAATAAAAAATCTCAAAAAATTGGATTTTTTACCTTTAACGCCATTTACCAGCTAATCTTATATCTGAGCACATAAAAATCCTACATTTTCGGAATGAGCATGAAATTTTACGTATACAGTGCAAATTTCAAGTCGATGTGACGACTCAGTATTTTTCATGATTTTTAGGGTCACCTTTCAACTTTTTTCGAGTAATTTTTAATTTTTTAGATTGACTCGAAATATACTATACATACTAATTCGGCCATTCTGAATCGATTGGTGTTCGCAGAATTTGTCTATCTCTAACCGCTCTCGAGTTGGTCAGCTCTAAATCAGTTTTTAGATGGTTTTTTCCCGCCAAAAATATTTCTGATGAGTTTTCGACATTTTCGTTCAAAGGTTCGGAATCAGCACGTGAAAATACGTTCGAAGACATAAATTTGAATTTCGAAATATGAAAAATAAAAAATCTCAGAAAATTGGATTTTTTACCTTTAATACCCTTTACCTGCTAATTTTATATCTGAGCACATAAAAATTCTACATTTTCGGAATGAGCATGAAATTCTACGTATACAGTGCAAATTTCAAGTCGATGTGACGACTCAGTAATTTTCATAATTTTTAAGGGTGACCCCTTGCAACTTTTTTCGAGTTATTTAATATTTTTCGATTGACTCGAAATATACAATATATACTAATTTGGCCATTCTGAATCGATTGGCGTTCGCAGAATTTGTCTATCTCTAACCGTTCTCTAGTTGGTCAGCTCTAAATCAGTTTTTAGATGTTTTTTCCCGCCAAAAATATTTCTGATGAGTTTTCGAAATTTTTGTTCAAAGATTCGGAATCAACACGTGAAAATACGTCCAAAGACAATAATTTGAATTTCGAAAAAGTAAAAATAAAAAATCTCAGAAAATTGGATTTTTTACCTCTAACACCCTTTACCTGCTAATCTTATATCTGAGCACATAAAAATCCTACATTTTCGGAATGAGCATGAAATTTTACGTATACAGTGCAAATTTCAAGTCGATGTGACGACTCAGTATTTTTCATGATTTTGAAGGATGACCCCTTGCCACTTTTTTCGAGTAATTTTTAATTTTTTAGATTGACTCGAAATATACTATACATACTAATTCGGCCATTCTGAATCGATTGGTGTTCGCAGAATTTGTCTATCTCTAACCGCTCTCGAGTTGGTCAGCTCTAAATCAGTTTTTAGATGGTTTTTTCCCGCCAAAAATATTTCTGATGAGTTTTCGACATTTTCGTTCAAAGGTTCGGAATCAGCACGTGAAAATACGTTCGAAGACATAAATTTGAATTTCGAAATATGAAAAATAAAAAATCTCAAAAAATTGGATTTTTTACCTTTAATACCCTTTACCTGCTAATTTTATATCTGAGCACATAAAAATTCTACATTTTCGGAATGAGCATGAAATTTTACGTATACAGTGCAAATTTCAAGTCGATGTGACGACTCAGTATTTTTCATGATTTTTAAGGGTAACCCCCTTGCAACTTTTTTCGAGTAATTTCAAATTTTTCGATTGACTCGAAATATACAATACATACTAATTTGGCTATTCTGAATCGATTGGCGTTCGCAGAATTTGTCTATCTTTAACCGTTCTCGAGTTGGTCAGCTCGAAATCAGTTTTTAGATGTTTTTTTTTTCCCGCCAAAAATATTTCTGATGAGTTTTCGACATTTTCGTTCAAAGATTCGGAATCATCACGTGAAAATACGTTCGAAGACAAAAATTTGAATTTCGAAAAATAAAAAAAAAAAAATCTCAGAAAATTGGATTTTTTACCTTTAACACCCTTTACCGGCTAATCTTATATCTGAGCACATAAAAATCATACATTATCGGAATGAGCATGAAATTTTTGCAGCAGATTTTTTAACATATGAAACTTCTCAGACCTTGAAGGACAGTCCTGATGTATCTGCAGAAGCACTTCAGTCTCCGCAGTTTTAATGAGAGCTTTCTGCTGAACGGACTCACACTCGGTAACAAAGTTTGAATCACCCTTAATAAGATATGATTCGATTCCTGCTTTCTCATGATTCTGGATCAAGCTAGAAGCTATTGAGAAGGAAAGAAATGAACTCCTGATCACTTCAGACTCCAACCAGTGTCATTCCGTTATGTAGACACTCGAAAGTCTACGGTCTCATTGTTATCTGAGGAAGAACAACCGTGAAACGGGCAGTTTTGGATGCAAGTTCAAAAGATGTATCGTATTGAGAGTTTTTACGTTGAGTTTTCGTACCTCCTCTTGAGTCTACTTGTAGGATAGGAACGTCAAGCATATTTGTAGCAGCATCTCTGTTCTTCCCCGATAGTTCTGATTATTCTATCGAAGTTTATGCTGATATTGTCGCAGAAGGAATTTCTACCTGTTATCCTTGGTATGGTACTACAAACATTTTTTTGAAGGAATTGATCCAATAAATGAATAAATGAATCAATAATGGAATTAAGAAGCTGCTAGCCAGTCAATATTCTTCCAACTGATTGCGGGGAAAGGGGAGAGGTTGCTGAACAAAAAAAACTACTGAAGCAGGCAGGAACGCGAAACTCTAGAACCATTCCAAAAACAAGTTTGGCAGTTGCTATAACAGATGCCGTTCAATTTTGTAAGCAGGAGACATGATGGGGGATGCGAAGTTCTACAAACCAAAAGCGTCTAGCCGTACCATTCTACTTTTGATCCCGCAGTTCCGCATGCGCACTTACTTACGCTAGAAGCAGGGTGAGCCGTCAAGTATGGCTGCTCCACGCTTGTTCTTTCTGAATTTTCGATAAATAGTCGTTATTTCGTAACAATTTTGTATTGTTATTAGCTAGGTAAGTGTAGTCTGGTCAGGTATGGTTGGCTAGTATATTCTGTAACAAGGTTAGAATGAAAAATTCGATGCGAGTGGGAAGTCCAGAGCGCGAGCTGAAAGCGAGCGCGAGAAACCACAAGCATAACGAATTTTTTGTTCTGAACGAGTGACAGACTGTGCTTTCTCCACAGCCACAAATTTCTCATATAATCAAAAGGAAAGCAACCGAAAAATTATTTTGACATTTCATTTCACATCTTGCCACTATGATGCCAGTCAAGGCTAACGTTATTATTGCTACAATAATGTCAGAATATTCATTCGTATACAAGTGATTGAATGAAATACACGCAAACGGCATAAGACAACAAGTAGTATATTTATTCAATATCAAGGACGTGAATGTTACCATCCTGTTATCAAATAAGATTTCAGAATTGGCAAGGTTGTGGAGAAAGGTAATTTTATTCTAAAAACTCCATATATTCAATATACCTTCAATAATTCCCCTCATACATATCTCTTTACTCGACAATTCCATGTATGCTTGATGTGAATGTTGGTTGAACGTCAAAAGTTGTTTCAGCAAAGATTGGCGATAAAACTGAAGGCGTTGACCGGAACAAATTAGATAAGAGCGGACCTAAGGAAGACAGTGACAATATGTCACCCCAATTTATCGAGTAACCTTGTTACGATTTCAATCAAGTAGCCCTAGGATACCCGTAAGGGCGATTTGTCCCAAAAAAGGTCTGATTCGTCTGATAACATAAATTTTCAATTTCCTGAAGCAATCAATAAATCATGAGAATGTACATGGTCAGAAAAAAAAGTTTTCTTAACATACGAAAAAAGTAAATTAAACAACAAGTTTAGAAAATTAAACTTTTACTAAATGAGTACAGCTTTTGAGTACGAGCGAGTAACTTAAGAGCTATACGAGTTTAGTACAACTACTTTTTTAACGAGGTTTGTTAATACTATTTTTTCACATTTTTCGTTAGTAATAATTATTATCAACAAATAATCGTAGATATAAAAGCATTATGAAGTTATGAATTTATTCGTGGTAGGTGTGTAAAATGTCCGTAAGCTAGTAACCTGACGCGGTTCGTTTATTTCCAATATCAAATAAACAACTTTCTGTCAAACTGTGTTTTATTGACAGTGACAGTCCTATGCAGTAAAGTGACAGTTCTATGTCTAGAATAGCACATTATCAGTCAAAATGTGAAAAAGGCAATTGAAAGGAATGCCTAAATGCAAGTTACGCATTACGATTACGGTTTTGAGGCGAGGATCGATTGTAGCACCACCAAACTCAGTATGCTAGTAATTGGAACTATGATAAACACAAAAAAAATTGTTTACCAAAATTCAGGGGCGGTTAGTGACCTACCCTGTCACTAACGAGCGGCAAGGACCGCCAAAAGCACCTGCAGGTGGTCCTCCCCAGCCAAATGAAGGATAATTTGCTGTATATTTACAATAAGCAATTGCAACTGGGTCTTCTTGGAAGAACGTTGCACGAACATATGTCAGATGTAATTCAATGTCTGTCGTGGTATCAGCTAGAGAAGTAGTTGTTTTCTGTCATATTTTCCACATGGTGGAAATATTTGGAGAGAAGGGTACTTCGACATTGTCGATATTATCTGAATGGAAATGCAAATTTTCACTTTTAAATCTTTTTGTTTCAGTTAGGGTGTTTTCAGAATATCTATCAGATCTAGTTCAATGTCCAGCATGGCATTAGCTGGGGAAGTAGTTATTTTATGTTAGATATTACAAAAGTATTACAATTTTCCATACTATTGGAGAATGCTCCTCCCAATATCAGTATAAAATTGTTCATATTTTCAATCATTTCGCATTTACACACAGTTTGATTATACGATGATACTTATTTTGCTATTATCAAGCTGTTTATTCAGATATCATACGCAAAAAGACGCATATGCATTTAACTGATTCGTTCCACTGAAGAGAGTATATTGGATAAAAAGACCACGAATTTATCAAAATATAGGAAAAATTACAAACTCTAACATAAGTTTTATTTTAGTGCTCAATAAAATTAACGAAATTTGCCCCCTCGTGCAACCGGAAAAATTTAATAATAATTATCCATATCATACAGTGGAGGTGAGATGGAACTGGGTAGGTGGAAAAACTCACAGTCGAACTCCACCAAATATAATCTTTATTAGGAATATGGGTGTAGTCGGAGGACTCACATCAGCACATTACGGGATGTAGTTGGAGGACTTACATGAGATATATTTTTCATTATTTACCTGCATCCCTTATTCTGTATCCCGTATCCCGTATCCCGTATCCCGTATCCCGTATCCCGTATCCCGTGTCCGGTATCCCGTATCCCGTATCCCGTACCCCGTATCCCATATCCCGTATCCTGTATCAAACACAATATCAATATACAGTATCGGAAACTTTTCATCTGGTGTATATACAGAAATCTACGCAAGCAACAAGGAACGCAATGATATGATAATACCACATACCACCGACGCATTAACGGACTACGTGGTAGTGCGACACACCACACACAGCTCACGTCGATATCCCCTCCTCGAGCGAGTAGAGGAGACATTGTAGTGCAGCCGAGTTACTTTGGCAATAATAAAGTTCAGCAATAATTTTTATTTTTTTTTAATTTTTTTAGGAACGAAATAGATCACAGAATTGAGCAAAATAAGTATTTTCTTTGAGATTCCAGCACTGGTAATGATTTTTCACCTTTCCAGGACCGTTATGGCCTAGACAATAATTCATAACTTCCTCATTATGAATTCTGCCAATTTCATATTTCAGTATAACAATCACAATCAGTTGATAAAAGAAACCACATATTCAGAATAATTTTTACGAGCGTCCAGGGCCGGCTTCACTCCAGCAATAAATCTTAACTTCCTTATTAGGAACTCTGCCAGTTTCATATTTTGGGGTAACAATTAGGATTGATTAAGAAAATAATCCTCATGTTCAGAATAATTTTTCCGGGCATCCAGGGCCGTCTTCTCTAGAGCAATAAATCTTAATAAAAAATTGACATTACACCTAGTCAAGTATTCGAATATAGTTGATCATCATGAAGATATTCTCAAAAAAAATAAGGAAATAACGGTTGACTTTAAAGTTTTCTAATCTAGTATCCACTTTCGTTCTCCGACGTGATGTATTCAACCCACAATGTAGATACACACTTTTGAAGTTGTTAAATTAAAAGTTCGGCAATAAATTCAAAATACATTTCCTCGAAACGCACTTTCAAAGTCTCGATTAGAGTTTTTCAAATTCCGGCAAAAACTTTCTGCGTATACTTTAAATTGAAAGTCTCATATCGATCTTGACAATCGCATAATTTACAAGGGCGTTGACAAACCCTTTCAGGAAATAGCTAGCGAGCGGATTGATTTGCGAGTTCAACTGAGAGCTTGAAAACTCTGCTGTATGTGTTAAAGTGAAAAGAATCTACTGGAACGACTGTTAAATGCCAGAAAATCGCGTAGATCGCAAATTCGATAAAAGAAAGAGGAGGAAAGTAAATAAGTGGAAACAGGGAGGAACAACATGGATTCGTTGGATTATGTGGGGTCCCATAGTACCGGATAACAAAATCAAAAGTGATAGAAGATATTACTATTGGAATAGAGAAGGATTTTTAGAATCGCTTGAATTAGCTTTAGACAATGTGAGAAAACCTGACTCTTCTTGAGGAAGGTCGAAAATCTCCCTTCTCAAGCAATATTACCACAGAAAACCCTTTATAATAGTTGGCCAGAAATATTTGATATTTTTGAAATATCTTGTTATTTTTGGTCGGAAAATATTCAATTTTTCTCACTCGAAAAATCCAGCAGCGGAGCTCCGATAGGTTCCGCCCACTGTAACTTTGTCATGCCATTGGCCAAGTCCTTTGGCTGGCTTTTGTATAAATATGGCACGAGTTGGCTGATTCAAATCCATTCGACAGAGTATGGCACGATGGATTGATCACGGATGCGGGATACACTACGCCAATGGTCAAGCTCATAAACTCCTTCATAAGAGGAAGACACTACCGATGCAGGGTCGGCAACGTTCTCTCATCCCGAAGGAGGTTAGAAGCAGGAGTCCCACAAGGAGCGGTGCTGTCGCCGCACTTGTTCTCCACATACACTGCCGACATGCCGAAAGCAGATGACCCGATGACCAAACTTCCCTCTACGCGGACGACACGGCGATCTTCGCCGAGTCGTCACACGAGAGGGAGTGACAATCAAGCTCCAACGGCCAGTAAACAAGCTCGAACCGTGGTTCAATCGCTGGAAGATCGGAATCAACCCAGACAAAAGCAAGGCCGTCCTGTTTACGAGGAGACGTAGGACGCCAGGGGGCCATGTGATTATGAACGACGACCGGATTCCATGGGTGGACGAAGCCGTCTACCTAGGAGTAACCCTGGATAAGAAACTCACGTTTCAACGGCACGTCTCCCACAAAGCCGCAAGGCATAAGCTATGGCCGGTCATAGGACGTAGTAGCACCTTGGCCCTGGAGCTGAAACTACGTCTCATCAAGACACTTCTGCTGCCTATGCTGTTATACGCGTCGGCTGCTTGGGGCCAATGCGCAAACACATATAGGCAAAAGATACAGGCTTTCTTCCACGTCTGCCTGAGAGTGGCAACGGACGCACCGCGTTACATGCCCAACAGGTTCATTTACCGAGACCTGGACATTCACCCAAATTACGTCGAAAGACTACTACGACAACGTGCGGAGACTACACTCAGGAGAGTAGAAATCCACACAAACCCACTACTAACAGACTTACATGAAAACAGACTCGATCAAGACGACCGAGACAGAGACAAATATAGACGACCTGTAAACTAACTGGACAATGACACCCCTGAAGAAGTAAGACGAAGGCAGGAGCTCCGGCGACTCCAACGGCAACTTTAACAGGTATTATAAAGAGATACTAACCATACCTTATATGTTTCAGGAACAAGGATTTTACGAAATTAGACAGACACGCGGGGGCCTTCAGCCAGTTTTTGGGGGGCATCATGCACATTGAAGCCATTGTAACAATTCAACTCATGTCAGATATAAGGCAGCTTCAGGCGCGTAAAGGCTGAGCACTCCATATCATACGGTCAGATTTTATTCTGCTGATCGCCAATCATCAGGATGAGGATCCGCTCTAAGAGCGGGGGTGGTGGAAGGGGGAGGGGAGTGCCCGAGTATATATCAATACTGGGGCTCTCTTTTCTTTGGGGGTGCATGGTGTTGTGTGATTCAAATCCAGAACTGAACATCCTTCCAGACGAACAGTTCGGTTTCAGACACGAGCACTCAACAGAACTCCAGGTCAGCTGCAGAGTGGATGCCACCATCCAAGCCTGGAACCGTCCGACCAGAGGCCATCTCGCCGGAGCAGTCCTCCTAGACTAGTCTCTCCAAGGCCTTTGACAGAGTGTGGCACGATGGATTGATCACGAAGCTAGTGGATGGGGGATTCACTACACCAATGGTCAAGCTCATAAACTCCTTCATAAGAGGGTGAAAGTAGCGATATAGGGTCGGGAACGTCCTTTCCCCCCGAAGGTGATTGGAAGCTGGAGTCCCACAGGAAGCGGTTTTATCACCGCACCTGTTCTCTATCTACACTACAGACATGCCAACCGCAAACGACCCCATGACCAATGCAGGAGAGGGGAGTTACATCCAAGCTTAAGCTTCAGCGACAGATCAACAAACTAGAACTGTAGTTCAACCGTTGCAAGATCGAAATCAATGCAGACAAAAGCAATGCCATCCTGACCAGAGGGCCATATGACTATGAACGACGAGGACATTCCATGGGTAGACGGAGCCGTGTACCTAGGAGTAACACTAGACGAGAAACTCACAATTCAAAGGCACGCCACCCATAGATTAGCACTAGCAAAAGCCGCAATGCATGAGCTGGGACCGCTCATCGGACGTAGGAGTACCATGGCTCTCGAACTGAAACTACGCCTCATCAGGACAATGCTCCTGCCTATAGTGCCTACGCATCGACCGCTTGGGGTCAATGCGCGAACACAATGTAGACAAAGAATCCAGGCCTTCTTCAACGTGTGCCTACGAATGGCAACGGACGCTCTGCGATACATACCAAACAGGTTCCTCTACCGAGACCTAGATATCCATCCTGAGTACATCGATAGACTGATGAAAAACCGCGCGGGGACCACTCTGGAAAGAGTAGAGACCCACTCAAACCCGCTACTCACGGAACTGCACGAGCACAGACGTGAGAAAGACGAGAGAGACAAGGACTAATACAGGTGACCTGTAAACCAGAGAAAACGATACCCCGGAAGAACTACAACGTCTGCTTCAATAGGTGTACAGCACAAGATGACTAATAGTATTTTCTTTTTAATGTTTCAGGTTCCTCACATCGGAAATCCAGTCAGACAAGCTAGAAGCATCAGCCACAGCAATGGGACCTTCGGTGTCCCCAGGTAAGAAGATACTGACTAGTAATTGACCTTTTTATGTTACAGGGATCACAGGCAGGGACCAGCACCGCCAAGGCAGGAAGAACGAGTATCGAGGAACGGACCACAGCCGCAGCCACAGACCCAACCACCGCAATGGGGACCTAAACAGAAAAAATCCTCAACCACCCAGCAGGATAACATTCTCCAGACATTGTCGAAGGCAACCCCAGAGGTCCTAGACAAACTCTTGGCAGTTATCAACGCCATTGTCAACACCCCGGGACAGTAATTCCAGTACGAATCCCGAAATTCCTGCAGATTTGCTCATGGAACATCAACGGCGCAATCCAGCGCAAAGAAGAACTACTAGAGCTCATCTCCAGAATATCGGTGGACGTAATGGCACTGCAAGAGACCAGGCTAAACCCAGGCAAGAACTTTGACATGTCAGGATACACGTGCTATAGGAACGACAGACCAGGTCGCAGAGCCAGAGCGGGAAGCCAGACCAGCCAAACAAGCTAGGGGCATCAGCCACAGAAATAGGGCCTTCAACCAGTTTCAGGGGAGCCATCATGCACTGTAAATAAAGTCACAAGTCAGTTAAATTCAAGTCATGTCAGATATAAGGGAGTTCAGGCGCGTAAAGGCTGAGCGCTCCATATCAAAAAGATCAGATAGCATTCTGCTGATCGTCAATCAACAGAATGAGGATCCGCTCAGTGAGAGCGGAGGCGGTGGAAGGAGGGAAGGAGCGGTAGCGGTCGAAGGGGGGAGGGAGCGTTGAGCACGTAAAAAGTGCTGGGCCTCTTCCGGGCCTCAACCTTAGGGGGTGCATGATGATGATTTAATCACATCGATACACCGTACTGGGTGTTTCATTGAAAAATACCACCAATGTTATTATTCTTATATGTGGATAACCAAGTACGGTTCAAACACTGATTCCACAGAAAAAATATACTTATCCTACTATTTTCTCCACAATATCTTCATATTGAGTAGGATTGAATTTATTTCATATTTCCTGAACTAACTATATAATTTCAAAAGCAGATATCAGTAAGAGTTGTCTGTATAAATGTGTATAATCGATTGTGAGTATCAAGAGGTACAAAATATTACACTTATACAGTAACCGGTTGGTAAGTAGACATTTTATATTCGTTTCGTTTTAAATGGCAATTTTGTTTTGTTAGTCGTCTGCAACAGTCTCGGTTTTCACTATTCTTTTTGCGAAATACTTGGTACTCCTTGTCGGTAAGATAATAACAATGATTTCACGCACCAAAAACTTAATAATGATAATTTAATGGGTAATTTGTAGTCAGCTGTACAACATATGCCACTGGTATCTCCATGTGTTAACAATGTGATTTGGGAAACGAAAACGGCATTAAATTCATTCGAGTTGATGGACGATATTTATGGCGATATTTATTTGTCCGTTTTTTCTTGCGGTATGAATAACGAGTGCTCTTCAAAGAAGCGCCATGTGTAATCATGGTGAATGAGTATACAAAAAAATCCATTAGGGAAAGTAAATAGACATTTCATGTTTCATCGCACATGAGAATAGATTCAGAATAGAAAAACATTAACTCATTGAATATATAGAGCTTTGGGACTGAAAGAGAATAATTAAAATCAATTCCACCGCTACAGATAACACAGAAGACAGAATGTAGGTTTGAGATGCATATTAGCAGCTACAAATGTTCCATCGCCATCAGATGTTAGAATATGTTCGGATATTTTCGAACCTGTTATTTTTCGATTTCTGATGTAACTTTTATATTTTTCCTGTCGCACAATCAATGGTCTTGATGTTTCTCCTATATAACTCTCACTACACGAACAAGGTATGTTGTAAACACAATTTTTTGAACATTCATCAGCGTTACAAACACTAAAAATCATGTCAAGAATCGAATTTTCTCCAAAAAATCAAACTTTCAATCAATAGATAGCTTGGGATATTACTAGTTTCTATTTCTTATCGTTATTATCGATTATGATAGCTGCCTTATTTTTCAGTATAAACAATTAACAATTCCAATCAGTTGGAGAAAATCAGATACAATTAAATCATTATGCATTTGGAAGAGCTGTGTGGTATTCAGGAACTTCGAGAAAGCACGTACATTGCGAAGTTCAATACGGCCTTTTCGTTCGGTCTAACTTCACCTCGTTATTTGCTATTGATTTCGGCATTCTGTTCAAACAATCCGATAGAAAAAACTGCAGTCGCGTCTACTCGAATAAATTAATAATTAGATGAAAATGCAGACGACAGGCTCTCATCTTCGTTGTTACGTAGTTTAAAAATTCTCTTCGAATTCTGAAATGTGCACGAGTTTCATAATGACCATTAATGTGTCTGAATTCGCTGAGAAATGATGTCAAGTGTTTCGAGCGCAGGGGTTCGTTCGAAAGTATTATTCTATGCAGAGAATTTTAAAAAATTTGCTGAATGATTTTGTAGTGATTATTTCGACCAATAGCATTCAACAATTATTCCAAAGGACCCCGCACGGAATACATGGGATTTTAGTTTATTGCGGAATTCAATGAAACTCTAGTATGTCAATCAAACCGCATGATTAGTTTCTGAGAAGCAGGGTGATTTTAAAATTTGTTACACAGACAAAAAAAAAGTTAATTTATCACAAATTGAGAATATTTCTGATTTATTCTCGTGATTTGGATAAAATATATCATGCCTTTCAGACTTTCGCTTATTACTCCTAAACAGTGTGGTTTGTTGTAATAAATTGTAATTAATGTGTAAATAATTCTCATATCCTTTTTTTTTTGAAGCAAAGTTGTGGTGTAGCATAAGTCTAATATTGCACAACGCCCCATTTTTCAGAAATCCTTGCCTGTAAAAAAATCGAGTTTTGTTGTAATAAATTGTAATCAATGTGTTAAAAATTCCCAGGTATTTTTTTTTTGCCAAAAATTATTTTTGCGCAAAAACAAACATTTGAAAACTGATTCAGAGCTCACCAACTCGAGAACGTTTAAAGATAGACGAATTCTGCTAACGCCAATCGATTCAGAATTGCTGAATTAGTATTATATTGGGAATTTGAACGAAAAAAATCTACGGACAAAAAAGGCAAGTATTATCATGATAAATAATTTTTTGAACTTTTTGAATTTTAATTTTTCAAATTTAAAATTATTATCACCGAACGTATTTCGACGTGCTGATTCCGAATCTTTGAACGAAAATGTCAAAAACTCATCAGAGATATTTTTCGCGCCAAAAAAAACCATTTGAAAACTAATTCAGAGCTTACCAACTCGAGAACGGTTAGAGATAGAAGGAATCTGCGAATTGCAGTCGGTTCAAAATGGCCGAATTAGTATGTATCGTTATTTTCGAGTCAATCGAAAGAAATTGAAAATTACTCGAAAAAGTTGCAATCATCGAAAATACCAAGTCGTCACATCGACTTCAAATTCGCACTGTTTACGTAAAATTTTATGCTCATTCCAAAAATGTATGATTTTCTATGCTCAGATATAAGATTTAGCCGGAAAAAGGTGTTTGAGATAAAACATTAAATTTTCTGAGATTTTTTATTTATCATTTTTCGAATTCAAAATTTTTGTCCTCGGACGTATTTTGACGTGCTGATTCCGAATCTTTCAACAATAATGTCGAAAACTCATCAGAAGTATTTTTGACGGCAAAAAAACCATAAAAAAATTGATTTAGAGCTGACCAATTCGAGAACGGTTAGAGATAGACAAATTCTGCGAACGCCAATCGATTCAGAATGGTCGAATTAGTATGTATTGTGAATTTCGAGTCAATCGAAAAAAATTAAAAATTACTCGAACTAGAGTGCAGAGTCCTACAAGGATGTCTCCGCAATTGCTAGTTGCATGGAAATGTTCATTGAAACATTTGGACCACGTATAGATCGATTTCTGGGTTCTTGCCCTCATCAGTACAGGGTAGGTCTCTGCAGACAATAACTAATGTCTGCAACAAACGATTCAACAAAATCTCCATGTAAAGGCAGAATCTGAGACACCGCCCGCAGCCTAGCGTTCACTAAACCACGGGCGCCATCTGAACTCCAGCCCCTCAACCAAAGCAATACCCAGAACTTGCGTGAATTCAACGTTTGTCGTGGTATTAGCCAGGAAAGTAGTTGTTTTCTGATGGATTTTCGACCCAATTATTCCTATTGTATGGGATTATGGCAATAAGCGTGGTCCTGGTATTGCAGGACATCTTGTTTATCTTAAGAATGTTTATGTTCTATTATTGAAAATGATTTCAGAATTACTATATTCCTTAATGGTTGTGGAGAAAGTGTTTATCAGCCTCCATGATTCTCCCTGAATGAGTAATAGCTCCATAAAACCAGGAAGTAGTTTTCAGCTCCGTCACTTTTTTCCATAAGGACCAAATGGAAAGTCCCGTATTATACGTTTTCCTATTAGTGCTCTTTCACTCTGGAATTGAATCCGTTGTAGCTACTCTGGCGTCGACAAGACGTTAAGCTCTCGCGCCCATGTAAAATGAAACTGCCAAAGTTGGAAATCCCTAGCGTGAGAAGACCGTTTACGTTTTTGCACACAACATTCTAACATCCGATGTTAGTTTTCTTGCTCTCTGTTTAGCTCGTTAACCGGAGATTTTCTACATAATCCCAAAGAACTTTCGACAAACTTCGTTCAACAAATAAGCAGTAGGTACGTGTACTGAACATGTAACATGAAACATGAAAATTGGCGTGTTTTGTTTTGAATTCCAGAGGTAACAGAGATTGTTTGGTGATTCGTGTTCAGTGAAACTCAATTCCTAGATGTTTTCATGTATAATATAACGAGTGCTGATAAAATTGCCTTCACAATCACTCGTTATCATAAAATTTTAGAAAATACAACTCGTGCTACGCACTCGTTATATTTTCAAATTTTATGATAACTCGTCAAGTGAAGTCGAATAATATTCAGGACAATTTTATCGACACGAGTTGTATTTTATATGAGACATTTTTTATACCAACCAATACTATCAGGAAGCTAAGAAAATGTTCTACAAGATGATGTTAATGTTTCCTTGCCTGATAGTTCGCTTGTAGATGTTATAGGTGGTTTCATTTACGGGGATAGCGGATTTTAGCGCACGTTTTACATTTTTCGCATTTTTCGACCATAACGAGACACATTCGTTAAATACATATGTATATAGAAAGAAAGCTAAGAAATTTTCCTACAAGATGATGTTAATGTTTCCTTGCCTAATAGTTCGCTTCAATTTAAGAACCACTTCAATTCAAGAACTTTTATCAAAATTCTATATACACTACTGGATACAGAATATTTCGAAATATGTTTGGTCAGGATTTCATCGAAATCTGTTCATAAATAAACAAATTATAAAATAATGAAATACATTTTTCCTGAAATTCCACTAAATAACGTTTTTTTTTTAAATTTTATTATTTTATAATTTTTTTATTTATGAATAGATTTCGATGAAATTCTGGCAAAATATATTTCTAAATATTCTGAATCCAGAAGTGTAGTCAGAATTTTGATAAAAGTTCTGATATTGAGGTTTTGGGTTGATATAACTTTTTCATTGATGGACGCATTCTTACGTTATTTTCACATTTACCATTTGAAAATGTCGTAAGCCCAGTCGTGTCGTCAAATTCTATTTAAAAAAATCGCTAGTTTGATTTTTGGATTTCTGACCTTGAAAAAAATTCGAAGTAGGCCTTGAAATTTTTATTTTTATTTCGAATTTATGGCTCTCAACTAGAACTATTAATGCTCTATCTATTGAAAAAAAAACTTCTGAAAAGGATAATAAATAACAGTTTTAGAGAGGTGGCCCGCTTTCAAATGGGTCACTCTGTATAAGACCTAATGACAAACAACATATCAAACGATGACATAATGAACTTCTCCTTCTGTTCGTCATCGGAACAATGGCATTATAAAAGTGGTAGATAGTAGGCATGAGACAGAAATTCATTAGTTCCTTTGTAACACAAGTCGCAAACCACTTTTTGGTGTGGTTGACCAGGGAGTAATCTCAGTAGAGAATCCGAAGTAGAACAAACGTCAGACCCTTGTCGAGGTGTTCCCGTTTCCATCAGACGCACTTGCTTTTGAATAATAGTGCGCCATTTGTCAACACCATTAAGTTATTTGGATAAGAGCCGCTGATAAATGATGTTTGGCCGCTGACGAATGAATCAAATGGACTATCTTGTTGTGCCGTTACGACTCAATTACTGGATCCTAGTACTGTATGTGCCAGCTCCCAAGTGATGCACAGGAAAATATTCGTTCTCAGTTTTATTTTCTCTTATACAGTGTGTAGTAAAAAATTCATTCACATCAATGAAGAAAATAGTTTTTCATTGGTGAAACAGAAATTTTGTAAACAATAAACCTTTTTACAATATTTAGGAATTTCAGTCTTCGTCATATCTGAAAATCTTGGAGATGGTGAAATAATCAAATCAAATTTCTATGCTCATGATGACAGATCATTGTCTCGACAATTATCGGACTGCTGTCACATACTCAACCACATACTTTTTCAAAGGCGATATCAACTTGTCACCATATCACATAATTATATTTTCGTGGGTAACTTTCATTTCTTCAGCAGCTTCAAACACTTGAGGTAATGTATATGGAATATCTTTATTTTGAGTATCTGGTATCACAACTGAGGCTCCTACCGTACTCTTTGAGTGAGTCGCGGATGAAAGATGTTGTGTAGTTGATGTCGAATCACTGACTGGCTTGATTGAATCAACTTGTATAAAGACTAAAAATAACCAGGAACCCTTATACCTGCGATACTTGAGAAACGATCTTTTTGAATTAGAAGTTTCATAAAAAATTACCCAGAATTGACCCAAGGAAAGTTTGTCTTTAGGAACGGTTAATAGTACGTAAGCATCGTTAATAAATTTTACGTGGAAGAATTGGAAATAATGTTTCATTGTGATTTACAAATTTTAAAAAATTCATTAAAGTTATGAAAGCAGTCTGTAATCCGGAAAGATTCAAGTTTATTTTTGAATAATTTGATGGATTATCAACGAATACCATTCGAAAAACAGCTGTGCAATACTTTTACTGGTAATATCTAACTCTAAATATCTAATTCATGTGCTGGTCGGCTAGGTTCGAATCCTAGCGACTACAGATTTTTATCTGATGGCCCGAAAAAGTGCTAGGAATCGCACGTGGAAAGGTAAGACCTCGTTAATCCTTGGCTCGCACAAGTTTCGACTTTTGAGGGCTGCCGTTCGTAAGGGGAAACAACTTCAAAAATGTTAACAACAATCTAGCTAATTCAGAGCTAGACTGATTATGACTTAGTATTTCGGAATTTTAAATTTGAATAATTTTGGCACTTCGAGTTAGTTCCAAAATATTAAGTGAGAATTACGCAGAGTTACCTAGACTGTAGCTTGTATGAGGGGCTATGAGCCCTTTCATACATTAGTGTACCACACTGTTGCATCCCTTCCCAGTAGAGGTGAGTTTTTTGGTGGCTATCTAGGACCATTTGAAACATTCCGAAGTTGTACCTAACTGGCATGTCATTTGTCGGTTCAGACATGGATTCTAGGAAAATGTGTTCCAAAATCTTCAGATGTCCGAGATTTCCTGCTTGTTAATTTGCTTTCTAGCTCTCCTGAAGACACTGATTTATGCTTCTTCCACTACACACAGGTGCACTGGTGAATGGAAGGTTCCAGATTACCTCTAATGCTAATGCTAAGGCACGCAAATATCCCAAACAAGCGCTGCTGCACAAGGCAAGCTGCAGGAATTGCCTTGTGCCATACTTTGTGGCATTTTTGGCCACAATTTCATTGAAGCATGGTCGTTTCATATGACCAGTAGATCATTTTTGTTTTCAGACCCCAAGTCCTATCAAGATCTCTGTGGCAGGTCCAGCTTGCCGCTATAGCTCTGGAAAGAGTGTGGTTAATTTGGCTATTCCATGACAGATTTTGATCAATTGTAACGCCCAGATATTCAACCTCTTTGGAAAATGTTAGCTGGGTTCCATTCAAGGTGAGGCTTCATGTTCGTAGTTCCGTCTCCTGGTGAATGGAACCAGCACTGTTTGCTAGGATTGACATTTAGTCCTCCTTTTCCACACCAACTCCCAATTGTGTTTAGGGCTACTTGCTTACACGGTTGGAAATTACTTCGTCATGACTGCCTCTGATGGCGACGATCGAATCATCGTCGTAACATAGAATTGTAAAACTAACGTTGTGCAACTTCACTATTATGTTGTCGACAACCAGTAACCACAGCAAAGGCAATAGAACTGCCTCTTGGAAACAACTTTATTCTGCTGTCATTCTGTCTGTCTGCTTTTCATTATTGATTGTATCGATCGGATGAGTAAGGCGTTTATGTTCCTTTGTTCTTCTAATGATCTAGTTATGGAAGCATGTGAGGTGTTATCAAAAGCACACCATATATCAATGAAGACATAGAGAGCTATATTTTTGCCACGTTTATATTTTCAATGCTTTCAACCACATATTGTAGAGCATCAATCGTGGATTAACCTGCTTGACTAGCAAACTGTTTCTTGAGGAGCGGTATCAACTGAAGGAGTTTGCTCCTAACTTACTATCTTCTTCATTAGTATTAGGACAAAGAAAGTGATACTTATGGGGTGGTAAGACTGCTTCGTGCATGCGGCGTCTCCCAGTTTTTTGGTATGAACGCTACCACAGCCTCTCGGTATGTAACCTTAGTTGAACAAGGCATTGGATAGCTTTAATGTTAAGAGGGCAAGTTGCAGTGAAGAGATAAATTCTTCCTCCTCATCTGGCGACTGAAATGGTTTGAAGCTATTTATAGCTATTGAAGCTAGGCTTCTGCTAAACCTGTCGAGGTTATGAACAACTCCTTCCAGGAAAGTATGTCTGGAGGGCAACATTTGAGCAAAACTTGCTGATTTCTCGATACTTAGTATAAGCATTTCGTCTTAACAACTTAGAATTATGCATTGCCCGTCTACGCCTTAGTTCCGAAATGTTGAGTCAGAAGTATGAAGTATAACTTTGCTATCCCAGAATTAGCTAATTGTAAGGATTTCGACTTGGCATCTCGAGACTAGCTAATTCAGAAATAGTCATAATTCTTAGTGAGCCTATCAGAATTAGCTGATTCTGAGCTACTTGGTCGGAATTCAGAGTAGGTATTTCTGAATTAGCAAAAATAAAAAGTTGAAAGTTGTCCATCTACGCCTTGGTAGCATATAATGATTTTCTAATATTTTATTTCACCAATATTTCTGGTATAATGAAATGCATGGTTGAGTTTTTGACATATGTAATAGTAATAACGAACGAATAATTATTTGAGTATCTCAAGTAAGTGCTATAAAAAATTAAAAATTAGAACAATCCTGTGTTGAACTGATTCCCAATGAATCACGCCCTGTTGAGAACTGAAAATCATTCGAGCGAAATCAAATTGTATTACAAGAGAGGCATGACATAAACAAGTTATGGAAAAACAACTCTTTATCGAACTTCCCGTCTTAGATAATTTACTAAATGAGTAGAAAACAGAAATGGCAGTCCACGTCAGTAAGCAATTCAACATCAATTCAACGTAGGAAGCGTCGTTTGATTCGAATGTCAAGATATGCTCGCGTTCGCCATCCTACAAAGAGCTGTTTTCAATTTCCCTCTTTTATTTTTGTTGCCATTTTTCACTGATTTAGCGAATTTCTGAGAAATGCCTGTTCCTCGAAGATACGTTCACGGTTTGCAGCTAACGTTTGTGAAATGTACAAGAGGGCTTTGAAGAGCCTCGGAGTTTTATTAATTTTTATATATCCGCTTGAACTTTCTTCACATGAAAGAAAGAATATTCATAATCTGTTTACTTCCATGTATAATACAATAAGCTGGAAATCCATCTCTTTGGCGAGCAGAATATTGAGAAGCATTGTTATAGTTGTTTTATACAGCTCATATTGGCTATGGAATATTTGAACTGCAAACATGAAAATTGTTATTGAGATAATATAACAACTAGTGTTCAGTTCAATCTTTCAAAAGGAGCTGATTTCACAGGAGTAGAAGCCCAAAGACTAAAAATTTAGGGGTCTTTTGTTAGAGAACTGAAATGTGATTTTTTGAGGCAAAACGTGTTCTACAGCATTTCCGGTTTAAACTAGTTCAGGTTTTCAAATGGAGCCACTTGTATATTATTTTATTTTGGAATTTCGAGTAAACTCCGTACAAAATGAGCAATTTTATAAAAATAATAATTATTCTTCATGATTATTTACATGTGATACGTTCCTTTCCGTTGCCATGTTTATTATGAAAATGACATATTGATTACAGTACTTTGCCATCAGCCAGGGTTTGAATGTTGTGATAGTAATTTATATGTATCAAGTGAGTACAGTGATACTTTTTTTTAAGAGTAGGAAATGTTCACGAGTTTCATATTCAGTATTCAGTATTTTATTTACAACTGTCTCAAAAAACAACCAATTCATATTTTTTTGCAAATATGCAATGAATTTGGCATACTTTTATTGATTCATTATTCGAACAAAGTTCGAAGAGTATGCCGGAGGGTTGAGTTTCAAACAAATGAAACGACATAGATGAAATCCCCTTTTCTTCACATTATCCCGCAAAATGGAAAATTTGAAGCGAATATTAAAAAAACATATTCATCGAGGTCAATATTATTATTATTAATGTTGACTTGACTTTCGAATAACTATTCCATCGAAGTAACTTTTTATTTTCTTAAATTTGTATTCAAAATAAATAAACAATCCTCGTGAAGCAACGAATAACTTTTTCTTTCTTTGAACTATGTCAAAGAAATCTCATATTTGCACTAGCCACGATTTTCTCCGTTCAATCTTCATCACTTTTCATTTCTACTTGAATTAAATTTATAATTATCAAGAATTCGTTATCTGGATAGATGCCCAATTTCACAAGTTTAATTAATTATTGTTGTCAACTAGTTTCTGACGGCCAAACAGCCATAGCTACCTTGGATTACCTAGTGTAGATTAGGTCCAATAGTTCCTTAGAGTTATATGCTATTATTTTGAATATATTCGCAGTGATAGTTTGGAATTTTGATAATACTTATTTAATAGTAAGAATGCTCAGAATATTATTGGTGAAACATTTGTATATCAGATATTTAGAGGTTATTCGTTGCCAAAGAAAATGAGAACTGGCTTTATGACAGGATTTCGTTATTATTCGGATCTGTCACTGTTGTTGCATGAAACTGTCGGTTGCCTAGCAACAGCCGTTAAAAAAGTGCCCTTTTTCCGTTTAATAATGAAATCGTATGTTGATAGTGAAATATTGTAATACTTTACGCACACAAACCACACAAAAAAAGTGGACTTTTTTTGATAGTTGTAGAAAAAAATCACGTTTTTGACCTATCTCAAATTTTTCGAATTGCTTCTCTTTGATGAAGCCTGTTTTACAAAGAATTTTAGAGACGAACTGAATGCATAAAGACAGAAATAGTGATTAATAGTTGATTTGGAATTATGGAATATCATGTATTCACTAAGGAAAGTGGGTATTATTGTTAATGTGTATGAAAATGCAGGTCATCATTATCAGTTTTTTCAAATATTTTTTTTATGTTATATGGGGTTTTTGGAATTTAATAGAAAACTAATTAACTGCTATATGCCTTGTAGTGTGATTACTCGAAGATATTTCCGCAGAATACCCGAGTGGAAGTACAAAAAATGCTCTCAGACTATAATATATTTTTTTTACGAAAGCTTTTAAGCGTTCTAATAATTTGACATTTCACATCAGAATTTACAAAATTCGTTTAAAAAAATAAGCAGTTAGAATTTGGATAGTGGGAGTGAGGGTTCAAATCCCATAAGCTACTTTTTTATGCAATCGATTAGTGTTCGATTTTTATTATAATTTTCAATATTTGTATCTTCAATTCCTTTTTTAGGTTGTATGTAATACGGGAATCATAACGGCAGGAAATTTTATGATAAAAAGTGGTGTTAAAAATATTACAGATTTGTTTATGATTCAGATAGTCGTAGAAAAAGTATAGTGCACAATTTGCATGAAATGACCCATTTTCCACTCGTAGGTATATGAACTATTGTAGTACTGTCTTCGCTCGTACTACAAAATTTCATATACCCACTCGTGGGAAATGTATGCCATTTCATGCTCATTGTATACAATATACTATTTAATAATAATCCTGCATCTCCACTTTCTAATTCTCAATTATTCAAATAAATATTGGACATGAAATGATGAATCCTGGTAGTATACCGTCAACATCAGAACCGGAGTGAATAAATAACGAATGAGGATTGGCACAAAAAGAGGGAGAATCGGAGAATACAATAAATCTTTAATTCAAATCAAATATACATGGGTCCAAATCCGAGTTTAAGGTTCATCTGAGCTTAGGTGGGTATCGTTTACTAAACCTATCACGTTTATGAAGACAAAAGGGCGTATATTGCGTTCAGTTGTTAATGAAATCTTGTCACATAGTTTAATTGGACATTTAGTGTTATTCTGAAATAAGTTGAGGACCTAGTATGCATAGCATTTTGTAATTCTACTATTATTGAATTTGGATCACCAAAGGCAACAGCGGTAGATAATGTACAGTAGTACACACATAGCTGCAAATTCGAAAATATTCACGCCTACGATGCGCAGTAGTCATATAACGTGATGAGGCAAACGTATTAATATGCAGGAAAACACTTGGTACAGTCTGTGAAAAATTAATACCCAATAAAAATGGAGTTTTAAGTGGTCAGACACGGGAAGTGAAAAAGGAGGCGAGAAATATGTAACAATGTTGTATCAAAAATATTTTATCCTGTAAATTCTTCTACATACATAATAGTTCCTATAATTGCGTATCCGATTGAAACTGTTTTTGCTCACTGATCCGAGTACTCATCCTATCCTTTTCCTTTCGATTGACTTCTCATGTAATTCTTTGCGGTTTTGAGTGGGAATTCGACATTTTCTGCTATGTTTGTTTTACTGTATCAAATCATTGGATAGTTGAACTGAATCCCTCGAAAATTTAGGTATTAATTTCTTAATCCAGTACGACTGGGTTTTGAGACGAGGATCGATTGTAGCACCACCAAATTTGGTATGCTAGCAGATTTTTGCTGTAATCTTGGAAAGTATATGATTTATCGAAAAAACAACTAAACACGATGAAAGACAATTCAATTTTCCACAAAAATGATTTTAAGTAATTTTGTACGAAATGCGCTCTTTTCTGAGAAAACGTGATTGTACGCCGACCTCAAATTTCAGGTTCACGCTTCTAGCGGAGCCGACTATTTGATTGGTCATAACTCTGCTAAAAATGATGGAAGAAGAAAAAGGAAAAGTTCATATCGTTTCTGAAGACTCTTACCTTCTCATGCAAATATAATATGCGAGTATTTGAGTACCTAAAATGTGTTTTGTTGCACTTCACGGAGATACATACACACCCATAAAATCGGCATTCTCTTCACTAAATATTGAAAATAATCGCTTATTCATATATGTTTATTAACACTATTGTGAAGCGCAAATCTCAAGCTTGAAATCACACACTTCAATTTTTATGTAGGATGTGAATGAGCGATTATTTTCAACATTTACTGAAGAAAGTGCCGGGATTATGGGTGAGTTAAAATCTGAGGCAGGAGTGAAACCCAGTTTTTTCATTGGCATGTATAAGTGAGACTTGTCTCAGTAGCCTTAAATCGTTGCATATGGTCCAAAGCGGGTACTGATTCCTGCTTCAGTATAATTATTTCATATCAACTAAAATATCCATGACTTTCGGATCCTCCGTAAATATCGTAGAAGGGTTATGTGAAGTGGGACAAAACACATTTTAGGTACTCAGATACTTACATGTAATATTTGCATGAGGAAGTAGAAGTCTTTAGGAACGATATGCACTTTTTCTTTTCCTTTTACTATAATTTTGAGCAACGTTATGACAAATCTAATTTTCGGCCCCGCCTGAACTTGCAGTGGCGGGTTAGCGCGAGCATGAAATGTGACGTCGGCGTTAAACCACGTTTCTGAGAAAACGAGCGTATTTCATGAGGTATTGCTGAAAATCATTCTTGTGGAGAATTGAAATATCTCTGAACCTATCTGAACCTATCTAAATCTTATATTTTCTGAATTAACAACAAAAAAAAAATTATATATTTTTTTAAATGAAAATTGTTTTAGGTTCCACCCCTGATTTTTTGGTAAACTATCTTATGTGCTCATTCGGTGCTCATGTGTCAGGAGAAACTACTTAGCCTGATGCGGCCTGAGCTTGAACCGAGCATCTGAGCTTGAACCGAGCAGCCTGTGCTCATTCGGTGCTCATGCGGTGCTCATGAGTCAGGAGACATCCTGACTCATGAGACTCAGGAGACACTACGCAGCCTGATGCAGCCTGAGCTTGAACCGAGCAACCAGAGCTTGAACCGAGCATCTCATGTGCTCATTCGGTGCTCATGCGGTGCTCATACGGTGCTCATGAGGTGCTCATGTGTCAGGAGACACTACGCAGTCTGATGCGGCCCGAGCTTGAACCGAGCATCTCATGTGCTCATTTGGTGCTCATGTGTCAGGAGACACTGCGCAGCCTGATGCGGCCTGAGCTTGAACCGAGCAGCCTGAGCTAGAACCGAGCATCTCATGTGCTCATTCGGTGCTGAGGCTGCGTAGTGACTCATAAGCACGCAAAGTGGAATGCGATGAGAACGGAAATTTGAATCTGGGAATTCAGAATTCCAACCACACCTTAGATTTGTAGTTGAAACGTGAGCAATACACAACATTATTGATGAATATTAAAGGAACCACAAGTAAAATAGGTTGGCTTTGTCAAAATGTTAAAAAACTGGCGAAACATTCACAGCGGTGCAACATTGAGCGTTGAAATAGTGGGATGCAGGTGAAAGAACGCAGCGCAGCGACTGTCACTGACGTCGTACTGTGCTGTGGCAGCAGCCGTCACCAGCGCTTTCAGCTCAATTATTCTAGAAGCAGGTGGAATCATGTTCGCGCTTTCTGACAACAATCTTGTGAGAAAACGAAGATACGTTTTTTCGCAAATCAATTATTGAATTCAGTTAAATGTTTGAGCACAGCTTTACAAGGCAGATAACTGCACCAGAATATTTTTTCATCGCAATCTTGCCCTACCAGTCAGAGTAAAGACGCTGCACATTTTGCGGCTGGCATTCTGCTCCACCGTAGTTTCCATTCATAGCGATTCATGTCTGACCCACTACAAACTCTCCAAGTCTCTGTTGTCATTTGCGAGCGTTAACGGTAGGAATAATCTCGAGAGAATTTGAATGCTGAATGTTTTAGGAGCATGGAGCTTATACCTTTTCATCGTTCAAATTAACTCTGACGAAGATTACAGCCGAAGTAAACTTCTCTCCGAGGAAAAGTCGTTCTGGTTCTGTATGAAGATGTGCGGCTTGATCATATTAAGATGATTACATTTACGTCAATGCTTGAATAGGTACGGAAAGTAAAACATTTCAGTAATGAGTAAATCGTGTTATACAGGTAATATACGTGGATCCCCTTGAATTCTTGATAGAGATTCCAGAAAGAGTTTAATCGTTGTTTGATAATACAGAAGATAGTTAGTCAATGATATAGGCAAAATGGTTTGATCCAAATGGGCATCACCACTAGATGTCACTAGGTCGATTGTGCCCAATTATGGCGTGACAATATTAGTATTAACAATATTATATAGATGGCAGTTTTGAGAGTTGCGAGTTTGAAGGAATCTGCAAATACGTCGTTTGCTTTGTCTGCGCTTTGTTCATTAAGCAGTTCAGTAGCGTTTCAGTGCCGTATTGAGGTGGGTTTGTATTTTGATTTGTGAGTGTGCTATTTGTTGATCATGTGGATATTTTATCATTTGTTTTAGTTAAGCATGGTAGGAATTACTTTGAGCTGGTGGTGTACATATTCATTCGCAACATGGATGTAGTGTCTGGTTTCCTTAGAAGAGGTGATAATTTTCCAATTAAAGATTAAGGGTTTAGTTTTCATGCATACGATTTGAATGTTTTATTTTTAAGAAATTTCATAAAATGCTCGACTACAATAATCTGTGACCTTATGTACGAAAATCTTGAAATTTGTGCTCTTATATAAAATTTTTAGTCGAGGTTTAGAATATAGGTGAATATAAAACAGAAATTTTCGATGGAGAAAAAAAAATAGCGTCCCCAATATGGCGGACTAGTTTTGTGATTATGGTCAGATTCGATTCTAAATTGGTATCTGGGGTTTTCGGGGTCGGAGATTATGAATTTTCTGTCAAAATCATGAGGTAACTATGGCTGCTCCAAGATGGCGGATGAGTTTTATGATTATGGTCCAATTCGATTCCAAATTGGTATGTGGCGGTTTTCGGGGTCGGAGATTATGAATTCTTTGTCAAAATTCAAACATTTAATATGGCGGTCGAGTTGTGATTATGGTCGGATTCTATTCAAAATATCTATGTGGGGATATTCGGGGTCGGTGATTATAAAAATGTTGTCAAAATTTATAAATTAAATATGGCGGCTCCAAGGTGGCGGACGAGTGATTATGGTCCGATTCGATTCTAAATTTGTATGTGGGGGTTTTCGAGGTCGGAGATTATGAATTTTCGAAATTATGATGAAGCTCTTCCTAATGACTCTTTGCTCCCGTAACTTGGCAACGGCGCATTCCCGTACAGTCACAATATCATAGCAAGAACCACCCGATTGAATATCCTTCGATATCCATCTCCATATCAGATTTCTAGTAATCCGAAGTGACCAACTTAGCAACAACGTATTTCCGCAAAACAAAAATTATAAATATTATTCGAATTGGCGAAGATATATATTAATATACTTCAATCGAAACTTTTATAATTCTCTTCTTAATGATATGCCGCTTCCCTATAACTTGGCAACAGCGCATTTCCGTGAAGTCAAAATTTCAGAATCAAGATCACTCGATTGAAAAGGATATTGCACCCTTCGATTCATTTTCATTACATATATTGAGTAATCCAAAATGACCAACTGGCAACAACGCACTTCCGCAAATCAAAAATTATAGATACCGTCAGAATTGGCTGAAGATATATTATATTATTATATTCCCCAAACAAAACTTTTATAAAGCTCTTCCTAATGGTTTTCTGCTCCCCTAACTTGGCAACATCGCATTTCTTCAAAGTCAAAATGTCATAGCAAGAACCGTCTGATGTCCACTTCGATCCATCTTCATATCTGATATCTAGTAATCAGAAGTGACCAACTTGGCAACAGAGCATTTCCGCAAAACAAAAATTGTAAACGCCTTTAGAATTGGTTGAAGATTTATATTAATATACTTCAATCAAAACTTTTATAACGCTCCCCTAACTTGGCAACAGGCATTTCCGCAAAGTCACTTACATCAACTAATAGGTTATGGGCCCAGTCCGCCCATTGTCACAGCAAGAACCGCCATATTGAATAGAATAATGTCCACTTCGATTCATCTCTATATCAGATTTCCAGTAATCCGAAATGACCAACTTGGCAAACAGACCGTTTTCGCAAGACAAGAATTGCCTAATGGCACAAAATCGCGATGTTCATTTTTTTAAACGGATTTCCAAACACACAAATCTTCATATATTATGTGTCTTTACATGATCTTTACCAAAAAAAGTTCGTAAAACTTGACACAACATTCTATTGTCTTTATTAGTTATGAACGATCGGTCAGCAGTACAACTTTCTTGCAATAAATTACTATAACTTTGAAATATATTTTGTTCCAAATACATAAGTCCGACCCTGTCCGAGCAAATCGTCCAAAGTTCCACAAATTATTAAATTATGAGATGGTTAACGAAAACTGGAAGAAATTCCAGAAATTCCTTATAAGTTTCACATTCCATCCAGGTGGCGTACTAGTACAGTGCCATAAATTATGCAATTTTTGGAAGGTTCTATTAAAAGAACCTAGATGTCACACAGTGACTGCCTAACTAAACGGTTTAATGTTTAATAACCCTTGAATTCCGGAACTTTTATTCATATGGAACCCAAGCATTTATATGTATTCATTTAGTGGCCGGATTTTCACCTCGAAATGATGTAATTGATACCTGGTAAATTTTCAGGTAGAAATCTAGATATCTGAAATATACAGTCATCAATGACTTTATCTATGAGTGAAAAGACCGGCCCTTAGCCATGGTCAGTTGTTTACGTTTTAAAATAAGTATTGATGTTTTACTCTTACTCAATTTTAATTCATTATTATAACTACCATTAACGTTTTCAGTTGTCAGAAAAACGAGTTCTTCTAGACAAAGTTTATACAGTATCGCAAAGTTTTTATCTTGGCTATGATGGTTTTATGAGAGCGTGGAGAATTTATATGGTATTATCATATCATTGCGTTCCTTGTTCCTCGCTTAGATTTCTGTCTACAGTATCGGAAAGTTTTCATTTTGGGTATGGTGGTTTTTATGAGAGCGTAAGGAATAGTTTGCTATATGTTGAGAGAGCATTACAATTTATCCTCTACTCGCTCGAGGAAGGGATATCGACGTGAGCTGTGTGCGGTGTGTCGCATTGCCACGTGGTCTGTTAATGCGTCGGATGGGGTAACAGGAGAGGCACACAGTAGTGCGTCTCTCTTATTTATGTGGTGTTGTGTTATCATATCATTGCGGTCCATGTTGCTCGCGTAGGTTTCTGTCTATACCTCAGATGAAAAATTTCCAATACTGTATATTAGTTAGAATGTTGAGAGAACAATTATAAGCATAAAAGTGAAAAATGTTCATACCTACATACATGTACAACAGAAAATATTGTTGGCGAAACGACGAGAACACATGTCTGTCTCTGGATAAAAAAATATCTGTATCTATCTTGGTGAAATTAATTTCGTAAAAATGACAATAGTGTTTCTGTACCTGTATAGGATGTCATACCTGTGCTTGCCGTGTCTTTTACTCCTAACCATATAATATCGTGTGGCTGAACACAATTATTTTTAACAATGGCGGTCTCTATACGGTATGATTCTCTATGTATGACCGTTTATTTACAACTTTACAAGTAATTAAAAGTCGTTCAAATGGTACAATAATCCAGAGGCATTTTTTATAAATGTCAACTTATTCATCTACTCCATCAGAATCTTATGAAATATCTCCAGCTTTTCAGAGATTTCAAAGTGTTATGGGGTTCCGCCATTGGCAAAGTGTCCCTTGCATCGCAAGACTCCTGTTGCAGTAAAAAGCTTTTAACATCAATAAAGCATTAGGTACTGGCACTTTCTCTAACACAAAATTTCCCTTTCTACACGAGTAACGGTCGTTTTTATTATCACAAGAAAAGGAGATTTTTAATGTTTTCTTGTTCTCCACCCACCATAAAACTGACTGGCCTTCGAGCTCGAGACTCTAAAGTGTCTTTGAAAAGCGCCCTCGGCAGCTGCAGTTTGGGTGGAATAGCCACAAACAATGAAAAACGCAATCAGCGTAAGAACTTTTTCAGGATTCATTGAATGGTGTTGGAAAAAAGGTTAACAAAGGGGTCTTGAGAAGGTCGACTAGTCAATGCGTGATTTTATTCAAGGAATTTTTTTAATATATCATTTAGAAAATGATAATACCGTGTTGTGAAGTGAGGTGCCAAATGTCTCCAAAATAATAAATAATAAATAATCATTATTGAGATTAGGATAGTGTTTCGTTGTTAAAATCAAAGACCTGCTTTCGAAACCTAACTTGATTGCCAAGAATGAAAGAAAAAAATAATTCGAATTGACATTGGAATTGGAATTTTGATGAACGATTTGAAAATATCAGATCGATTTCAAACAACTTATTAGTAGAGTTTCATTTATTTATTCGACGTTAATGGGTATCTAACGAAAACTCTATTAGAAAGTCAATAACTTTTTTATAGCCGACGAAATAGGAAGTGTAGGATATTGCCGACTTTGGAACACATTCCAATGTCATCAAAAATTTCGAAACACCAAAGCAATTATCAATGTCATTGAGAAATACACGAAAGAAGAACGGGCCAAGATGAGATCCTTGAGGAACCAGATTAAATAAGACATTTTCCTGATTTAGTGGTATTCAAGGACACGTACTGGCGCTTTTCGAATAGATATGATGCTGAACGTCCCAGAAACTAGAGATGAATAGCAAAATTTCCATTTATTAATAATTAGGTAAGGGTGATGTGACGAAGGTACTAAGTTCCCAGTTTTGTTAGGCAGACAGAAGCAACAAAGAATCGTTGAGAAGGAGAACATTCTCCATGAGAATTGAAAAATAAAAATAATTGATTTTTTCGTAATATTTAACAGAAAACAACTACTTGCCCACAACAGAGATATATTCCATGCTATGTTACCCACATCTCCGGTAACAATTAGAGTATTGATTTTTTTTTAAATTATCAAACTGAATTGATTTTTGATTATTCTAACTGAGAAAGAGCAACAGGTACCCAGGATTCGAACCCAGGATAGACGTGTTATATAAATGTTGATGGTCGACTCACCCCATTTGTATAAAAAACATGTGGATATAGCGTGATATGATTGAAAATCTTTGAATTTTGCGCAAACAATTGAATGATCACAGTTAAGAAAACTTGGTTTCACATTATTCAGATTGAATAATAATTTTTATCCAACACATGACAGTTATGACTGTCATTATAAATGTCATTTTAGACAAGTAAACTATCAAATAACACACCAGTGTGTTATAATCCATAACTGTCTAGTGAGTTATGGAATATAACTCACGTTCATATTCGAAACTTATGAATTATTATCTCATAAAAAACGATTTCTTTCACTTGTTGGATAAATTATTGTATGCCACTCGTGTGTTATGTTTCCTAAGTCACTTGAGAATTTATACCACGAGGCTATCAGGCCGAGTGGTATAAATCTTTCTCGCGTGACTTATTTTCAACATAACACACTAGTGCCACAAGTCCCTATAATTAAAGGTCCTTGTGGCCATATTAGGTATAGCACGTATTTAGTTCAGATTAAGTTATAATATATTGCTATATCTATTCACATCTATACACTTTGGATATAGACACTTTTTGTTGAAAATGACACTTGACTGACTTTCCGTACTTTTGAATAATGGTGTTGCTATGTGACGGAGGAACGGATCTTATCGGGGGTCACTTGACTTTTAATCAGCCGCCCACCTGGACCTCCGGCTTCGAACAAGTCCAGGCGTCTCACGACTGGAATCACCAGGAGCATCCTAGCCCGAGGCACATGGTGGACACCGGGGACATGGTGGAGCTACAGTAGAAAATAAATTCTTATTTTTTTTTGTTCTACGCATTTTTCTGGGTCTTGACTCCAACAAAGCTTGTGGATCTGAACCAATTCCGCCGATCGCTCAACCTCTCTTATAATTTGGGGGTATTTACGTCCAACTGGAAAATTGGACTACAACCTGTCCCAAAAATAAAAAGAAAAAGGACCCTGCCCAGTAACTACAGACCTATCGCACTACTCTCTCTTATTTCGAAGGTCATGGAGGAAGCCATCAACATCGAGCTTATGAAATATCTAGAACGCTCAGGAATTATCAATAATCGACAATATGGATTCCGACATCAGAGATTAACTGGTGAACTGCTTGCTTATGTCTCACATATTTGAAACCAATCTATCGAAAAATATAATTAAACTCTGGCCGTTGCACTAGATATCTCCAAGGCGTTTGATCGCGTTTGGCACCATGGACTCCTAGGTAAACTTCCCTCTTATGGCTCGCCTTCCCAGTTGCGTTCCTTGCTATCTAGCTTTTCCTCAGACCGATCTCTCCAGGTGTTGGTCGATGGAGCATCATCCGATAATCTACCAATAAATACTGGTGTTCCGCAGGGATCCATTCTAGCACCAACACTGTTCCTTCTTCAAATCAATGATTTGTTGGGAGCTACCTCGGTTCATAGCTTTGCAGATGACAGTACCCTTCATATCGCTTTTTCTTCTAAAGCTCCGCTATTAGCCAGTAAATGCAGAAATGGATGGTGACAAATCTTGAATGAAAAAAATACGAAGTTAGCAAAACTTTCTAGAATGGAGATGCAACAACTTGGCGGAATTCAATGGGAATAAAACCCAAGCATGTCTTTTTTCTAGAAAGGCCGATGACATAGTGGCCAGCGCAACTATGTGAGCAGTTCCCTTTCATGGGAGAACCATGTGAGGCCCATTGCCAAGAGTGTCTCTCAAAAACTTGGTTTTCTGTTTCGTGCCAAAAAGCATTTCACTTCCCATCAACCGAGTATGATTTATAAGGTACAAATACCATCTGTCCTGGAATACTGTTCCCTTATATGGAGTGCAGCGACCAAACACATTGAAACTTTGAGATTCCGTCCAAATGAGAGCCATTCGTCTTGTAGGTAATACCTCGCTCACAAGCTCGCTTACTTCTCTGAAACATCGCAGAAGGTTGGCAATTTGTCTGTTTCATAGATATTTTCATGGACGATGCTCTTCCGGAATATCATCAATCGTTCCACCGTTAGCGGTCCCATCGAAACTGACCCGTCGAGCTCAGTCCTCACATCCATATGCCGTCACTTTGGAGACATGCCAAACATCTCTTTCCCAGGGCACGTTCTTCCACCTAACGGCAAAGCTTTGGAACTCGCTGCCTTGGGAGGTGTTCCCTGAGGCATACAGCCTTCAGAAATTCAAGAACACCAATTCTTACGTACTTTTCCTCGGTTCTCACGATGTTCTCTGAACAATACAGGATTTTTTTTTCCTTATCGTGGGAACCAGAACTTAAAAAAACAGTGTAAGTTCATCAATGAGAAAATGAATCTCTTTTAGGAACAATGTATAGGTCCTATAATGATTGCAAAAGTTCTTCATGTCATTTAATATATTAGTACCCTAAATAACAACCGTCAAATTGTCAGAAACGTACCAATTTGGATAAAAACAGTCATATCTTTTTCTTCTTTATAACAAATCATTTGTGTTATACAATTTTGAAATCACCCTAAAATAGGCCATTTAATGGTGTACCCCATTACAAGAAAATCTGTAAGCTAAACTTCAAAAAAAAAATTCTAAAAGCCTCTGTCTAAAATGTTTGGAGTATTTTTTTAATGTAGAAGTTAGATTAATGTTTCAACAAAATTTTAATGGAAAAATGAATTAGAACAGTGCGCAATTGTACCACATGCACAGTCAAAAATACTCAGAGATGAGAAAAATTAATGTTTTTATAAAATACTAACCATTGTCTGGGACTTTACTTGTGTTGACACAGTGGCGGCTTCCCACTTATCTGGAAGCTCAAAGTCTGCTGGATCTGCAGCCATTTCTGGCGAAAAGTTTAAGCGTAAAAAATACCAGAATCTTGGTAATAACTACTTGTTCCAACCGGTAGCTGTTGAAACTTTCAGTGTTTATGGTCCTGATTCTCTGTCATTCATTCACGAACTCGGAAGGAGATCAGGCCAAGCAACGAAAGATCGTCGTTCAACTACTTTCTTGATAGAGAGAATAAGTATTGCAATCCAACGTGGTAACGCTGCTTGTGTTCAGTGAGAAAGCAAAATCTCTTTGTGTGAAGCAGGAATCAGTGCATTTGAAATATAAAATGTATGATGAACATCTGACTGTTGGCCCTCTTTCCTTTTCAGAACACTCAAGAATCAGAATCACTCCTTCGGACCATAAATTACGTGTTATAGCGACCTATTCCAGTCAACCAGTTCAAGCAGAAACCGAATTGATCTCTCTAGAAGATTCCACTTTACTATGAAGGATTGATTACAGCATGCAGAATAGTTTGGTTGGAGATGTTGCTGTTCATGATCTGGCAGTCAAGTGTTTGGAAACTTCAACAAGTCACCTTGAAAATCACAAGCGTAAAGTTGGTTTAAACACTTGTTTTATGAATGGCGTCTTACAGCGCTATTTATGACAGAGTCTTTTAGGGAAGACATATTAACCAACAATAATGATATTGCCCCATTATTCTCGGAATTTAATCATTTGTTCAAACAACTTCAATTTTCCGAAAAAGTGTCTTCTTCTGCGTATGATTTCATGCAGCTCTTGAAGCGAATGCGCCACCAATATCATTTTGATGTTTTTACTTTGTACTTGTTAGTTTCAATATGTTAATTTAAACTATCATTAAAAAAAATTAAATATCTCGAAAACGTCAAGACTTTCATAGTGGGGATTTTTTCATAGCAGATAGGGTATCCTTTGATCTACATTTTCCTTAAGTTTGACGTGGTCTTTACGGGACACCCTGTATACTTATTCTCTTTTCATGTTTTATTATGAAGTTTCGATATTTCATCGTTTGTTCTAAGAATCATCTGTTCATCTCGTGAATTATCCTGTATGTCAATCTATCCATTCAGTCGCGTCTAACGCTACCCCATACTGCAGTTTTTACAAAGAGCTTATCCAATATCGTAGACTGCAGACGGTTGCGAGGGCGAAATCTTTGTTTTAGCGTTGTTCGGCGATTTATTGCATATAAGGGAATTGTCTAAGGGATCTCTGAGATATCGCCAACTCTTAAGTGGGCATTTCTTACGAAATTGATACGTATCCGGGTACGAATTGGCAATGTCCTGATGATTTAAGTGGCCATGAAGGTTTTACTACAGAAATATGGGCCGAATTAATTTTATGGGTATCTTTTCGACGTTTATATTATTCATGATTCATTCTAATATCAATAGATATTTTATGGGTCTCATTATGCTTCCGAAAAAATTTGCGATAAAAATGATAAACCAGTACGATTGGGTTTTGAGACGAGGATCGATTGTAGCACCACCAAACTTGGTATGCTAGTAGTTGGAACCATGATAAAGACGAAAAAAAAAATAGTTTACCAAAATTCCATATTTTTTGTTTAAAAATGAATAAATAGATTTTTGCTGTTTTCTTGGAAAGTATATGATTTACCGGAAAAACAATTCAACAAGGCGAAAGACAATTCAATTCTCCACAAAAATTATTCCTAGTAATTTCTTCTCAAATGCGCTCGTTTTCCCAGAAAACGTGATTGAACGGCGACATCAACTTTCAGGTTCACCCTTAGCGGCCGCTGAAAATTCTGGTGGAGCCGAATATTTGACTCTGCTAAAAATTATCGGAGAAGATAGAGGAAAAATTCATATCGTTTCTGAAGACTCCTATCTTCTCATGCAAACATAATATGCAAGTATTTGTGTACCTAAAATGTGATTTGTCGCACTTCACGGAAATGTTTGCAGATGATCCGAAAATCATGAATAATTTAGTAAATATGAAATTATTACACTGAAGCAGCAACCCATACCCTTTTTAGACTATATGCAACAATTCTAAAGTAGTGTAACAGGTCCTATTCATATATGCCAAAATAAAAACTTTGTTTTACTCCTGCCTCATTTTCAACTTACCCATAATATCGGCATTCCCTTCAGTAAATGTTGAAAATAATCGCTTATTCATATCCTGCATATATATTTAATAACACTATTGTGAAGTGCAAACCTCAAGCTTGAAATAACATACTTCATTTTTCATGTAGGATGTGTATGAGAGATCATTTTTAACATTTACTGAAGAAATTACTGGGATTATGGGTGAGTTGAAAACTGAGGCAGGAGTAAAACCCAGTTTTTTCTTTGGCATGTATAAGTGAGACGTGTCTCACTAGTCTAAAATCGTTGCATATGGTCCAAAGAGGGTACCGATTCCTGCTGCAGAATAACTATTTCATATCAACTAAAATATCTATGACTTTAGGATCCTCCGTAAATATCGTAGAAGGGTTATGTGAGTGAGACAAAACACATTTTGGGTACTCAGATACTCAGATGTTATATTGGCATGAGGAAGTAGAAGTCTTCAGGAACGATATACGCTTCTTTTCCTTCTACTATAATTTTTAGCCAAGTCATGAAAAATGGAATTTTGGGCCCTGCCGGAAATTGAAGTGGCGGATTAAGGCGAGCCTGAAATTTTATATCGTAATTCAATCAGGTTTTCTGAGAAAACGAATGCATTTTGTGAGAAATTACTGGGATTATATCTTGAGGAGAATTGAATTATCTTTCGCTTTGTTGAAATTGTTTCTTGATAAATCTTCCCGAAACACCAGCAAAAACAATATATTTTTTTTAAATACATTTTTTTTGGGATCCACCCCCGATATTTTGGTAAACAATTTTGTTTCTAACAATATATGATGTCAAGAAGTCATGTGCCTAGTTTCAAATGCTACGATTCATTCCTCATTTGTCTGTGGTTTCTGAACTATGAATAAATTCGAGGAATAACCGAATTTCCATACAGTTTTATTCTAAGAGAAAAAGATGTGATCGTTGATGAAAAAGCAAGCAATGGGTCTGTATTACTAATCGAAAAGGTCTATTTCTGTATAATCTCTACGAAAGATATCAAAATTGTCCTGGCTACTTTTCCTTTGAATCTATATAATGATAAAGTTCACTACGATACAAAAAGGTGAAGTAACATACTGTTATGAGAGATTATTGTCACCAGTGCAGTTTAATTTTCAAAAGTAAGCAAAACTCAATTTCAAAAAATCGGGTTATCAGTGATTAGAAAATTCGGAAAAAAAAATGGAGAAATCAAAAGTGGTGTTTAATGTATTGTTTTAAATGTTGTCCACCATAAACTTCAACTGACGGATCAGAGCCGTAAGAAAATACTGGCTACTTACGATTCCAGTCAGCTGAGGTACGTGGGACAGCGGTTTCCAAAAAAGAATTTTTTTAAAATTAAATTTAATTTTTTTGGAATAAATGGAATTTCTTGCATGTGAGACCTTATAATGTAAATGAATTTGTTATAATTTTTATTTCAACATGGTTTTGTTGAATTTTTTGGACTAAACTAACAATTTTGGAATTACTTTTGAAATATTTTTTGTATTTATCCAACGGGGGAATTATGTTGGCGTCAATACGCACATTATACTGATAGTGTTAACATTAAATAAAAATCGATGATGAGTTTATGGCATAGCAGACAGGAAGATGGAGGAATTAAAAAAAACGTCGATCAACCGGGATTCGACCCGGGATCTCATGGTTTCCGTACATGTACGTTAGAGCGCTACGCTATTGATCCTGTTTTAAAAACCGGCCATTAACATTTCAAATTCATGAGATCGCGGGTTCAAATCCAGGTTGATCCACATGATTTTAATTTAGTTCTCATTTTCATCTTCCCGTCTGCTATGTCATGAAATCATTTTTGAATGTAATTCATTTACAAACGTAAAACTACTTTTTATAAAAAAAAAAACTACAATCATTCAACTTGGAAATATTTACTGGCAAATTTTCCCGCTTTGCCTGTACTGTAGAATCGAACGGAAATAACGTTGAGTAGGTTGTGATTGCAAATAGGGACGAAATGAAGGAGTTGATCGACGCCAACGTCCGGAGATTTTTATTAACAATCGATTTCGATGCAGGGCACATTTTGGCTGATAGTAGCGGAACCGATTACTATTTAGACGAATGAGAGTTCAGTGGCAATTCCAGAATGCATCACCATTACCAATCGGTGTCCACCAAAAGGATTGATATGTTAAAGAGAATGGGCGGGTGAAATAGTATAATGAATATAAGATGAGAGAGAAAATGTCGAACAAACTTCGAGATTCAGAAGGAAGTGTGAAGTAGAAGAAGATGACTTGCCTAAAAAAAATCGATTAAAAATAAAAAAAAATAAAAAAAATAAAAAATAAAAGCATTTGCCAAGGTGATCAAGGAACTTTGGTCAGAAGATTCGTCAGATAAAGTTGTGAATATAGTCTCCTTGAATATTCAGATCCAAAAATTCGCTCCTCGTTTTATCGATTATGCCCAGGAAGATGCACAGGAGTTCTTACGATTCTTGTTAGAAGGTCTACATTCAGACGTCAATAGAGCAACGAATAAGCCGAAACGCATTATGACAGATAAATGAGAAATTAAGTGACAGTGAGAAGGCTCTAGAATCATGGTCAAGATACTTAAGGTCGGACAATTCCAAAATTGTGGATAACTTCGTTGGCCAGTTAAAATCTACATTAAAATGTACTTATTGTGGTCACTGTTCAGTTACTTTCGATCCGTTCTGGGATCTTTCCCTCCCAATACCTCGAAGAACAGGGCAACTCAGACTATCACAATGCTTGGATATATTCAAAAGGGAAGAAACTTTGGACGGTGACGAGAAACCGACATGTACGAAATGTAAAGAGAGAAGGAAGTGCACGAAATCCATAACAGTTCATAAGTTCCCGAAAATTTTAGTAATCCATTTAAAACGCTTTTATTCGACAGAAAGATTCCAAAGAAAATTGAATGTTGCCATCGATTTTCCTTTAGAGGGATTGGACATGAGTAATTATGCAGCAGACAACGTAGCCCCTTGTCGCTATAATCTGTATGCATTGTCTAATCATAGAGGAACTACCTACAGCGGACACTACACAGCCTACTGTAGACATCCGTATGCGAGCACGTGGCATGAATACAATGATTCATGTGTTACCCCAATTTCATCCAAATCCATCATGAGCGAAGATGCCTATGTTCTCTTTTATGAGCAGGAAGGCCCTACACATCTTTCAGATTATACTTAGTTTTATTTTATGTTTTATGTTTTATTTGTACTCTACATTATGTTCTGTTTTTACTTAATTTATAATTTATTTATTAAACATTTGTGCAAAATGAAAAGGCCTCAATATGGAGACTACTACTTAGAGAACGTTATTGGTCTATGATGCTCCAAGTGATCTGGAGGGCTGACAGTTGTCGAAAAACAGATAAAAATTTCGAAGCATCAATTATAATATTCATGAGAACGTGTAAGAATTCGAAAAAATTCCCGACACTTTCCGACATGACTTACGACAAAGAAAAAATTAGTCAAGGGCCTCGGACCCCACTCTATTTCCAAAAAAACAAGCAAAAACTCGCCACAATGAAATCGAAAAAATCTGTTAAAATAGTGAATAATATCTCACCGTTGAATGAATTAGTCTCAAAAAATGTTACCCTCTGACCGCCCCTCGAAGGCCAGATAGAGAAGATGTAGGAATTCGGAAAAATCTCCAATATTTTCGGATATGGAAAGTTACGACTGAAAAAAAATGTTGGTCGAGATCACGGTCCCCCCGTTCTTCTGAAAAAATGCTGAGAAGACTCAGAAAATCGGAAAAATTCGTAGTGAAACATTTCCGATCACCGAATGATTTAGTTTAACAAATTTTACGACCGTGTCCACCCTCAATTGATAGATAGAAAAAGTGTAGGAATATTTTCAAATATAAAAAATCACAACAAGAAAATGCGGATCTGTGGTCTCGGAGAACTGAAAATTAAAATCGGGTTCATCCCTAAAAATGGTGGAAAATATGTGAACGTCGAGTAATATATTGGGAGAAAAATTGCACCCCCGCACTCCCCCTCCAAGACTATATATAGAGAACACGTAGGAATTCGGAACACTTTTCAAAGGTTTCAGACATGTAAAAAATGCCGGAAAAAAGGTGGTCGGAGTTTCGGACTATCCACCAAGGAAGAAATATCGTAAAGTTGTGTAATTAGAAGCGGAATAATCCATAAAAATTGAGAAAAATATGTACCTGCCGATTTGGTTTAGATTTTACCCCCCCTGACCTCCCTCCAAGCCTAGATAGATGATCTGTGGGATTTTGAAAAAAAAATCTCGTCACTTTCGGACATGAGAAATCACGATAAGATTATGTTGATCTGGGGCCTTGAACCACACCCCCTCCCCCCATTTCGGAAAAATTTGCAAGAACTCGTAAAATTAAAATAGGAAGAATCCAAAAAAAAATTGAAAAATATCTGACCGTCGAATAATTTGTTTCCGAAAAAAATTCCCCCCCCACCCCCCTGAAGAACAGATAGAGAACTTGTGAAAATTCAAAAACATTTTCGGACATAAAAAATTACGACGAAAAAAAATTTGTTCAGGAGCTTCGGACTCCTCCACCTTCTCAAAAAAAGCCGCAAGAACTTGCAAAAATTAAATTGGAAAAATCTGTAGAAATTTGTATATTTTTCTGACTGTTTCGTACGAGGAAAATCACGAGCTCCGACTCCCTACTTTTAGAAAATAGATGCCAAAACTTAAGATCATAAAATCGGAAAAAATCCGTAAAAATGGGAAAAATATCGAATCTTTCGAATAATTTTCGTGGTTTGACATATTTGCAAGTATCCATTAAGGTGGGGTACCTGCCGAGATGCTAGAAACCTGGCGCACCTAGTAAAAGAGATGATTAAACAAATTATGATGCTAAAATGTATAAAATCAAATATACATAATAGTTATTTATGATATAAGTGTTAAATGTGGCTTTTTATATTGTGAGTGGGGAATTTTGCGAAAGGAGCGTTAGCGAGTGGAGCAACCCTACGAGCAAAATAAAATCACTTTTAACAAATGTAAAATACAAATTTTTTTGTACAACAGGTACTGCTAGTAAGAAGAAAAACAAAAAAAATAAGATCTATGAGGATTCGGACACACGATCTTTCGATTACAAAGAGGCTCCAACTATAATAAACCCCAGCGCACTTTATTTATGAATGTCATTATTTGTCAGTAATGAAGGACGTTCTACAGTTGGACTGAATACTACTTCGTTTGTAACTTTAAAAGAAATTAGTATTATCAATTACACAAACGGCCAAATACATGTGCGAACTTTTATAAATGATTTCTCTTGAGTAGATGTTCTAATTATAATATCTGATTGAAGTGTTTCTATTAGAGAGATCTATATTACTGAGTATCCATCATCTCATCTGTCATTTCACTTTTAACACTAGTGTTAAAAGTATTTTTGTGAAAACATCAATTTTAGTTCATATGTCAATGAATTGAAAACGTCATTTTTAATGACAGTTGTACAAAAATTAATTTTTTTTGTACAACTGACATTAAAAATGACGTTTTTAATTCATTGATACATGAACTAAAAACTGACGTTTTCACAAAATCACTTTTAACACTAGTGTCCCCACTCACAAAATAAAATGCCACTTTTAACACTTGTATCATAAATAACTATTATAGGAATGCTTTCATTTAAATGCGTTAACAAGAAAAATATAAACTCTTAATTGAACAAAACCCACAAATTTTTCACATAAAAAAAACTGTATATCCTTATGCTAATACAAATCACATGAACCTTATTTATGAGATATACTCACTTCTAGCGACAAGCTCTAATTATATAGAATTTTATAATGTAACGAAATTATGGGTCTGAATTCTTCTTACTGTTTATTTTCTTTTTTTTCACGCAATTTAAATAAAAGCTTTCCTTTGATTTTTTTCGGTTATTTTCGTCAATATTCCGTTAATGCCAATAAATCATATAGTGGGGTAGAAGACCGGTAACAGGAATAACTGAATTTTTATCAGAATTTGCGTTCTCACGAAAACTATGGCAATCTCATTGGCCAATCTGTTTTAATACATGTGAAGAAGATTGGTCTGGCAAAAATTAAGTTTTATTTCCATAAGCGGTATACCATGTGTTTGCTAGCAAAGTTAAGAATATTTCCATTTCAGAACCACAAAAAATTACGATAACGCTCGTCGTGGAATCCCCTGTAGTTTTGCAACTTCTCATAAATAGGAAAAGGAAATATCAATTGATGATACAGTTTTCATATTTATAATTCTCATAAGAATGTCACCAAATAAAAACTATTTTTCAGTGGAGCAAAAATAATAAATATAATTAACTTTTTATCGCCCTTCCAACTTCAATAGTCCCTAACAAAATTTTCAACACTTCGGAAAAGTTATAGTTTTTATATAAATTCTTTCGTGTAATTCCTCGCTAGACTGACAGCACGGGGAATTGAGAATTTACTGCTGCTCTCCTGATGCAAAGTCCTGGCATGCTTCCAGAAATACTGGAATTTAATCGGAATAAGATTATTCAACTTCTCACTATGAAATTATGATTTGTCTCTTAGGAGAAGCTGATGCTTATCGAATCATCCGCAGTCTGCACTGCAACAGAGAGTCTGCCAAAAGTAACAAAATGTTAAAACAGGAAATATCTGTACCAGGTGGAAGATTTGTTACTTTGTATCAATTCATGTTCACAAAGTGATTACAAATTTGGTGGTGCTTTTGGATAGAATGTCTATTAAACAATATCCCAATCTGCACCAAGCTTTTTAATATTGCAATGAAATATCAAGATAATCAATGAAAAATCCGAAATTTACGGAGACATTCTGGTCGATTGAGTGGTAGGCCCTCTACAATTTCCACACATTGACGTTTTCAACCCTTCAGGCGCGTCGATAGGTATTTCTTCTGAATAGATGAATGTTGAGTTATTTGGCTGCGTCGTATAAATCAAAATAAAACCTCCCAAACGATATTTCACCCACTCTGTTAAGGTTGAACTGAATAAATAATAGATATTTATCCACAACTAAACTATCAAATAACACACTAGTGTGTTATAATCCTTAACTCACTAGTGTGTTATTTCATAGTTTACTTGTCTAGAATGACATTAATAAAGACAGTCATAACTGCCATGTTTTGGATAAAACATTGTATGCCACTCACTCGTGTGTTGAGTCACTTGAGAATTTATACCACTCGGCCTAGCGGCCTCGTGCTTTAAATCTTTCTCGCGTGACTTATTTTCAACATAACACACTAGTACCATAAATAACTATCAACTATTATGGTACTAGTGTGTACCATAAATAACTATTATGGTACTAGTGTGTTATGTTGAAAATAAGTCACGCGAGAAAGATTTATAGCACGAGGTCGCTAGGCCGAGTGGTATAAATTCTCAAGTGACTTAACACACGAGTGGCACTCAATGTTTTATCCGACACATGACAGGTATGACTCATTATTAAAGTCATTTTAGACGAGTAAACTATCAAATAACACACTAGTGTGTTATAATCCATAACTCACTAGTGTGTTATTTGATAGTTTACTTGTCTAAAATGAAATTAATAATAACAGTCATAACTGTCGTGTTGGATAAATAAATTTGTCCTGTTCCTGTCACCAATTCTATCTTTTCAAAAAAATGGAATGTTTTGTTTGTAATGGTCTATTTTGTATACTAATGCGAATAAAAGCTCTAAAAAGCCACGAGCAAGAAACAGGCTACCAGGGGCTACACTTGAAAATACAGGAGACTACTACTTGGAATATTTGCAAACCACATACTAAGTCCCTAAGGGTTTGACAAAATGTTTGTCCAATAAGAATACCAAGTAGAAAGAACTGTAGCGAAGGCGAAGTACAGAAGAAGCTTGTGATAAAGATAGTTCGAAAACATAGAAAGGGGTGGTGGTAGCTGACGTTAATAGAGCTAGAAATCTCAGTAAGTTTGGACTGGTATGTTACCTCGAATTGAGAAAAATACCATAATCTGAATCAACCTGTTTAGTGTAACAGATACATCATCTGCAATCTGTATCCAGTGACGTAGAGTATACCTAGATGTTACAGGGTTATCCAGAAACTTGAGTGAAGTGGAGCCAAAGAAGCTTTCAGAACCACGAGAGTCACTGTCCTATTATTTACTTCTGATTTTTTTTTTCAAAATATATACATGAATTAAAAATGGCTTCTCCAAGATGCGAACGAGTTTTGTGATAATGGTCTGATACAGTTAAAAATTGGTATTTGGAAGTTCTTGGGAATGGAGATGATGAACTTGTTGTCAAAATTCATACATTCGAAATGGCAGCTTCAAAATGGAGGACTTGTTTTGTGATTATGGTTCGATTCGATTCAAAAATGGTATGTGGGGGTTTTCAGGGTCGGAAATTATGAGTTTTTTTGTCAAAATTCATCAATTCAAGATTCAAGATGGCAGACGATTCTTGTGATTATGTTTGTTTTCCATTTAATTTCTAACTCGAAGAAAACAGGATTTGCATTAACCATACTTCATCAGAAATTCACAGAATGACGTGTATTAACTGAAAAGAACAAATAAATTTATTTTCAAAAACAAGCTTCTATTCAAATGCGCTTTCAGAAAGAATCTTCATCTTGACATTTATGAACTTATGTATGTGATCATATGTCAATAATTTAACAGAAAAACTTACAATTTCTAATTTCCCAAATAACTTGATTGGATGAAAAGTAAGGTTTGAAATTTTCAGGTACAGTTGTGTGCATAAAAAAGTCGTACAGCAGTTATAGGGTATTGTGAGTCAGGCTTGTCAATATTATTTAAACTTAACTTCTTATCGACTTTGGCAAGTAGTGTTAAAATTCGAACAATTTTTGTCAGTGACGCACTTCTTACATTTTTCTAGTACAATTAGTGCTATGCCTCAGATAGATACCGTACAAATCTTGAACGATTTTTTTACACACAATTGTACTTATATTATTCAGTCGTCTCTACAGTTCTATCTGGAAGTATTTTATGTCAGAATGATATAAAATATTGAATATTTATCGTCTCTAACACGTTCTCTCCGATAAAAAAGTTCAAAAATACTCTCGGAGTTTAAATTTATACCGTTCATACATTTGACGCCATGTGCGTCTGACTCCTCGCTACATAAGGTCAAAACTGAAAAATTCAAGTCAAATAATGTGATTTATAAATGTGTACGTATGTTGAACGAATTCATTCCCGACTGTCATCGCCGTTTTTATGTGTCTGCCGAATGGATATTCGTTTTTAAGTCCCTTGTACCATACGTTTTAATCTATGCATTTAATAATGAATAATGGCCTAATACATTTTCATGTTGTGTAACATTATACATTTTTCGGTTGTTGTCGACGCATAATTTTTTAGTAATGGGACTTTCTAATCGGAGGTGTTAACACTTCGAATATTTTCGAATTTTTCTCATTAACCTGTCACCGTGACGAATGGTTGATTCTGAAGATTATTTATATCACTGCAACTCGAGGAAATATGAGCGTATCATCATTCTCTGCGCTAAGCCCGGTGAAAATGTGTTTGTGAATACCTTGATTGTAACGAATTGGTTTAACTCATCCAAGTGGCTTATGGAAAATAATGATGGCTATTTAACGAATGTGAGTATGTCTGGCGGCAAACTGCACAATCATTTATGAGTGAGTGTTGATTACAGAGCGGTAGTGTATTTCTGATATTATCAATCAAATCAATCAAATTCAAATTTATTTTCCTTTTGTTGAAGCACATTACTGGTATAACAATTTTTTTTTTCTGAAATAAAATCTCAGATAGAGCATCTGAGCCTAGGCAAGATTTGCCTGTCTTGCTCTGTGCTTGATCTGGGGATTTTATATATATTAATTATACGTCGTCCATTTTTCATCGCACATAATGACTTATTGATATTTTTTGAGTTTATTGAACATTTTGATACCAGATGAAGAATGAAGATGATTTCATGGCACCGTGGACCCTAACTCATTATTTAATGGCACTCGGCCAATCACAGATTCAGAATTTTCAGAATCCACGATAACTGACTAACCTAACCTAACCTAACCTAACCTAACTCATTATTCAACGGCACTCGGCCAATCACAGAATCAGAATTTTCAGAATCCACGATAACTGATAAACCTAATCTAACCTAACCTAACCAAACCTAACCTAACTCATTATTCAACGGCACTCGGCCAATCACAGATTCAGAATTTTCAGAATCCACGATAACTGACTAACCTAACCTAACATAACCTAATCAAACCTAACCTAACTCATTATTCAACGGCACTCGGCCAATCACAGATTCAGAATTTTCAGAATCCACGATAACTGACTAACCTAACCTAACCAAACCTAACCTAACTCATTATTCAACGGCACTCGGCCAATCACAGATTCAGAATTTTCAGAATCCACGATAACTGACTAACCTAACCTAACCTAACCTAATCAAACCTAACCTAACTCATTATTCAACGGCACTCGGCCAATCACAGATTCAGAATTTTCAGAATCCACGATAACTGACTAACCTAACCTAACATAACCTAACCTGACCTAACCTAACCTAACCTAACCTGACCTAACCTAACCTAACCTAACCTAACTCATTATTCAACGGCACTCGGCCAATCACAGATTCAGAATTTTCAGAATCCACGGAAACTGACAGGTTTAGACCAATGACAAAACAGCAGATGTACCAACAAATTTCTCAAGAAAGCTTTGGACTTATCATGGCTTGGCATCCGCGAATGTTAGATTGACTGTTTTCTTTCTTAGTTTCAACTTTAGCTCCTGATGAAATCTTCTTGCAAGAAAGGTATGTCGAATAATATTTATCTGAACATTCTACACAATCTCGGTTTTTGGTCGAACTGCGTTTGTTTAGTCATATGTCATGCACACATTTTTTAAGTACCTGTGTGGTCCAGTGGTATGGACTCGCGGAAAAGTTAAAGGTTGTGTAATAGCGTGAGTTCGAATCCTACTGGTGGAAGTTTTATTTTTTTTTATTTTTCCCTTCAAGCATTTAGTTATTCATGTATAATTGTCATTCTTCCTTATGTTGCTTTGTAATTTACTTATGAGTAACACAAACTGAGCTTTCGTCATAAATTTATAAATTTTCGTGTAGTCATTGAGAAAGTCTTCTACTCGCGTATAATAGCTATCATTATACGATCGTTGAAGAATATACTATTTGTTACATACGTTCACTTTAAAATCAACCATAATTCCAACATGTATGGAAATATATTGAAGTTTTTTCAGGTCATCGCTTACAGGAAGGTAGAATGGGCTTCAGGACCAGACGAAATCTAACAATCCAACCCAACAGCAAGAAGAGCCACTGACTTCATACCTAGTCAGGATGTTCAGGGCGAGCCTGGCCTAGTTACAGGTTCGTACCTAACACTTAGCAAAGGTCCAGGGTGGTCTTCATATCAAAACCGGCAAACTGTCCTACCCCCAGGCTAAGGCATTCAAATCAATTTGCCTTTCATCATTCATACTTAAAACGATGGAAATACGGGAATATCTGAGATAATGATACATCAGAGTATCCAAGAGATAATGATACATCAGAGTATCCAATTTTCTTGGAGTATCAACATGCCTATCAACCTGGAAAATCCTGTCAGACGGCTTCATAGGCTAGTCGGCAGTATTGAGAAATCTTTCTCGAATAAAGAGATTGCATTAACAGCGTTTCTTGTCTTGATAACACAGCATATGCGTCTATAACATCAGCCCTTAGGAAAAGAAACGTTGATCCATCTCTGCCGACTTGGTTGCAATGTAAAACAGGCCTCCCTATTCGGGGACAAAATGGAGGTGGAAGGCAAGAGAAGCTGTCCTCGGGGGTAACATTATGGTAAACAGCCGCCATACAGATCTGAACAGGGTTACGCTGGCGACATCATCATAATGTTCACGGGAAGTATATGGGGTGAATCTGAAGCGGTCAGTCCTCAAAGACGTCAAACCTCAAAGTCAACTTCCAAAACAACCATGATTGTACGTTTCACTAGAAAAAAAAAAAACGTAAAGACCAACAGAAATCTTCGAGTCTTTGGTGAGGGACTACATAAGTTAGGCGATTCGACATACCTAGGGATAAACCTGGACTAAAGCCCAACCTGGAACAAACATCAGGAAAGGAAGGACAGGATCCAAGGCGTTGCTTTGGCGAAACATATGAACCCTCACATTTGTTTCATACACAGTGAGGACCTCGATATCGTATGAAGCCCTGCTATGTTGGTCAAAGGTAAAACAAGTGACAACCAGTTTAAGGCTGACTAGCTTGAAAAAACTGGTCATTTTCAGAGTCGCTGGTGCTATATCCCAGGCATCGACAATTAGCCTAAAGTTGATTCTGAACCTCTACAATTCTACAATTTATTAAAAACGATCGGATTTTATACTTATTGAAACTTAGTATTTCATCAATACAATTGGGATAACGGAACGAAACAAGTTATCACAACAAGTTATTTTCTTTTCAATACAGCACTACTTTTGGTGGTGGGAAGCTCTAACAACAAGTTAATGAAAATGTTTGCTCAATATAAATGTTGACAAGCTACCACCAGTTTATTTATTATAATAATAATGATGAAATAATCCATGAGAGCCGGTTTCTTCTCGAGAATTTGCAAATGAAAATTCCTTAGGCTTTGCGTCAATTGACTAAAACTTGATTAAAAAAGCAACCAACATACGCATTCATGTTATATACATCATTGAATTCATTCAGTGAACTCTACAAAGGGTCCTTTGAAAATTACCGCCTCCATAATGGCAATTAAAATTTGAATAGATTACATCAAAAGTTATAAAAGACGGCACAAAAGAAGGGTGTAATCCACCCAGAGAAACCCTCGAAAAAATTATAAAGCCCAATGCTCACATTATGAATTAACAGAAGGACACGTGGTAGGTGCCGGAAATGTATCAAATTTTGACCACACCCTACCTTTGTGAAAGCTGGTGAAGTATGTAATTATGTAAAATAACATTTTACACGTGTTGAGTGCCTGTATTTCGCACATGAATTATCTCTAGAACGTTCAGCGTAAGTGTATCATTTTCGATACACACAGTTAAAACATTGTGTATCTAAAAAGATACACCCAATGGGCACAAGGACGTTGAAATAACGTTGTGAAATGGCTGAAAACCGAACGTTTTTTCAACGAAAAAATGTCGCGTGTAACAACGTTATATTAATCCAATTGTTACTAATTATCGCTTTATTGCCGTTTTCAATCAGGTTTTTTGAACGTCGAAGATACTCGATAAAACAACATTGTTTTTACCAAATAAAAGGTTAAGGAACGTATCATAAACATTGATAAATGAAAAGCATAAAGCGAGTTTGATTAACAATTCTTTTTGAATTAACATAACGATTGTTAAACGTATAGGAAACGTTGAGGAAGTAACGTTGAAAACACATCTTTATAACGTATTCTTTCTACGTTGTATTTTTTGAGAAATTAATAAAAATGAAGAAGCTAAAGTGGAAACTATAAAGTATTCCACGTTGTTCTGTGAAGTACATAAAACTTGATTGCGTTAGAGAAGTGTTCTGCATTATGTAGACTTCAAATTTAAAAAGTTATGCAAAAATCAGACAAATTTGGAAGATATGATATTAGATTTTCCAATATGCAGAAACCGAGGGGGAAACTACTCTTTCATTAGGTGTACATCATAACATTTTCAATAATTCATTATTAATTATAATTAAATTCATTATTCGAAATTTCGAAAACGTATGTTGATGTGCTGATTCCGAATTTTCGAACGAAAATATCGAAAACCAATCAGAAATATTTTTGGCGCCAAAAAACGATTTGAAAACTGATTCAGAGCTCACCAACTCGAGAACGTTTAGAGATAGACGAATTCTGCTAACGCCAATCGATTCAAAATTGCTGAATTAGTATATAATGGAAATTAAAACGCAAAAAATCGACGGACAAAAAAGGCAAGTATATCATGATAAATAATTTTTTGAACTTTTAAAATTTTTATTTTTCAAATTTCAAATTTTTATCCCCGAACGTATTTCGACGTGCTGATTCCGAATTTTTGAACGAAAATGTCGAAAACTCATCAGAAATATTTTTCGTTCCAAAAAAACCATTTGAAAACTAATTCAGAGCTGACCAACTTGAGAACGGTTAGAGATAGACAAAATCTGCGAACGCCAATCGATTCAGAATGGTCGAATTATTATGTATTGTGAATTTCGAGTCAATCGAATGAAATTAAAAATTACTCGAAAAAGTTGCCCTAAAACCCCTAAAAATCATTAAAAGTACCAAGTTGTCACATCGGCTCGAAATTCGCACTGTGTACGTAAAATATCATGCTCATTCCAAAAATATATGATTTTCTATGTTCAGATATAACATTTGGCCAAAAAAGGGTGTTTAAGATAAAACATTAAATTTTCTGAGATTTTTTATTTTTCATTTTTCGAATTCAAAATTTTCTCTTCGAACGTATTTTGACGTGCTGATTCCGAATCTCTGAACGAAAATGTCGAAAACTCATCAGAAATATTTTTGGTGCAAAAAAAAAACATTTGAAAACTGATTCAGAGCTGACCAACTCGGGAACGGTTAAAGATAGACCAATTCTGCGAACGCCAATCGATTCAAAATGGCTGAATTAATATGTATTGGATATAAATTTGGGAATTATTTCATGACGAGGTACTAAAATGAATCTTTCTCCTGTTCTCTTTAGGTAACCATCCAATCTCCTTCAATTGATTTGATACTCGTTGTCGCCTACTTACACCAAAAATCATACTTGGGCATGAGTTTCGAACTTTCTGGATCTTATTTTTATACATAAGAGTTAAATAATGTCCATACAACGTATCCGCGTAATTGAATGGTAATTATCTTTCAATGCCCCTAAAACTTTTTCATTATTTTTCATTAGAGATAATTACTTCACTGATTTCATTAGGTGTACAAAAAATGACTAGTTGTAACTTTGATAATAAAAAATGTTTCTATACGCTGCAAACTTTATAACACTTTTCAAAAAAAAATTTGGTTGTTTGTAAAGTCGGTTTACGGACGATAACTTTACGTGAAAACGTCATGAGAAAACATTGATGAAAAATTGCATACTTTTATGAATTGAATTGAATCATTATCACTGAATTATCATTACTTTGTGTAACACAAAGAAGATTATATTGCTAATAAAATTCTTAAAATGCAAGAATTAATTACCTTTTTTGAACAAATCGTCCTTGTTGCGACTCCTCTTTCAAACGATGAAAAGACGACGGAGAATCTAGCATGAAACGAAAACACATTTTCCACTGAAATACAATATGTAAATATTGAATCGACTGAAACGCTAAGATAATCTGCATTCAGTACTGAATATTTTCCGAGATGTTCGGTTATCGATTATGTTTTTCAGTCTCCTCATAGAAACGGAAAATATAAGTTCAACGGAAATACTTGGGATGACGTGGTGTTTTGGTTTAGGTACTGTATTGTGGATATACAGTGAGGAAAAAAAGTCCGTTGCTCCCCTCGTAATAGTTAATTACGATATAATTGTCCTAAACATTCATATTACGATATGAGATGGAACATTTGTTAAACGTGGCCTTCAGGCCGAGTTTGATAACCCATCGATTATCGTAATATGAATTTACGACACAAATATTGTACAATATTTTACCGACTACCAATAATGTTAATTATTTACTCAAAATTAGTCAATAATCCTTAAATTAATGATAAATTAATGCAACAAGCAAGCGTTGCGCCCATTGTTGATTTATTTTGCGAACTGTCAACTTTGACACGTTCATTCCAATTTAGTAAAATTTCATCGACATTAGTTCAGACCATTAGAGAATAGATTCAGGTATAGAATCCGCTACAAATTAAAAAATTCAAACCTTATTACCTGATAAATCCCGGGATAGATACTCAAATTTATAATAAATTAGTTCTTGTTATCCTTTTCCATCAAATAGACTGACATTTGAAACGAGAAACAAATGAATTTTACTTTACCGCACTAGTGAGAATCATCTCAGTTATATTTTGTTCGCCAAATCCAACAACCACAGCCTACATAATCACTCAACTGAAAATATTTGTTATGGGAATTGTAATTGAATACTCATCTAACTTATGGACTCCTCAAGAGAGACTACCAATTAATTATAGCTCAGTCAATCAGAAAATTACCTTCGGTTGTGTGCTTCCACGGAACGTTACAAGGGTCACTGTTGGATGATGTCCAATATCAGTCGCGGTATAAGCCAGGAAAATAATTGCTTTTCAACCGATGATCATCTTAGGAGACATGAAAAGACTGTTTATTTCTGTCTCTCTGCAGAGCTTCGTAGCTAGATCACCAGAAGATGAAAGTACAATATAACGCAACGGAGTGGGAATTCTACCCTAGGAGGGGACAAAAATACACTTTTTGCTCGACTGAAGACTGAAAAATCTTCGCAATCACGTTATATTCGCGAGTACTATAGCTTATACAGAAAAATTAGTACTTTCTTTCAAGAAATTTCAAGCTTTCTTTTTTGTCATTCTTAACATTTTGATTGGTTGAGGAGTTAAAGGCGAAAGCAGGCTTTTTTTACCAAGAGGTTGGTTTTTTAGGGACAAGAAATGTTTCTCCAAACGGATTATCGCTGTTTCATGATATTTGGGACCTCAGTTTCTGGAGGAAACTGTCCTTGCCGATTTATATAGTTAACACGAGGGGGAAACAACTAGTCATTTTTTGTACACCTAAAGAAATCAGTGAAGTAATTATCTCTTATGAAAAATAATGAAAAAGTTTTAGGAGGCATTGAAAGATAATTACCATTCAATTACGCGGATACGTTGTATGGACATAATTTAACTCTTATGTATAAAAATAAGATCCAGAAAGTCGTAAAATAATTCCCCAATACATACCCGATACATACTAATTCTACCATTCTGAATCTGTTCTCTGTTCTCAAGTTGGTCAGCTCTGAATCAGTTTTTAGATGTTTTTTTTGCCGCCAAAAATTTTTATGATGAGTTTTCGACATTATTGTTAAAAGATTCAGAATCAGCACGCCAAATTACTTTCGAGGACAAAAATTTTAAATTCAAAAATGAAAAATAAAAAATCTCAGAAAATTTTATTTTACATCTTAAACACCTTTTTCCGCCTAAATCTTATATCTGAGCATGTAAAAATCATACATTTTTGGAATGAGCATAAAATTTAAAGTATACAGTGCGAATTTCAAGTCGATGTCACGACTTGGTATTTTTTATGATTTTTAGGGGTGAACTCCATGCAACTTTTTCGAGTAATTTTTATTTTCTTTCAATTGACTCTAAATTCACAATACATACTAATTCGACAATTCTGAATCGATTGGCTTTCGCAGAATTTGTCTATCTCTAACAGTTCTCGAGTTGGTCAGCTCTGAATCAGTTTTTTGTTGGTTTTTTGCCGTCAAAAATATTTCTGATGAGTTTTCGACATTATTGTTAAAAGATTCGGAATCAGCAAGTCAAAATACGTCCGAGGACAAAAATTTTAAATTCGAAAAATGAAAAATAAAAAATCTCAGAAAATTTAATGTTTTATCTTAAACACCTTTTTCCGGCTAAATCTCATATCTGAGCACAGAAAATCATACATTTTTGGAATGAGCATGAAATTTTACGTACACATTGCGAATTTCAAGTCGATGTGATAACTTGGTACTTTTAATGATTTTTAGGGGTGAACCCCTTGCAACGTTTCGAGTAATTTTTAATTTCTTTTGATTGACTCGAAAATAACAATACATACTAATTCGGCCATTTTGAATCGACTGGCGTTCGCAGATTTTTTCTATCTCTAACCGTTCTCGAGTTGGTCAGCTCTGAATCAGTTTTCAAATCGTTTTTTTGGCGCCAAAAATATTTCTGATGAATTTTTGATATTTTCGTTCGAAGATTCGGAATCAGCACGTCAAAATACGTTCGGGGACAAAAACTTGAAATTCGAAAATTGAAAAATAAAGAAGTTCAAAAAATTATCGATCATTACTCGACTTTTTTGTCCGTAGATTTTTTTCGTTCAAATTCTCATTATATACTAATTCGGCCATTCTGAATCGATTGGATTTCGTAGAATTCGTCTATCTCTAACCGTTCTTAAGTTGGTCAGCTCTGAATAATTTTTCAAATATTTTTTTTTGCGCAAAATAATTTCTGGCGAGTTTTGACATTTCGAATAATGAATTTATTACACCTAATGAAAGAGTAGTTTCCTCCTAGAGTTAACATGTTCTTATAGTAATCAAAGCAAACGTTTCAAGTTCAGGTCGTTCACAAAATCGATGAGTATTCGAGCTGTTCTGCTCCAAAGTACTGACTTTCAGATTGGACACTTTCATTGAAATTCAGATCCAGCTCCGTACTTTTCTCATGTCTTTATTTTCTCTTCACGTTCTCTCATAACTTTTCTCGAATATTCCCCAGGCGTACTTGCAAATAAGTGCAATACCGAATTGTAGCTAGCAGCGGCATCATACTATAAGTGAAAAGAAGGAACAACTAGGTTGAAAACTTGACTTCAAACAGTACACGCCTAGATGTACCTACTTTCGTTAAGTGGCCATATATTTCATCAATTGCACTTCATCAATTTGCATGATGAAAACAGCTCGCCGTTCGTTTCCACACACAACTGCTGCTTAATAGTCCAGGCGCGCAATTCCAATTCTCAACTCTTTTTTTTAAGAAGCGAAAATAAAAATTCCGGTGGAATACGCTGGAATTATGGTCGTAGTTCACGATTTCCCCAATTTACAGAACCGCTCCGGTAATTCAAAATGGGAAAATGAATTATATCATTCGTGACAGAAATTCGAAGACGGTCTCATACTGAATTTGATTCATGTAAGAATTTCCTACAAGATATTTTATTTCTCACCTTGGCGATGAGTTCACAGCCTTTTCGCTTGTCTTTGTCCTGGTAATTTTTGAAATCCTCTTTTCAAGTGGGCTTTGGAAAGTCTACAGAAGGGTTTTATGCCAGAGAATTGTGTGTTTGCCTTTTTTTGTCAAGGCAGTCTGATTCCTGGTTGACTAGCGTCTAGCGACAGCCCGGATATTTTGGCTGGCGAGCATATTGACAGTATCATAACTTCCAAATTGGCAGCTCCTTGGTCTGATTTCTCAAAAACACATAAAAAAGTAATATTTTACAATTCTGCCTTCCTCAAAACCCGTAAATCACAATTTTTCACATTTTTCCTTCCTCAAAACCCGTAAATCACAATTTTTCACATTTTTAAAGAAGGCTGAATGGTTGAAAAAAATGTGAAAAATTGCGATTTACGGGTTTTGAGGAAGGCAAAATTGTTGAAAACTATGAATAATTACTTTTTTATGTGTTTTTGAGAAATCAGACTAAGGAAGCTGCCAATTTGGAGGTTATGATACTGTCAATATGCTCGGCAGCAAAATATCCGGGCTGTCGCTAGACGCCTGTCCTCGTTGCTTTTTACTAGTTGAAAATTAATTTGAAACGAACCAAAGTTAGAAGTTTATCTACTCATTGGCAGGCAGTCAGCAATTTTGTTGTTCTGGCCAATCCAAAGTTCAAATAAGTTTCTCATGCGTGAGAAGGAACGCAAACAGAATCTGAACTGGAGAGAGTGTTTTCGATTTAATTCTGAGAGTTCCACCATCTGCCGACGACGTCGTTTCGTTATTTACAACTCGTCAGGACAGCTTTATGGAGCTCCCGAAATCAAAACGAAATCACTATGAATTAATACCTTACGGCAAAGGCAATGATAATGAAAAATAACTTGCGTTGGTTAAACAAATAATCGCTTCGTTCAACAAATGGTGTGATCGAAATGGGTTGGTCCTAAATCTAGAAAAAACAATATTTCTCCAATTCTCATACGGCGGTAGCAGAATAGAACAAAGGACTATTGACATAAAAGTAGAAGACAAAAACCTATCAATAAACTCAGTCTGGCATACACGATTTCTTGGAACATTCATCGACTGTAATCTAAATTCCAGGGAACACATAGAACATATTTGCAAAAAATTAAACAAAACATACTTTATGCTACATTCCCTAAAAAATGACATGTCAATAAAATCCTTGATAGAAATCTACTATGCTCAAGTTTACTCAATTCTGTGTCAAAGCATTATCGTCTGGGGCCAAGCATCAGAAAGCTCTCGAATATTTACAATGCAAAAACGCATACTTAGACTTATCTTTGATATAGGCTACAGAGACAGTTGTCGTAACACATTTAAAAATAACAAGATTCTAACCCTATCGTCAATATATGTGTACAAGCTCTTATCGGAAAAACAAATATTTTATTGAAAAATAATGAAATACATAGCTATAACACTCGAAATGCCCAGAATTTACATCAACCACAGTACAATCATGCAAACTATAAAAAATCACCTGTTTATGCTGGTTCCTTGATCTATAATAAATTACCCCCACACTTTAAAAATCACGGTACACTGAAGAGTTTCCAAACATACCTAAAGCGATATTTGGGTAATAACGTTTTCTATTCAATAGACGAATTCATGGAGCACGTGTCCACTAAGTGATATATGGAATTTCTCTTGATATTTTATTGATATTTTATTTAGATTATCAACTTTTATATGACTATCATTTTATGTAATTTGTTGTATTGTATATCACACTGTAGATAATTATTTGTTATTTATTTATTTCAACTCACCATGCGAACTGGCATACCTTATTCATATGTATATGGCAAACAAAGGTGAATAAATATTATTATTATTATTATTATTATTATTATTATTATTATTATTATTATTATTATTATTATTATTATTACCAATATCATTCTTGTGGAGAATTGAATTAGCTCTCAACCTATCGAAATCGGTTTTTGATAAATCTTATATTTTCTGAAATAACAACAAAAAAAATTATATTTTTTTTAAATGAAAATTTTTTTATGTTCCACCCCTGATTTTTTGGTAAATAATTTTTCTAATAATTCATGATGTCGAGATGTTATGTGCCGAGTTTCAGAGTGCTCCAATTCATTCTTCACTTTTTGCTCGAGTTTGTCTGTCGTTACTGGATTAATCTTCAAAACTAATATTTTCAATTAAAACTCAAAACCACCACAAGATTCGGCGATTTCATTGTAAATTTTTGACTGTATTTGTCTACTAGTGAGACAAACCGTGTTTCCTCGCAGTCGGGGGATTATTCATTCGCAGAAAGATATTTCATGAAAATTATATAACCCGACTGTATATTGCTCTCCAAATACATTTTCCCGTCTAAACCCATTTTGCTGTATTCCTGGCGAATGCGCATTTGCATTTCAGAGTTGTGGGTTACTTCGAGAGTTACAGCTGCATATTCCGGCCGGAATAAATAGCTTCTGTTGAGCTTGTGATTCGTGGCTTTGTTCATGTTTGATGTGAACTTGATAACGACCTCGAGAATGCTTCAATAGTGGGTTATTAAATGTTTATTGTTTTGATTGATCGAGTTTTCATGATTGATTTTTACTTGGCTTGGATAAAAGTGATTTATTCTTTCAATGATTATTTAACATTGGTGATCTACAAAATCATCTAAAGTTTTATTAACAGAGTATTCATTGACTTCTCAGTGATATTACGAAATACTTCTGACTATCAACGGTATTAACATCTGTGCATTTACTATATCACAGGAATTTGCAGATCAAATAGTTAGAAATTCGCAATTAGATAATCCTATAAGTATGGACATATCTTTCTCCACAACCTTCACAGAATTTGCCAATTCTGAAATCATATTTGATAACAGAATGGTAGCATTTACGCTCTTGATATTCATTGAATAATAGTTATTTACCTAACAAGTGCGGAAAGTAGTACTTTTCCGCACGCGACGGCAGTTGCACAAACGACGCGGAGCGGAGTTTGGGCAAGGGCGGAAAAGACATTTTCCTCAGGAGTTAGGTACAATGTTTTTCCTACGAGTGTTTTTGTCCATCTTATTTATGAAAAAACAAGGTCTTCAATAAACGAGTTTTTAAATAATGCTAAAAAATTACTAATAAGACAGAATAGTTACATAGATCATTTATATAGTTAGTCCTAAATATAATAATTTTCAGCAATACAAAAATCGTGTGTAAAAGTAAAAATCGTACGAAAAAGTAAAAATCGTGCGGAAAAGTAACTTTTCCGCACGATTTTAAAACGTACGGAAAAGTACAACTTTCAAAACGAAAAATCGTGCGGTGAAGTTACTTTTCCGCACGCTCGTACGAAATAGTTATTTACCCAACAAGTGCGGAAACTAGTACTTTTCCGCACGCGACGGCAGTTGCACGAACGACGCGGAGCAGAGTTCGGGCAAGCCGTTAAGGGCGGAAAAGATATTTTCCTTAAGAGTTAGGTACAATGTTTTTCCTACGTGTGTTTTTGTCCATCTTATTTATGAAAAAATAAGGTTTTTAATGAACAAGTTTTTATAATAATGCTACAAAATGACTAATAAGACAGAATAGTTACATAGATCATTTATATGTATAGTTAGTCCTAAATATAATAATTTTCAGCAATACAAAAATCGTGTGTAAAAGTAAAAATCGTACGGAAAAGTAAAAATCGTGCGAAAAAGTAACTTTTCCGCACGATTTTAAAACGTACGGAAAAGTACAACTTTCAAAACGAAAAATCGCGCGGAAAAGTTACTTTTCCGCACGCTCTTAGAAAATAGTTATTTACCTAACAAGTGCGGAAAGTAGTACTTTTCCGCACGCGACGGCAGTTGCACGAACGACGCGGAACCGTTAAGGGCGGAAAAGACATTTTCCGTAAGAGTTAGGTACAATATTTTTCCTACGAGTGTTTTTGTCCATCTTATTTATGAAAAACCAAGGTTTTTAATAAACAAGTGTTCATAATAATGCTACAAAATGACTAATTCGACAGAATAGTTACATAGATCATTTAGTTAGTTGTAAATACAAAAATCGTGCGGAAAAGTAAAAATCGTACGGAAAAGTAAAAATCGTGCGGGAAAGTAACTTTTCCGCACGATTTTAAATCGTACGGAAAAGTACAACTTTCAATACAAAAAATCATGCGGAAAAGTTACTTTTCCGCAGGCTCGTAGGAAAATATTCTAAAACACTTGCTGTCCTATCAATCCAGTACGATTGGATTTTGAAACAAGAATCGATTGCAGCACTACCAAACTTGGTATGCTAGTGGTTGGAACCATGATAAATACGGACCAAAATTCCAGGGGTGGAACATATTTTTTTATTCGTTTAAAAATAAATAAATAGATATTTGCTGTAATCTTGGAAAGTATATGATTTGTCGAAAATTAATTCAACAGGGTGGAAGATAATTCAATTCTCCACAAAAATGATTCCAAGTAATTTTTTACGAAATGCGGTCGATTCCTCAGAAAATATGATTGAACACCGACTTCAAATTTCAGGTTAACCCTTACCCGCCGCTGAAAGTTCTGGCGGAGCCGAATATTTTATTGGTCATAACTCTGCTAAAAATGATCGCAAAAGGAAGAGGAAAAGTTCATATCGTTTCTGAAGACCCCTACCTTCTCATGCAATATGCGAGTATTTGAGTACCTAAAATGTGTTTTGTCGCACTTCCCGGAGATGTTTGCGGATGATCCGAAAATCCTGAATAATTCAGTAATTATGGAATTATTATACAGAAGCAGCAACCCATACCCTCTTTGGACTATATGCAACAATTTTAAAGTAGTGTGACAGGTCCCACTTATATATGCAAAAGAAAAAAAATTGTTTTACTCCTGCCTCATTTTCAACTTACCTATAAAATCGGCATTCTCTTCACTAAATGTTGAAAATAATCGCTTATTCATATCCTGCTTATATTGAATAAGAATATTGGGAAGTGCAAATCTCAAGCTTGAAATCACAAACTTCATTTTCTAAGTAGGATGTGGTATAAGCGATTATTTTCAATATTTACTGAAGAAATTTCCTGAATTATGGGCAAGTTGAAGACTGAGGCAGGAGTAAAAAACCCAGTTAATTATTTGGCATGTATAAGTGAGACTTGTTTCACTAGTCCAAAATCGTTGCATATGGTCCAAAGAGGGTACTGATTCCTGCTCCAGTATAATTATTTCATATCAACTAAAATATCCATGACTTTCGGATCCTCCGTAAATATCGTAGAAGGGTTATGTGAAATGGGACTCAGACACTCACATGTAATATGTGCATGAGGAAATAAAAGCCTTCAGGAACGATATGCACTTTTTTTATTTTTCTTCTACTATGATTTTTAGCAAATTTGTGGTTGTGGAGAAAGCACAGTCTGTTACTCGTTTAGAATGAAAATTCGTTTTGCTCGTGGTTCCTGGCGCTCGCTTTCACTCGCATCAAATTTTTCATTCTAACCTTGTTACAGAATATACTATTCTTTAATTTTAAACGAATGGAAACTAAAAGAGTAAATTTCATTCACTTGGGAATTGTGTCCGCTATTCCATATCATCATATGCAAACTGTAACATGGAACATACTCATACCGCGAATAATTCCAGCAAATTTTAATATCTAGATAGTAATCAAGGGTAGAGACACGTGCAAGTTTTATTATGCAATTGAAAGTTTCAAATAGCTAGACAAAGGTCATGCATTAGAAATAAAACGTCATGGAGATAAGAAGTGAGGGGTGAAACAATGAAAGTTATGTTGAAAGGGGGAACATTCTCCATGAACATTGAAAAATGAAAAATGTAATTTATTTGTAATATCTAACAGAAAACAACTACTTCCCCGGCTATAGCCACGCTGGACTTTCAGCCGCAGATGATTCCACAACAGATTTTATGAATATTCTATTCATATTTTCGAACAAAAATCAATGAAAGTCATATTTGATCCTGTTGAATCATTCCTAAATGTTCGAATGTTGGGAATAGGGTCATTACTAACTTGCGTTGGATCGGTTTGAAAAGTCACTTGAAGCGATGGGGAGATTTATAGTCCCCCAATGGCTTGTGTCATAAAACTGTTCCATGGAAGTATGTAATCGAGGGGGAAACTACTCTTTCATTAGGTGTACATCATAACAATTTCATTAATTTATTATTGATTCTAATTAAATTAATTATTCGAAATGTCGAAAACTCGCCAGAAATTATTTTTGTGCAAAAAAAACATCTAAAAACAGATTCAGAGCTGACCAACTCGAGAATGGTTAGAGATAGACAAATTCTGCGAACGCCAGTCGATTCACAATGGCCGAATTAGTAGGTATTGTAAATTTCGAGTCAATAGAAAGAAATTAAAAATTACTCGAAAAATTTGCAAGGGTTCACCCCTAAATTTGCAAGGGGTTCACCCCTAAAAATCATCAAAAATACCAAGTCGTCACATCGACTTGAAATTCGCACTGTATACGTAAAATTTCATGCTCATTCCAAAAATGTATGATTTTTATATGCTCAGATATAAGATTTAGCCGGAAAAAGGTGTTTAAGATGAAAAATAAAATTTCCTGAGATTTTTTATTTTTCATTTTTTGAATTTCAAATTTTTGTCCTCGAAAGTAATTTCACATGCTGATTCTGAATATTTTAACAATTATGTCGAGAACTCCTCATAAAAATTTTTGGCGGCAAAAAAAACATCTAAAAACAGATTCAGAGCTGACCAACTCGAGAACGGTTAGAGATAGACAAATTCTGCGAACGCCAGTCGATTCAAAATGGTCGAATTAGTAGGTATTGTGAATTTCGAGTCAATCGAAAGAAATTAAAAAGTACTCAAAAAATTTGCAAAAATCATCAAAAATACCAAGTCGTCACATCGACTTGAAATTCGCACTGTATACGTAAAATTTTATGCTCATTTCAAAAATGTATGATTTTTATATGCTCAGATATAAGATTTAGCCGGAAAAAGGTGTTTAAAATGAAAAAAAAAAAATTCTGAGATTTTTTATTTTTCATTTTTTAAATTTCTAATTTTTGTCCTCGAAAGTAATTTGACGCGCTGATTCTGAATATTTTAACAATTATGTCGAGAACTCATCATAAAAATTTTTGGCGACAAAAAAACCATCTAAAAACAGATTCAGAGCTGACCAACTCGAGAACAGTTAGAGATAGACAAAATCTGCGAACGCCAGTCGATTCAAAATGGTCGAATCAGTATGTTTTGTGAATTCCGAGTCAATCGAAAGAAATTAAAAATTAGTCGAAAATATTGCAGGGGGCCAAAAAAACCATTTGAAAACTGATTCAGAGATGACCAACTCGAGAATGGTTAGAGATAGACAAATTCTGCCATCGCTAGTCGATTCAAAATGGCTGAATTAGTATTATTGGGTATGTATTTGGGAATTATTTTATGACAAGGTAATAAAATGAACCTTTCTCCTGTTCTCCTTATGTAACCATCCAATTTCCTTCAATTATTTGATACTCGTTGTCGCCTACTTACACCAAAAATCATACGTGGGCATGAGCTTCGAACTTTCTGGATCTTATTTTTATACATAAGAGTTAAATTATGTCCATACAACGTATCCGCGTAATTGAATGGTAATTATCTTTCATTGCCCCCTAAAACTTTTTCATTATTTTTCATTAAAGATAATTACTTCACTGATTTCATTACAAAAAATTACTAGTTGTTTCCCCCCTAAGTAATTGATAATGCCAAAAAAAATTACCATTGGGGGATTCAGGAAAAATTCAGGAATTGAATCAAAAGTAAAAAAAAATATGTTATTTACTGCAATTAATGAAGAAATGTGTTATTGATTCTGATGAAGAAGTGTGAATCATGCTGGGCAAAAATCATATATCTCTCCTTCATAAATAATTTTAGAGCAGATGTCTTCAGGAATATAATCAATCGTTCCATCCTTAACAGTGAGTTATATTACGACTGACCCCACAAAATGGAGTATTGCAGAACACCTCGATCTTCCATCGTACGACAAGGCTTCAAACTTATTGCCTAGGGATGAGGTACTTTTGAAAGCTCAAAACCTTCAAAAATTCAAGAATAATGTCAATACCGACCTTCTTTTACTTAGCTTCAAGGATAATTCTCCAAACATTAGAATTTTCTCAATCGTATGAAGCAGGAGATGAAAGGCTATAACCAAAAAACTCTGTACATCATCAATATTAAAAATCAATCTTGTCTAGATTAAATCGAACCAGCCGACATGGATATGCACCGCACTGCGATACATCTGTTTGTGGTCTAATAATTTTCGTCGCCAATATTCCCACAACCGAAATTCACAAAGGACAAATCATATTTATAGCCAATACATGGATTCAATTGCCGAGTCAAGTACCGTACGGATAAATCTAGAGTGCATTATTCAACTGTAACGAGTCTCTGAGTGTCTACATAATTTGTATCGGTCCCATCTATGTTTAGAGAAAGATACACATCCCCGAACTAGACGAGACAATGATGATCATCAATTACTGACAGGAGTTGTTGCCGTTCCAGTATAGTTTAATGATATTTTGAGCCTAAAAAGCGGTCCTTCATTGTACGTGGGCTTAATTTAGGTTTTTCGGCAGATAAGATTTGAATGAGCGGTGATTTTTTATCTCTTCTAAGAGAATGGTGCTATAATTAATCTCGTTTTTGTTTCAATTTTGTTTCCTTCTCGCGGCACTTCTGCCGCATATGTTTTGGTGAATACAAATAAATGGATGATTTATTCCACTCTCAACATAGTCACGAAGTAATATATATAAATTAACGTAAAGTGACATATTATTTAAGACTTCCACATCTTTGGTTGAACATCAAGATTATGTATACCTACTAGTATCACCTAGCATTTGAAAATACCCCTGTACCTTTTTTGTTTGAAGTAATATTTTCGTGTTCAAATTCTTGAGGAAATAATTTTTTTCCAATACTGAAATAACCTAGCCTCAAATGATGGCAAACTGATACTTTTCTCTTCCAGAGCTCCGATATCAAACCTTGAATGATTTATATATGGGTTCATCAAAAAATCCAGAATAAGTATTCAAAAACTTGTTAGAATTCAACGCGGCAAAAGCCAAGCATGCCTTTTCTTTCGAAAGGCCAATCTCACAGTGGCCAGCGTAAAACTATGTCAGGAGGAATATCCATACCAATCAAATTTTCTATTTCAATGGTTGGTATATATTACCATCAGAAGTACCCTTTCATGTGAAACATTTGTGAGGTCCCTTGCCAAAAACTTTCATGTTTCTTGTTAAGATCTATTTGCCTTCCGTCAACTGATTATGATTCATAGGGCACAGATCCAACTTGTCTTGGAGTAGGTACTGTTCCCATATATGTAGTGCAGCACTTAACCTCACACTTGAACATTCAGATTCTGACAAAAAAAATACAACATTGTATAACCGTAAAATTATTTCTGAATTCAATACTTTCAGAATGGCCGAATTAGTATATATGCTGAGAATTTAAACGAAAAAAATTAACGGACACAAAAGTCGAGTATGATCATGTTATATAATTTTTTGTTTTATTTTAATTTTTCGAATTTCAAATTCTTGTCCTAAAACGTATTTTGAGGTGCTGATTCCGAATCTTTGAACGAAACTGTCGAAAACTCATCAAAAATATTTTTGGTGGCAAAAAAAACTATCTAAACACTGATTTCGAGCTGACCAACTCGAGAACGGTTAGAGATATACAAATTCTGCGAATGTCAATCGTTTCAAAATGGCCAAATTAGTATATACTGATAATTGGAACGAAAACAACCAACGGACAAAAAAGTCGAGTATATCATGATACTTAATTTTTGAACTTTTTTAATTTTTATTTTTCGAATTCAAAATATTTGTTCTCGAACGTATTTTGACGTGCTGATTCCGAATCTCTGGACGAAAATGTCGGAAAATCATAAGAAATATTTTTGGCGGCAAAAAAACATCTAAACACTGATTTCGAGCTGACCAACACGAGAACGGTTAGAGATAGACAAATTCTGCGAATGTCAATCGTTTCAGAATGGCCGAATTAGTATACACTAAGAATTTAAACGGAACAATCAACGGACAAAAAAGACGAATATATCATGAAACTTAATTTTTTAAACTTTTTTCACTTACTGATTCCGAATCTCTGGACGAAAATTTCGAAAACTCATCAGAAATATTTTTGGCGGCAAAAAAACCATCTAAAAACTGATTTAGAGCTGACCAACTCGAGAACGGTTAGAGATAGACAAATTCTGCAAGTGCCAATCGTTTCAGAATGGCGTAATCAGTATATACTGAGAATTTGAACGAAAAAAATCAAGGGGTAAAAAAGTCGAGTATATCAGAAATATTTTTAGCGGCAAAAAAAAACATCTAAACACTGATTTAGAGGTGACCAACTCGAAAACGGTTAGAGACAGACAAATTCTGCGAACGCCAATCGATTCAGAATGGCCAAATTAGTATATACTAAGAATTGGAACGAAAACAACCAACGGACAAAAAAGTCGAGTATATCATGATACTTAATTTTTTGAACTTTTTTAATTTTTATTTTTCGAATTCAAAATATTTGTATTTTGACGTGCTGATTCCGAATCTCTGGACGAAAATGTCGAAAAATCATAAGAAATATTTTTGGCGGCAAAAAAACATCTAAACACTGATTTCGAGCTGACCAACACGAGAACGGTTAGAGATAGACAAATTCTGCGAATGTCAATCGTTTCAGAATGGCCGAATTAGTATACACTAAGAATTTAAACGGAACAATCAACGGACAAAAAAGACGAATATATCATGAAACTTAATTTTTTAAACTTTTTTCACTTGCTGATTCCGAATCACTGGACGAAAATTTCGAAAACTCATCAGAAATATTTTTGGCGGCAAAAAAACCATCTAAAAACTGATTTAGAGCTGACCAACTCGAGAACGGTTAGAGATAGACAAATTCTGCAAGTGCCAATCGTTTCAGAATGGCGTAATCAGTATATACTGAGAATTTGAACGAAAAAAATCAAGGGGCAAAAAAGTCGAGTATATCATGATATATAATTTTTTGAACATTTTGATTTTTCATTTGTCGAATTCAAATTCTTGTTCTCGAACGTTTTTAAGGTGCTGATTCCGAATCTTTGAACGAAACTGTCGAAAACTCATCAGAAATATTTTTGGCGGCAAAAAAAACATCTAAAAACTGATTTAGAGCTGGCCAACTCGAGAACGGTTAGAAATGGACAAATTTTGCGATTGCCAATCGTTTCAGAATGGCCAAATTAGTATATGCTGAGAATTTGAACGGAATAAGTCAACGGACAAAAAAGTCGAGTTTATCATGATACATAATTTTTGAACTTTTTTCTTTTTCATTTGTCGAATTTCAAATTCTTGTCGTCGAACGTATTTTGAGGTGCTGATTCCGAATCTTTGAACGAAACTGTCGAAAACTCATCAGAAATATTTTTAGCGGCAAAAAAAAACATCTAAACACTGATTTAGAGGTGACCAACTCGAAAACGGTTAGAGACAGACAAATTCTGCGAACGCCAATCGATTCAGAATGGCCAAATTAGTATATACTAAGAATTGGAACAAAAACAATCAACGGACAAAAAAGTCTAGTATATCATGATACATAATTTTTTGAACTTTTTTAATTTTCATTTTTCGAATTTAAAATTTATGTCCTCGAACGTATTCTGACGTGCTGATTCCGAATCTCTGAACGAAAATGTCAAAAACTTATCAAGAACTTCGAAGAATATCGTTTACTTGAACTATAATTGTGTAGGACACCACCCTGTATATATACATTACTATGGGAACTTATTAGTTCATTATACCAGTAATATACATATTTGCCTTGAAAAAAGATACCATGAATCTTTCGTCGTATTGATATTGTATTACAAATTGTGGAGATGCTGCCGCCAGGCGAATAGGCTCCAATGGACCCTTTTTGCCATCTCCTACTCTCGACCTATTTATATTACTCCCAGTAATTTTTCTTTTCAAACCTTCGTAACCTTCCAATAAAGGTTCTTAGAAGTAGATTACTTCATCTTGTTAGAGCTTCACAACTACAAAGCTGTAAAGAATCATACTAACAGAAACTGTCATTATTCAATACCTACTAATTTTTTAATGTTGGTTTCAGTTGGGGTAATCTTAAGGTGGATACATGCAAGCATAAATCTAAACTTAAATTAATTTAAAACTAAAATTAAGAATATAAAACAATGGAGTGAAATGGAGGTGATCACGCAAGAAATTAAGCAATTAAAATTAACATTAAAACTAAGAAAGATGGCCAACTTTCAACTAATAACTAAATTTCTTCCATAAATTAGAAACGGCGCATGCGTAGTCTCTTTACTCACAGCTGATTGCTTTCAAAGAGAAAAGAGGTTGTTTATGTTCGCAATTTCAGCATAGGTTTGACGCCATATTTTCTATATCTCTTATTCCTCACAACACCAGAGGCTCCCGCAGAAGGAATAATGTACTCAGTACTAAACCATACTCACTTCTCTTGGTGATAGTTTTCATGCTGTACTGTAAACACCAGACCAGAATAGACAACAACAAAACAAATAACAAACAAAAACAAACAAACCACGATAATCTCAGGTTAAGGTTCACCTTCTGTTTTCTGATCAAAGAATGCCCGAAGACGTTTCAAAAATTGACATTTGGAACGATATGCGCATGTCTAGTTCTTTCTTAATTTCGTTAAGTTGATGCTGCATGAACACCGTCATATTCCTAATTTCAAATTCATCTAAATCTTAAATTCATTTTAGTTTTAGTGATGTTGCATGAATCCACCTTTAGTCCTCAAAACATCCCATTACATATTATCGGAATCATGCACACGAGAATCATCCCGTATAGACGCGAGGGCCGTGAGGCTTTATCGATTTCTACCTACCGCATCCATCCATTTGACAAATGAAAGAAAAATCCGTCCATCTTCGTTAGCGGCAAATGTATATACCATTAAATATTTGTTCAAGAATACGCATTCTCAGAAGCTTCAGTCAATAACAAAGTTTACGATGCCTTTGATTTATGTTTCTGTTAATAATTGAAGATTGAATTTGAAGAACAAACACAGATGCTAACTACCAAATATTTGTGGTCGCTCGGTGGACAACATTTTAGCAAAAATGGGGAAGCAAAATATAAAAGGAAGAAAAGTTGTATATCTCTGCCCAAGATGGATAGAAACCCTGGTGGAATGACTGATTCGCTTTTGTTTCACCCAAAGTTGTTAATGCTGTAATAAGATGGGATTAGCTTTCCCGTTGTTAGTAGATCGCGCATTATCAAAAAATAGCCGAGTTTACATTCCGAAGTACTGAGTCATATTTTTTTTGGAATATTTGAAATTTGACTGGTTATGACTATGTTTATAATTTTTGATTAACTGTGATTTACACTTCATCGGGATATTTATCGTTTTTTTTCTGTTCTTTTACTACTTTTCGTTCAGTTCGCAATGATTAGTTATTTGTTTATTGTTGAGTTTTCTGTAATTCTTGTATTTGTAGTGCATAATGTTTTTTCAAGTTTGTACTTGGACATGGCTGCGTTTGTATGAAAGATCTAAGGTTTAAGGTTAGTATCATTGTTTAAATATCCCGTACATATCACATATCCAACTAGTTAATTTAAAATTACTGTTCTGATTTTTGATGAAATAAGCACGTTAAACATGTTATGTCGTATTTTTTAACAAAATTGAATAAATACGAAATGTAAACATGTCATGACAATGACAATTGTTCAACGTCATCATGACAAGTATTCATTTATCAATCTGTAAAGACTTTACCGCCATCTACGAACGATCGTGAAGCTAATCCGATCTAATAAAATATGAAGAATCACGTAGGCCGTACCTTAACAGTTTTGGTAGGCCGATTTCACAGGTATAAATGAACGCACCAGGGTTTCTATCCATCTTGTCTCTGCCTAATAAAACCGTACAAATTTGCCGCCTCGTGCACGCCCAGCAACATTGTTAAAAAAATTATTATTGTTATTATTGTTGTTACCTATTTGTAGGAAAAAATGCAGAAGAGTGGCAAAATGGTTTGTTTGCGATCATTGCCAAGTTTGGGATGGGAGTAAAAAAAATTTTTTGTACAACTGTCATTAAAAATTACGTTTTTAATTCATTGACAACTAACGTTTTCACAAAATCACTTTTAACACTGGTGTTAAAAATACTTTTAACACTAGTGTTAAAAGTAAAATGACAGATGAGATGATGGATACTCAGTAATACAGATCTCTCTAAAAGAAACACTTCAATCAGATATTATAATCAGAACACCTACTCGAGAGGAATCATTTATAAAAGTTCGCACATGTATTTGGCCGTTTGTGCTATTGGTAATACTAATTCCTTTTGAAGTTACAAACGAAGAAGTATTCAGTCCAACTGTAGGAGGTCCTTCATCACTGACAAATAATGACATTCATAAATAAAGCGCGTTGGAGTTTATTATAGCTGGAGCAAGATCGTGTGTTCGAATCCTCACGGATCTTATTTTTTTTTGTTTTTTTCTTACTAGCAGTAACTGTTGTAAAAAAATATTTGTATGATATGCTAACGCTCGTTTCGCAATATTCCCCACTCACAAAATAAAAGGCCACTTTTAACACTTGTATCATAAATAACTATTTTCTACAAACGTCAAAAAAGGTTCGCGCATTAACGCATATGCGAAGTGACACTTTTTTTCATTTTACTTCGTTACCATGACACCGTGCGCGAAGTAATGTGCGAAATACCTATTTCGCACACTGCATGTAAATTATATGGGATTTTCATATTCTAACCTATATGGTCCTCAATCGAGCAAAAATCCTAGAAATCATTCATTTCTGAATATTCAACAATAATTAAGTAAGTAAGGATTTTTAAAACTTTTAAAATTGGGACAAAATTTTATAATACCTATTTTATGACATTTGTAGAAAAAAATACATCTCGTGCGCGAAATACTTTGGTGATAGAGAACTGATTTTTGTAACGAGGCGCAGCCGAGTTAAAAAAAATAGTCGAGTAGCATTTCGCGCACTAGATACAAAAATTATTTTCTGCACACGTCAAAAAATTACAAGGTTAGTGCGAAATACTACTACTTCGCGCACGCTGTCATGGTAACGAAGGAAAATTAAAATAAGGGTTACTTCGCATGTTGTCATTTTTTAACGAGGCGCAGCCGACTCAAGAAAAAATTTGTCGATATCACCAAAGCATTTCGCACACGTCAAAAAATTAAATCAGTTAGTCTAAAATTTTGTCACAATTTGAAAAGTGTTAAAAAGCCTTCCTCAATTATTGTTGAACATTCAGAAATAAACGATTTCTTGGATTTTTGCTTTATTGAGCACGCGATTGCAGAAATCGCGTGCGGAAAAGACACTTTACGCTCGTGTTAGGTACACTATTTTTTCTACTAGCGGAAAAAACACCCAAAAGTTCACATAAAGAACATTTATTATTAAATATATATTAAACTATACAACCATACTTGGTAAGCTTTCTTTTTTAACCTTCTGCGACGCAATATTGAAATGTCAGTATAATCCTCAAAAACTAAACAAATCTACATTTCCGCACTAAAAAGAGTGCGGAAAAGGGACTCTTTCAAAACTGAAATGAGTGCGGAAAAGTGGACTTTTCCGCACGCTACTTAGTATAAAAAATAATTATTGACTAAATTATGATTTTCTTTGAAGCTCGTAGGAAAAATTGTATTCCAAACAGGTGCGCAAAGTGCTTTTTCCGCACGCAAAAACTCATTCGCTTCGCGTCGTTCGTCTAATTGTATTCGCGTGCGGAAAATTAACATTTTACGTTCGCTAATCTATTAGAATCTGTCGGAAGTGTTTTAACAAAAGTATGAATAAATGATTTATTCACTCGGAAATGGAGGCAAAATTGGGTAACGATAGAAAATGATATTTTCTTTGTTTTGACTATTTTTGCATTTTTTTTATAAAATAACAATGTTGCCGGCCTTACCCAAGGTGGCAAATTTGTACAGTGCTATTGAGCACTAAAATACAACTTTTGTGAAAGTTTCGCTTCCTCTGTAATTTTTTCTCCATTTTCTATTTTTATTGCTAAAATGATTGGCCTAATATTTGTGGTCGCTCGGTGGACGATTTGGTGATTTCGCGGTTACAGGACAGAGGAGCTTCTATTCCTATGATCTGACTGGACATTTTCGATTTTACTAATGGAATCGGCTGGCTTTAATCCTTCAAAGGCTCCATGCTTCGACAGATTCCATGAATGAAGCAGGGAGATTATCGATTTCCTTTGGTGAAATGTAACACAACTGAAGTAATCCAATTACCAATTCGGATTTTTAAATTCATCAAGCCAAGGTATTAATTTAGGAAATGCAATTACCAACTTGAGGGAATACATATATCCTACATTTCACAATGGATTCCACGATATTTTTTAATTGCTAGTATGTAACTGAAGGCAATAAAAACTCATTTTTTTCTATATTTTCTATGTACTTTGTTATTAATGTTATATTAATATAATATTATATTAATAGTTATATACAGTGTGACCCATTTAAGATGGAAGCACCCATATAAAACTTACATTTTCCAGCCGATTAGAATGATTTTGTTTTCGTCAGGTAGACATTAAAAAAGTGTACTAGGACATCAAATTTCATGGATAAATCTCCAGGGCCAACTAATCTTATTTTTCAAGGTAAAAAAACTAGCGATTTTTTTAGAAAAAATCTGACTACACCACTGGATTCGCCATATTTTCAAATGGTTCACATGTGAATAACGTTGGAATGCGTAAAATAATAAAAAAGTTATAGGGAAATGAAATTTGGGAAATATGCCTTTTAATCAACCCCCCACTTCTATTTCAAAACTTTGACTGCACCACTGGATTCAGGGTGTCTTGAAATATTATTGACCATAATTTTATGGAAATCTGTTGATAAAAAAAAATTAGAAATTTTGAGATAAGATGACATTTTCCTGAAATTCCATTTTCAAATTTTATTTTCTTATCAAATCATTTCAATCGGTTGAAAAATAAGGTTAATAAGGGTGCTTCCATCTTAAATGGGTCACACTGTATGTATCAAGTGAGACGAGTAATACCTTTTTTTACGAGAAGGAAATGTTGACGCATGACGCCTTTAGACTCCTATTATAGTAAAAAAATATCTAGTTATGATACGAGTTCGTAAAGTAGGACTTTTTTGTATAAGCGTGAAGTTTGTTAAATGAGGCGCAGCCGAGTTCAAACGACTAGTACACAGTTTTTTCTTCGGCAGTTATTATATCCAAACTGTAGCAATTGTATGATTAATTTGAATGTTTTATGTTTTGAATTGGCATATCAGCAAAAGATAACTTCCTAGTTGTTGTATTTGACGCAGAAAAGTGTATTTTTCAAAAATTTACTTTACGCATAGTTGATAACTTTACGCACATGTGATTTTTTTACTCATTTGTAGTTTAAACACGTTAGTCGGAATTTCATTATTTTCTGACTTCGAATTCAGAATTTTTTTATTTTCTTACTTTGAAGTCAGAATTTTATTAAATTCTGACTTCGAAGTCGGAATTTTATAATTTTTCGACTTGAAGTCGGAATTTTATTATTTTTCGACTCCGAAGTCGGATTTTTATTATTTTCTGACTTTGATGTCGGAGTTTTATTATTTTTCGATTTCGAAGTCGGAATTTTATTATTTTCTGATTCGAAGTCGGAATTTTATTATTTTCCGACTTGAAGTCGGAATTTTATTATTTTCTGACTTTGAAGTCGGAATTTTATTTTCCGACTTCGATGTCGGAATTTTATTAAATTCTGACTTCGAAGTCGGAATTTTATTATTTTCAGACTTTGAAGTTGGAATATCAATATTTTCGACTCTGAAGTCGGAATTTTATTATTTTCCGATTTCGAAGTCGGAATTTTATTATTTTACGACTTCAAAGTCAGAATTTAATAAAATTCCGAAATTAGTGAAAAATATTTTTAAAAAATTAGATGACCTTTCTACGCCTTCGAATAAAAGCGTATTGCATATAAATCAACTGACATACTTATTCATCACCACGAAAATACAAGGAAATCTTTTTTTTAAGATGGAAAGTCTTACCTTCAGAAATCTGCAGCAGCACCATGGTCAGGAAACAGAGACGAAATCTGGCTAACCAACCCATTTCAACGAGAAAAAGTTCCAAGCGCGAACTGTTCTGAATATATTGCACACCTCCCCGTCAGCACATTTTCAACAGGACACTCATTTTTATTCAACTTCACAAAACTGTCCCTCCATATCGTCCCAACGGACAATCAAAGCCATTGAAAAATCATTAAAGTACTGTCACTATTTGTTGTGCTTTTGTTTGTCAATCATTGATTTTTCGACGATATACCTGTATTTGTTTCCAAAACTATTAATATTTACGTTTTATCGTGATTCGTTTGTTCAGTTATGAGAGCCGGATAGCAGGACAATTGATTCAGAATTGCGAGTAATTTCGGATTTCATTGGATTCATCGATCAACGGATAGAGTTCATCTATGAAAATAATAATAAAATTGAATATCTCACGTCTCAACACATGAGGTACAAATTTCGATAGAATCAACTGCACGGAAAATTTTGTGTTCATATTAGGATATTATTATTCGGGTCTTTATTGGACCAAGTATTTTATGACACTACATTTTTTTATGCAAATAAAGATGTATTTATCGATAAAAATACGATTCCCGTTAAAAACCTACATAGCTTTCCTGATAACTGCCTCGATCACATAATCATACCGTCAACAAAGTATTGAAATATCTACTTTGAAAACTTTCACTGTCAAATTATATTCAAATTTTCAACAACTTCTCTTCAATATAGCAACTTTATATTTCAAATGAACTTGTGTATATAATGTGGTGTGGTAACAGATAAGGAATATGGGGTTAGAATTGAAAAACTCACCAGTGGTCTCAATATGACCCCTCAAATAGTCCCATTTTTCAATATTCTCAAACTCGATAAAAACTTGGACCACGGGATTTTCGGAATCTCTGATAATGAATCTGGGGTCAGAATGAGAAAAATTTCGTCAGAGGTCCCAATATGGTCAAGAATTTTTGACATACAGAAGTAGTTCTTCCAAGCACATCAAAATCTACTCTGATAGTTCTTTCGTTACATTTATTATTATGTATTTTCAGCTACACACTGTGACGGTGCCAATATCATGTATATGATCATAGTGGAATCTAAATATTATTATTATTGCCATTTATTCGCTCTATTCTCAATTATAAAATGATTTGCTGTTCAGTGCAGTTGTTACTTAAAAAAAGTGTCAATATTTTCTAGTGGACCAGAGACATTTTTAAATACCTAACACGAGTATTAACAGATTGAGAAAATCGTAAATGAATGATCCGAATTTATTTTCAGTAATTTTTGGTAATAAGTTTAGACTGGACGTGTGGAATCTGATGACTGGATGCAAATAATGCCCATTTTCTCTCTGATTGTTGAGCAAAATATTGCCAAATAGAGTAATAAATTAGTCTGAAATTAGCCTAAAATTATTATCTGACTGGACTTGTTCTGGTTTCCTTTCGCTATCTTCTCGTGGAACTGATACAAGCAAGTACCTCGACATAATGGGTATGCAGGTGGTCATCTCCAGCCAAAATAAAAGATAACCTTTGCCGTTTGATTCCTTAAGGACATTGCACAGATATCAGTCGGATGTAGTTGAATATCCGTATTGGTATTAGCCAGGAAAGTATAATTTTCTTACACTCCGATAAACCGTGTGTTCAGATATCTGACTTATCGGAATTTTTCCGCGTCCCTCCTAACTTTTCTTTTTTAATTTTATACGATAATATTTGTATCAAAAGATGAAACTTATATTCGTTTTCTCTCTCTCTCTCTCCATCATAGATAAATTACATATTATATCTAGCATCTCAAATACATTTCTAATTACCTACCTGACGGGAACCAAATTGCCAACACCCCCGTTTTCAGTATCTCTTACTTCAGTAAGTTGAAGAATAATATAATTTTTTTCGGGTATATGTGATGACATGAATTGGATAAGTATAGCTACTACTTGATTCAAATATTGAAATAATATTGTGTGACCTTTTAAGATGATGATTAATTCAAACAATAAGAGAATATTTTGGATGAATTCAGCTACTGAGTATTTATCAGACGATTCACTTAATGTTTATTTATAGTCTTGTTTACGAAATGCTTATCAAAAATTGGAAAAAAGAGTCGCATTTTAAATTCGTGTCATAAAATTAAAGTGGTTCGATTTTCTGTTTCTTAAGTTTTTCGTGAAAATGCCTAAAATGAGTTAGTTCTATTTCCGTTCTGTTTCTTGAGTTTCTCATTGGTAGAATTGTTCTGGTAATGATAAACGAGAAACATCGAATATACATTTATGAGAATGGATTTATACCGAGATTTATACCTCAAAATCTCGTTTTTTATTTTTTCCTATTTGAAGGGACATATAAGGGACACCATTAACTCATGTTAATCATTTCTCGACATTAGAGAATGACTGTAAAACAAACGAATCGTCTGACTCTCAAACACAGGAAATGGTGTACCGGATAGGAATTTGTTTGATCATAAATCGTTGTTACGTGAGTGTCCTTGTCCAGGTAGAACATTCGTCTATACAGTAGTGTACATGACGATTCATTTGGTCATAACACATTCACCACTTTATCGATAGGTATAACGTGTTTTTTTTTTCATCCATTCCAAATTTCATTTTTCAACGTATATCTCATCATCAAGCACACACTGTATGAGAATGGTCACAATCGAACAAACAGGAAACAGTGTTATATGAAACTTGTATACTGACCTACTTGATCATTACGATCTACCTTGAATGACTTTTCAATAAACAAAGCTATTCGAATTTGCTGAAACGAATCAATTTATTTTTAGACACCTCAACATACAAAATCAGGTTGATTTATATCCGCAGAGAAATGTTAGTTCTGACAGTTGTTCTGTAATTTTTGGTCGATAATTTTCAAAATCAATGATAACGTTTTTAGAGTTCTTTGTGTCTAGCAGAAAGCTTCTAATTTTAGGTATAGACAGCATATACTTATACAGTGTCTCACATCCTTTTCTATAAATTATTATTATTTTGTTACATTAGTATTCGTTTGTATATATCTCAAACATTATGAAAAACAATGTGATGAAGTCAGTTTCTTACTTATATACGCATATGTATAAAATCTCACATTATTTAAATATAATTTAAATCTCCCTCATTCCTCAAAATTTGAGAAAACGTTATTTAAAAAGTTCCTTGCATATATTATATATTGCGAGTAAACTTCACGTAACTTCAATATCCGCATGGAAATATTTTTAATTTTCTTAAATACTGGACACGTTTCTCAATTTGGACAAATAAAAATGTTCCTGATTCAATTGAATTTATGTAAAAACCACACTACCAGAGGAAATTATTCGGTATCGATTAATTATTGTAAAGAGTACCAAAAAAATTAATGAAACTAAAGCAACATCATTCTCTACGTCAGGAAATAGACTACCGAAGAGGCAAACATTTTATTGCTAGATATCCTGGTATAAATGATCAGCTGTCAGATGCCAGCTATCTAATGATAAAATTATAATACAAAGGCTCGGTGAAGTCCAATAAAATCACACTCTGAAAAAACCTCAACTTCTAAAAATACGTTAAATGTACAAATGTTTGTTTGGATACAGGAGAGTATAGCAAATCGAGTATTCGAGATATTGTGGCCAGAATAGGAAATGATCGAGAGGCTGTAAGAGACGTATTTTACATAAAAACAAGCATGTCTACCTGGATGTACAAAAACATTGAAGAAACGAATTTTAAACAGGCGGTTATAGTCAAGGTCTCCAGATTTGATGCTCTTGCTTTTGTTACGAAGTTTTTTAAAACAGCAAGTGTAAAACAAAATTTGGTTCAAAAACGGTAATATTATCTCCCAACCTGTTTCAAATAGACTCTTCAGCGAGTTTTGAAAACCGAAGCGGATACTGTCTCCGAAACATCACCGTTTTTTTTAAAGAGAAGTATTATTTAGTTAATTTGAACTTATTTTTTCAGATAGACAAATTCAGTGTATGATACGTTACTGACAAAAATTGATAATTTCATTCAAGACAAGATAAGTTACCGTGTTTACAGTTACTGTAAAATTAAATAACTTACCCTTCTACACTTTTCTTTGGATTTACATTTTATCATTGTTCAAATTGCCGAAGGTTGAATCACACAAAAAGTCATGTCAGGAGTCGAGTTTCCCTCACAAAATCAAACTTTCACTCAATACGCAGGTCACTGTTCCAAATTTTTTGATCAGGTGGTTGTGAATTTTTTCATGATATATTTATTCAGTTTTGATTAACTTTTCCATAAGACATTTGTAGTGGTTATGAAAAACAAAAATAATTCACTCCAAAACTACCCTGTATACGAAACCAAATAGGGATGTATTTTGAGTTTTTGAAGAGATTTGAAGAGGTAGGTATACCTAGAGGCTATATTATAAAGAGAGTTAGATACACAGTGAATTACATGTTTTTTTCAACCTGCAGATCTCAATAATTTCCTTCAGGACCAGTGCAATTTGCATTTTTTGTACTCTAAGGGTGAATCGTCATATTTACAAAAAATCTTATGGAATTAAATGCCAAGTTATAGCTAATACATGAAATAAACTGCAATAAGCTGGATTGATACAAATAGAAGATAACGAAGGGTGAATGCTGCATTGGAAATCAAATTCATCCTGATGAACACAAAATTTCCTATGTTTGTTATCTGGCAGATATAGAAGCCTGATTCTATAGAATGTGTGGCGCTTTCGGAGGGTCGCAACTGTTGGATGGGAGCAGATCATAAATCCTGATAATGCCCTCATTTCACCACAAACCAGAAATATGGCCGTTTGGATCTCAGCTCGGGATACGCAATGTTGGGGTATTTAGCGAAAATTTCATTACCAACATTTTTTCAGTTAATGTACAGGGAAATGAGAGTGTTTCTCACAAGTGGGAAAATGAGCAGAACGATGGTTCAACATGGGTGTTCTATCGTTCTTGTTAGAAATATAAACTCAAGAATCCTACAACATATGCCAATATATTTAACTTTCCTTGATTATAATTTGGTATACTATTGGGTAAGTACTACCATTTGTATAATTATCAATGTATCATTGAGGCTTATGAAGAAGGTGTTTATAAAATGATGATATGTTCAAAACTTGAAATATTCTACAATTTATTAAAACAGAACCTCATACGAATAGATTGAAGGAGAGAGAGTAGATTGGAGATAGAATTCTGGAGGCACAGTGATACGATTTCTGAAAAAAGCACAGGGTATGGACCAAGAAAAAATTTAAGGACTCACAAGCAAATGAAGCAGAAGATGAAAGCATCATTGATGAATCTAAAATACACCACAACTCATAACGCTATGAGCAGAAGATTTCTTACTATCAGACAAGTAGTAGGTCTGCTGACAGGCCATTGTAGGCTTAACAGACATATGAATATTATAGGTCTGGCGGAAGAAGCAATCTGCAGGTTCTGCCAGGAAGAAGAGGAAACCGCAATACATGTAATGTGCCAGTGCGAAGGACTAGCAAGAGTGCGGTTTCTACAACTTGGAGATGAAAAGCCAAGAGCGGAAAGCTATCTCGAAAGGCCATTATCAAATTTGCTCAGTCTGATGAAATGGACGAAGCTAGATGATGTGCTATAAGCAATCGGAGCCTCCACAATAGATCTGAAAAGGTCGCAGTGGATTAGGCCAAGGGGCCAGCTACCTTGTAACATCTAACATCTAACTATCAGGAAAATATTGGGATTTGATGAAGTGAAAGAAATCTTATATCTATATGTAAACCTACGACAACCCTGTCTCCATGTAAGGCTTCAAAAGAGAATGGTGTTTTCTGAAAAAGATTTCAATTCAGCATCTCAGGAGACTTGATTTATTCATTTTTTCAGCTACGTTTTTTATTAAACAATTGCGAGGAATGATTGATGAATATTTCATATAACTTGAAATGTGAATATAATTAATAGCAATGTCCAAAAAGGGATGAAATTAGTTTATATTTTTTTCTGTTACTGTTTATAAAATTGTAAAACATCCCCATTTATCTTACAGCGCGCCCTGAGACCTTAATCCCAATAACAACTCCGCAGTCATCATCAGAAAAGTCATAAATAAATTGCAGTTGCAATTAATATCTATATTTACGACTTTTATAACGTTATGATTATTGCAGTTTTTCTTTTGAAAGCATTTGTGCTGATTTGACTACATCAAGCTTGAAGGCAAACTTATCTGTTCCGCTTTTGAGGGGTTTTCTCCGAAAACCTGGGAGATTCGTAAAAACAAATTTTTACAAATTTACAAACAAAATTGATTTTGCCGATATCAGGGATAAAATCTGGAGAGATTTGCTAACACTGAAGACATATCAGCGAAAGGACCGATTGTGTTTTATATTGATAATTTCTTTATAATTACTCTAGGGAAAATCAATGAAATTTTACTGACAGTGGATGTGATCTCATTGACCTTTTGCTAAGATATTCACTATAATTATTAACATTATTTTGCGGAAGTATATAGTATCGTTGATAATTACATATCCAGAAACAACAATTATAGAAAATTTTGAATAGTAATACAGGTGAACTGTAAATATACCCAAGCTATTCGAATTCAACACTCTGAATTGCTTCTTCGCCATAGAGGTTTTGAAGTTATTCCAGTTATTCCAGGATTTCCTATACTAACACAGAAATCCTTTGGAGCATTCAGTTCCGATTGTATTTATTCACATAATTTCACAGATATATAGCTTCATTCGTTTCAAAACCAATTTGGAGTAGGATGGAAAGCGACAGTTATGAAATTGAAAATACTCCACCAGAACTGTGTTAGTTCATTGGCATTGAATTCACTAGCTTCAACATACCAATTTATTAATTTAATTTTTAGCAAAAAGTGTGTTGTAGAAAAAGTATTGTGTCTAATACGTGCATAAATGTAATTTGTCTCTGGTTTGAATTGTAGCAAATTCTTCAAATTCGTGAGATATTTGCATTTTTCTGCACTCATTTCATAATATTAATATTGTGAATGAGTAACTGCAGAACGAACAGATTGAACCTATTATTTTTCCAAAAAATATCTAGTTTATGAAAGATGAACCCTTTACGTTGAAATGGCCTCGCGAAGCATTTCTTTTTTACTGCATGATTTGATCAATATCATACTCTTTTTCCAGCAACAATTCTCTTTTTCTGTTTTGTGAACGCTGAAAGCGCTTTCATCAATTTATACAGAAAGAAATGATTTTAAAGATTTTCCCTTTTTCCTGCTATCTATATCGACCGACATAATCGCCATGATTGTTCGATATTGTAATAGGGTTGCCAGTGGGGTGTTCTGGTCCGGAGATTCCGATTACAAAAGCGTTTTTCTGGGTGCAGTACCTAATTCTGTTTTTTTATAAATACCAAATTACTCATTGATTTGACAAATCAGTAGGCTGAGATTAGAAACTGAAGCCCTGTTATATTACAAAGTTCACATTTATATTTTTAGTTGCCCAATAACTTTTGAATTTAGAACTTATGAACGTTTTTTCAATTAAAAACTTTTAGACCTGAAAACAGTTTATACTGTGAAAAATAAAAATGAATAGAATTAAATTCTATAATGTTATCAATATCTACAGAGAAATAGACCCAATAAGTTAGCTCTGACGAAAAGGCTTTCATTTTGGAAGTGATTATAATGACAATTGACATGTGAGGGAAATAGTGAATACGATCAATGAAGTACCGAGGCAATAGCTGAAACGGTCAATGATCATAATTATAGACCACCGACAATAGCAGTAACAGAAGCTGAATTCAGAAGAATGCAACCAATTAGCTTTGTTATCGGATAGCCCCTATATATAGAGATCTCCAAATCAGATAATGTTTAACATTTCTTATAATTCCAACATCAGCATTTCTCAGAATGATTAAATCAAATATGAATACGCTGATGAAATAGCTGGAGTTCTTCGAAATTAATATTTTCACATATTTACAAAAATATGGAGATCCAAAAAAATTATTGCTCAATGAAGTACTCGTTTACCTAACAATTTTGGAAGTATTAGAACTTGGTAGTCAATATTATTCTCATTTTCCTAAAAACTCTCAACTCGACATATCATTGAGTATTTATCAGAAAAGTGTTCAATACAAAAATAGCCCCTTGTCCTTCAATGTTTTCTTCAACATTCATTTTTACAAGAAGGGATCTAATAAATCAGTTGAATAACTCACTTAGAAAACCTCGTTTTAAATCTGATTTGATTAAATGAAAATAATGGTCCAACCTCAGGAAGAGAAACTTTGATATAGAAAACGATGTGAAAACTGTGGTGACAGTACAATAAACGAGTGTTTACATTTCTGCAAAGATAATGATTGAGTGAAAAAAATCTTCTTTAGGTAAACATAATACCAAGATACTGTTGAGAAATCATTACCTATATCGCCAAAGGTGAATACGCTTGATAATGTTGATAACGTATGTTTATGCGACGACTGATATTTGCACTTTCCCAAATATCACCAATCTACTAAATCGATGGCATAATATTAATTACCAAAATTAAACTTTTGGTTAAAACCTGAATTTTCTTAATTACAAATATTTTTTTTTGTGAATAATTTGAATAATTGTAAGGCATTCCTGAAAATAATATATTGATTTCATCTTAGCTGGTGATGAGAGAGTAGAGGTATAAATATTTATATATCATTTAGAATCATGTTGCCGAGGATAAGATACATGTAAACATATTCATAATATACGTAGCGTTATTAAAGGCAAGTATGAATTAATTATAACACTCATTATATAATATATACGTCCAACCAGTACTATTTTTGATAGGCATAGTCGTAATTTTTTTTATTTATGTTTCGATTAATGTAGCAAAAATCTCTTGGTTACTTTCAGAGCGGCTTATTTCAAATTAATTGCTAATTCTTGGGTATATCAATGAGACAATTTGAATTGAAGTCAAACTTTTTGTCAGGTATACGGTTGAATTTAGTGCAAATTCACACGGTCACATAAATTCATCAATATTGTGACCTTGGGTGTGAATAAAATATCTTGAATTTTTACTTGAACAATAATTCAGGAATTTTATGGCAATGTTTGGTAAATTGTGATCTGTTTCATACCTATTCATTGAATAATTCAATTCAAAATATACAGTTAGATGTCTGAACACAAACCTCAGAGTTCTTTTGGGATATCGTTTGAGAAACGATAGTTGTTGCCGACCAACCGATTTTGCTCCAATCCTCGTACAATACTGTAGGCTATTATGATGGCAAATACCTGTTTGAAAACAATAACTCCCCTGGATTATACCGGGACGAGTATTTAATTGAATCAAATAGGTACTTACTAATGCAATGGCTGTCTGTAGTGATACCCTGTACTGATGACGAGGCAAAAACCTCGAAACTAGTCTAGAGGTGGCCCTCCTGTCCGAATCAAATCAAAATTCTGCTGGTTGGTTACAGGGAGCACTTGCAATTGTATCCTCTGCAATGATGATCATTGCATAAGTACCTATTCCATATAATGCAGTACTCGTCGCGGTATAAGGTAGATAGTAGTTTTTTTCAAAGCAGGTATTTGTCAAAATATCCTACAGCATTGTAGGTGGATGGAAGCAAGAAGGGTATAACATCGGTCGGTAACGACTATCGTTTTTTCAAAATATACATTTTGATGTTTGAGATCATGTCGTTTACCTATAAAACGATAATAAGGCATATTTTACCTATGTTGATGAAACTATTTTATGAATGTCCTATTCATATTTTCGAACTAAAATCAAAATTATCACCAAATTTGACCAATAAATTGTCGTGTGTAAATACATTCAATATTAGTCAATTCCCCATTTATTCACGAATTATCGATGACTTTTATTGGACCGTGTAAATTCGCTGTGGGACGAAGAACGATCACCGTTATATATCGGAATGAAATAAAGAAAGAGAGGAAGATTCATCCTAGTGCGCATCTAAATCTTAGATACCAAGCTGTTCTGGTTGTGCTGTACTACTACCTATATGATTATGATTGGGATCGCACGTGTAAAAGTAAGGCCCCCGTCTTCCCCAGTTCCATAGATCACATTACATTACCCTTTTCGAAATTGAATCGCTTCAGAGTAGAATCATAAATTCTTCATTGCAGCACTGGTATTACCTACTGTATGATTATGATCATCCAGCGATATCCATCTCTAGAAGCAAAGCATGAAGACCTTTATTCGGGATTGTATCGCTGTCCTATCGTAATCATGTCAATAACGCTTCAAATGCATAAAAAGCTATTACGTTGAAAAAATTGATTGATAGATGGATTATAATTGATTAGAGCTGCCGTTATAAAAAATCTAAGATTGACTACATTTAGGTGTTAAAATGTCTATGAAAACCGTCGGAAAACTGTTGATCTTCAAAATTGGAAACCGTGTAATCAGTTATATTATTGATGCTATAATAAAGAACTCTCTGTAGCGAAATGTGTTGAAATAACGTGATAAACATGATTAAGGTTATGAACTTTTGTGATTGAGGACTTTTCCCTATAAAATATTCAATGCATTCGATTTAGTATTCCAAATAAGCCGTTTATAACAATAGTGATTGTTTTGTACATAATTATCAAATCCCTTGATTGCTGACAACTCATTTCGTCTTGTTTCGTTGGTTCCGAGTAATAAAACAAAACATAATATAGTCTTTTTGAAATAAGAACTGAATTTACAGGTCAATTCGATGACAGGGTGTTGAAACAAAACTGACAATTCACCGCTTCATATTTGGAATAATAATAAAACTATTGATAATAATTGATTATAATAATCGAGGATGTTGCCAGGCGACGAGACTCTGCGGCGAGTCTCCTGTGCAACTTCCTTGATTTATTTCAATTGCATAATAATCAAGTTACATTCAAAGCTTTATCGTATCATTGAGAACGATATGAAAATAAAATCAACAACTTTTATTATCGTCACGTTATTGTCATTTTGGCGTGCCATTTGTTATCTAGGGTATATTATAAAGTAACTAACGTATTATATTGTAGCTAATGTATTATGTGTTTTTATGATGTTATGATGTTAATAATTTGTAATGAAGATTTAACTTAAAGGAAGCTTAATATTTAATGAATATAAATGACTTATACAACATTTCGTATTTGTAATTAAAAATAAAGTGTGTATGATTTGATCTCATAGGTATTATGAGGATATAATTTTATATTTGATAATATAGTTATTAAAAATAAATGAAATCAGTTCAAATGGCTCTCGGTAAGACTGTTCGATTTTCTTGCACACAATATTTAGTGAGATTATCGTGTGAAAGGGATTGTCACACTCGGCTTGAGCCTCGTGCTTCAATACTTCCTAACCGTGTGAAAAATGTCACTTTATTCAATGTAATATACTGCTATCTGTTATCTCGAAGGTGATAGAGAAATCCATCAACATCGAGCTCATTAAACATCTAGAACGCTCAAGAATTATCAATGGTCGACAATATGGTTTCCAGCAACAGCGATCAACTGAAGAACCTGCTTACTTATGTTCAATATATTTGGCAGCAATCTATCGAAAAATATGGCCGTTGCACTAGATATTTCAAAGGCGTTTGATCGCGTTTGGTACCAGGAACTCCTAGCCAAACTTCCATCTTATGGCTGGCCTCCCATGCTGTGTTCCTTGCTACTTAGCTTTCTCTCAGACCGATCTCTCCACGTGGTGGTCGATAGAGTATCATCCGATGCTCTTTCAATAAATTCTGGTGTTTCGCAGGGATACATTCTTGCATTAACACAGCTTTGCGGATGATATTACCCTTCATACCGCTTTCTCTTACAAGGCTCCGATATCAGCCAGTGAATGTGGAATGAACGGAAAAGAATCGTGATTGAAATAAATACGGACTTGGCAAAAATTCTAGAATGGGGATCCAACAACTTGGTTGAATTAAATGCGAATAAAACCCAAGCATGTCTTTCCTCTATAAAGGCTGATCTCACAGTGGCTTGCGTGAGTATCTATACCAATGAAATCTTCCATTTCAATGCTCGGTATTACCATCAGCGGTACCATGGGAGAACCATGTAAGGTCCATTGCCAGGAGTGCTTCTCAAAAACTTGGTTTTCTATTTCGCGCCAAGAAGCATAGCACCCAAACACGCATTGAAACTTTTAGATTCTGTCTCGTCGGTGATACTTCGTTCATAAGCTCGCTTACTTTTCTGGAACATCTCAGAAAGGTTGACGATCTGACTCTGTTTTATAGTTATTTGAATGGACGATGCTCTTCCGAAATATAATCAATCGTTCCACAATTAGCGGTCCCATCGAAACGGACCCGTCGAGCTCAGTCCTCACATCCATATGATGTCACTTTGAAGCCATGCCGCACATCTGTGTCCCAGGGCTCGTTTTTTCACGGCAAAGCTTTGGAACTCGCTGCCTCGGGAGTTGTTCCCTGAGGCATACAGCCTTCAGAAATTCAAGAAGAACGCCAATTCCTACCTACTTTCCCTCAGCTCTCACGATGTTCTCTGAACAATACATCATGATTTTCCTTTTCGTGGGAACCAGAACTTAAAATTTTTTATTTTTTTTTGAAAGGTCACTGTTTTTAAATTTCTGTAAAAGTGTCTTCAGCTTCATAATCAATAATATCTTTTTCTTATTCCTAAATCGCAAAATGTGGAAGATTAAAAAAACAGGTCCTGAAAACTGAATCTTTTGATATCATGTTTGATATGAAAGCTAGGGGCTTATTCAGGTGTCCACACGAATATTGAATATTTTTTAATAATGAATATTTTAATTTTTCAATGAGCCTCATTCGGGTGTATTGATACTTGTTTATTGAATTGAATATTGAAAACTGTGGCTTATTTCTATTCAGGCGGTGCTTCGCAACTAACCAAATTGAATGTTGATCATTGAAAAGTTCTTGAATATTGAATGTTTTTCAATTCTTCCTATGCAGGTGATCCAAAATTTTCAATAGCAGTTCTCCAAGTTCCAATTTCATAAGCATATGATTAACAGTTTATAAACTTCAATATTTTATAGAGGTTATGTTTCAATTCTTCATGAGTTTTCGAACTCAACTACTCAAAACTAGTCTAATTTTTTTAGTGAGAAAATGTGCTATCTCCTTTGTTTTCCTCTTTTGATTGCATTATTGTAAAATGAAATAGAAAGGTGGAAACAACAAAAATTGCAGATAGAAAATTATTCCAATATTGAAAAATATTCAATATTCATGTAGACACCTCAATAAGGCTGACTGTGTCAGGACTATATTGGGGCAGATTAGTAAGTAATCAAGTCAAAAAAAAAAGCTTCAAGTATGAATATGGTGCTACCGATTTTGATCAACTTGTAGAATGTTTGACTGGCTTTTTCCTAGCCTTGTATAATGTCCAATTATAAATAATGCTATTCACTAGTGGGCCCAGATTAGTACTTTGCAGTATCCCTGGAACTTTTATGAGTTATATGACTAGATCTGGAAATATATACAAGCACGTTTTCTATCTTCTGGTCCCGCTCTAGTATTTTGATGAGTGAACATACTTTTAAATAATTCGTCATGAAATATATTATTTAAGTCCAGACATTACATGAAAAGTTTGTTAGCAGACTGGATTAATGAATCAATCATGTTTATTCTATCAATGTTCAAGCGATGTTGGTCAAATCAATTTGAATTCAATTTGCATTGATTATAGTTACAATTGAACCAGGCTAAAGCGATATATTTACTTGTGGTTATATTTGGTTCCCTCTGTTGTTGCTAAATCATAACTTGTATTTCCTACAAACCCGTATTTATGACAGGTCAGGTCGTACGTTTAACAAAAACACCGAAGCGCAATTCCTGTATTTCCATAAACCCCTAACTATTCGCGAGTCTCCAACGTCAAACTTCGACAATATTGAAGCTTCCAACCCTTTCCAATCTCCGGGTCAGACCCAAAATATGCCCGGCAACCCCATTCCCTGTCATAAGGAAACTATCAGTCAATACACAGCACAGACCCACTTCAAGCATAATTCACACGGCATTTACCTATTCCCAATCATTTTAGTCACAAAACGAAACGTCAAAGAACTACATGATTCTGAGATCTGTCAAAATCGTAAATCCGGTCGTTAACTGAGGCCACGCCTGCCACGACCCGTGTTTAGTCGAATACTGAAAACAGATGAGTGTCGGCGCAGCACCCCGTGGCGGCTCTGAATGATCTTCCCCCTCTCTCTGTTACGGCGCAGGGAGACTATTCCGGCAAATTCGAATGCTTTCCTGCAGTTTTTGCTCGTCGTATCTTCGCTGAAACGAGCTTTCAGGATGAGCTTTTAGGTTTTCATGGACTCCTGATATGAGAGATTGTCGCGAAATACCTGTTCTGCAGTTTTACGTAATATTTGAAAAATCAAGCCGCGTTACCTGTCTCTTGAAGATGGTTTATTTTATTTTACTTTTGATGCCATTAAGTAATATTTTATAAGGGGGATTCGAGGCTTTGGTTTATTGTAAGCAAAGGAAAGATATGAGATTTGAAGGACCTCAAAAATGTAAATGCGTTTTATATTGAAAATTAAGTGATGGCACATTCGATGTTCAATTGTATCGTCAACGACGAAATATCTAGTTTAAACAATCGTGAGAATGGTTATTTTCCCAAAAAAAAAACAATAGAAGCTTCGAAAAATCAATATGTCATGAAGGTATAGTGTATTATAATAAATTTGACGATTATTTCAAAATAAGGGCTGTTTCTTCATCTCTATTGATGCGTAAATGTAAATGTTTACTTTTTTTACCAAAATTTCAACTTCCAAATCATTCCGGAACATTTCGAAATAAGTTCTTCTAGAGCAGACTTTGTGAAAACAAAATATGATAAAATAGACATTTTGGCGACAAATCGTATGTGTTTATCCATTTCAATGTACAATAAATGGAAAATATCAGTTCTAACAATAAGTTATTGGATTAATTCAAGAGCAATGTTGCCAATTTGCATTTTTTGAAAATAATTGATAAGAACATGTTGTAGAAGATAACATATTCTGAATTGATAAAAATAAAAATGTACCACTACAATACTCATTTCTAAGTATTTGAAATAATTTAAATATTTTTCATGAATAGCTCAAATTTCCCTATCAAAAGCATACCCTCCTTTATGAAAAATTAAGTAAAAAAAATATTGTTTGGTTATTTGCAAATATTATAAAAAATATAAGATATTATATAAAGGGCATGAAAGGGCATGAAAGGGCATGAAAGAGCAGGTTTACAAACTGTACCAACATATTTATAATTTTAATTTACAGATGAATATTGGAATAAAAATAAGTAGTTGGACTTCCACGACGTCGACAGAATCAGATGCATGATAAAATAATATTACTTAACCTATTTAATATCATTATTAAGAAAACAAATTTTGGTACTATCTAAACATAAGAGTAAACAATTATTCGTCAACAAAAAATTGTTACCGCAATTCTTTGTTTAAATATGCTTTTGTTAATTATTAAAACAATTGTTTTCTAGCAATATATTTTTTAAGAAACGATTTTGTTATTAAAAATTATTACTTTCATAAAGGATTAGGTTCCCAAAGAATTATTTGAAAGAAACTAGCAATGCATTTGTTCCTGAAAATTATTTAAGAAAATAAAAAAATCAAAAAATTGATTTAATGTAGTTTTTAGCAATAAAGGAAAAAAATATTGAGCAAAATTGAAAAACAATTCTGATTTGCTTAATTTACGTTTTTCATTTTTCAGTTTTCCACCGGGCGTCTTTTTTAAAGTAAGAAACATACTAGGTTTTTAGTTTAGAAATATCCAAGGTTTTTATGTTAACTTTCAACAGTTAAAAATTAAATAATTAACAAAATTATAGTTAAATAAAAATGTATGGTGAACATTTTTTGTCGACTCACTGTTCTTTATTTATATGTTTAGATAGTACTGACATTTTTTCATTCCTCAATATTCATTTTTAATGGATTGAAAAAATTTGTTTGATCATGCATCTGATTTCGTCTACGCGCGTGCAAGGGCCACTCCCATTTTTATCCCAGTTTTCACTCTAAATTAAAATTAGGAATATTATCAATACACCGTAAGGTAGGAAATCTCTTGTTCTTCAAGGATCAATTTCAAAATTTTGGGTACCTCGATTAGTTTTTGAAATATTGGCAAAAAAGCAAACCATTTTTATTTGTAATTGATTGTTTATAACTTTTGCAATATTTTCATGCCACTAAGGTAGTGTCATAACTATGGATTTCCATCAAGTAAAGGCCACGTCAATCCATATTTTCATGCCCCAATTTTCCAGTTTAACATTTTTTCTAGATGCCATTTCGAATCGAATTAGACTGAAATCATAATGTTACGGTGTTATTGTGTTACTTTCAAATATAAATCATGTTTATTATTCATTACGTTGACCGTATCAAATATCAGCAAAAGTTCGAAAATTATTTCTGAACTTCCTGTATGCGTTATTTATTGCAATTGCATTATATATTTTCACCCATACCCGCCGTGATCATGGAGCTTTTCCAATTTCATAACGGTTAGCTGATGAACTTTAACCTGGAGCAGACAAATCACGAAGCATGACTGGAGATAGTGGCCAGCACAAACACTGGCTTATGCCAGTTGCACTATCAGATCGATAGCGAACGGGAGACGGTTGCATTTGTGTTGCATCGAAGTCACTGTCGATGTTCACCGAGCTGAAAAAGTTTTTACGAACGAGAAGTTATAGTTTTGGAGAAAATTCCACACCTAACATTTTCGACCAATTGAAGGCCTATATTTTTTATCGTTACCATAGCAACTAATGAAATTTCCGAAAATTTTTGTCTCCTTGGGGTGAGGAGCATGAAATTACACTGGAAATTTTATGCCTATTGCTTTAAGCCTTCATTTTGACAGGTTGCTATGACAACAACCTGAATAATCCGAAAAAAAATTCGGACACGTGACAGCTGCAAAATTCGTTTTCTCCTACCCCTATAGAAAGTACACACTCTCCTCCCTCAAACCAGGGAAGAAACTAATAATTTTCCTCCCTAGGGAGGAAAGTACTTTTTCTCCACCTCATTTCAAGTAAGTTGTAAACGATGAAACGTGTGAATCTATTGTAATCAAATTGTTTCCGTAATTTCTAGAACAACTTATATATCCTGTATTCTGGAAAAATCAAACATGAATGTTACTTCTACTTCAGTTCTTTAATAGCTATTTGTGTATTTAGAGCGCAAAGTGATTGTCGCTCGACAAAAAGATTAATCTATGGAGAACGGCACTTTGTGCTCGAAATACACACATTATTTTTTCTACAAGTGCAACTCTTAGAAAAAAAATTATCGATACTTCATTCAAATAGGCACATAACATTACTTATGAGAAAATCACTCAATAGCAATCCGAAATGTATAAGCTATCTAAATGTCCAATAATTCAAATCACTAACACGAAAAAAGTAAAATAACGTTCTTAAAAAAAAAAGTTGCAATTGCCAGGAGCTGAACCTGGGACCTTCCATTGCACCACCGCAGATTCTCAGATGGACATGACTGTATTGTCTATACTTTCCATCATGCATGTATAGGTCCGTTTTAGACAAAAGCAGTTGAGATGCGTATTAAATTTACATAAAAAGTTTCATTAAGTGGGGAGGAGAAAAATCATAAGTATGACTTGGGGGAAAAGGCACTTTACTCCCATGTCATACTTATGATTTTTCTTGGAGGTTTACTGTCCGACGCGGAGCGGAGGATCTTGCGGGAGGAAAAGTGGCACTCTCCTCCCTTGCAATACATATAGCTATAATTGATAATTTCCCTGGCTTGGTACACAGAAAAAAATTGGTACCTGAATACAATGAAAAAGTTCAGTGACTCAATCAATATTTTTATCAATATTGGTCCAATGAACGCAATCGTTATGTCAATGTACCACTGGTTATCCATACTATGAATACGGATCTTAATAATATCAATGAATGCTTTCATTGATATCATGATCAAGTACATTAAATAGGTTCGTTATGGTAATGAATTCCATTCATCAAACTAATGAAGAGTGTTCACCCAAGAAATAAATTGTATTCGTTCAACTGATGAAACTGTATTCATCAAATTAGTTATTATTGTCCATTCTTCGACTGAATGCTGTATGATTGATATAATGATTCAAATTAGTTCGACTATGGATATTTTTCATCAATCCAATAAACGGTGATTATTAATTATCGGTTATTCCTTGATTCAATAATTGATATACATTAAATCTATGTTTCAGTTTATTCTCGTGATGCTTTCACACATTGAACTAATTATTTTGTTTATCATTTGAATAAGTGGTAACTTGCCAGCAACGGAGATTTCTATGCGAGGATTCGGCTGAACAGATGCCGGCAAAATTTATGAGTATATATTCAAACACGAGATGGCTTGGTTCGACATAAGGCTTATTATTATATTCATGAACATATTAATTACGGAGTTATAGAATGGGAGGAAAATGTTGCTTTTATCTGCCTAACAAAACTGGGACTTTGTAACTTCGTTACACCTTCTATGATCTTTCCATAGCCCCAATAAAACCTGTGTGTAGATCTGAAAATAGATCATCATTGATTTCGATAAACTTGGATTCATTGTAACAATAAAATCATCTCTGGGACCATTAATTACGTTCATTGATATGATGAACAATTTCAAATGGATTCAGTGTACCCCTTTTATTACCTCAATGAACTTTTCCATAGCAGCAACGAAACCTTTTCATAAATGTAAAAAAAGATCATCTTTGATCTCAATGAACTTGAATCATTGACACGATGAAAAATGTATTGTGCCAATGAACGGAAAGGTAATAAACGGTATTCATTGATATAATGTACCACATTTTATTCATAAAATAGTATACATTGCTTCAATGTACTTCTTTCTTCATTTCAATGATCTTTTCCATAGCCGCAATGAAACATGTTCATAGGTCTGAAAATAGATCATCATTGATCTCGATAAACTTGAATTCATTGTAACAATAAAAACATACATATTTCAGTGAATGGTCATTCATTGACTCGACAAAAAATGTATTGTGCCAATAAACGAAGAGGTATTCATTAATTAAATGTACCATATTTTTTTTAAATATATACATCAGTGCTCTGGGACCATGAATTATGTTCATTGATGTGATGAACAGTTTCAAATTGTTTCAGTGTACCACATTCCTCACCTCAATGAACCTTTCCATAGCAGCAACGAAACCTGTTTATAAATATAAAAAACCATCAACTTTGACCTCAATGAACTTGAAGTCATTGTATCAATAAATACCTTCGTACATCAGTGAATGTTTAATCATTATCACGATGAAAAGTTAATTGTGCCAATGAACGGAAAGGTAATAAACGGTATTCATTGATATTATGTACCACATTTTTTTCGTGAAATAATATACATTGTTAAGAGACCAAGAGACCCCTAGATATAGTAGTGAGGCTAAAGGAACATAAACGCTTCACGTAGCGTGTGACAGGTTAAAATCCGGCATCACAGACCATGTGTGGAAAGTACATCACCAAATCCAATGAAAGAATGAGAAAGTATTACATAGTGAGGAACACTGGTGCAGAAGAAAATTCAAACATGCCAACAGAGGCTTCCAGTCAAAACCCAGTGTAGAGATCAGAAATATTTAAAAACCGCTCATTGAAGGTTTTGCCGGGAATCGGAGAATTGAATGTCATTCAACAATGGGCTGGTATAGCAGGTAGAAAAACTGGAATGTGTTTGCTACAATGATTTTTCAAATATTTGATGCTGTAGCAAGCACTATAGGCCATTGGCCGCAGTGGAGGGCCTGATATGGGCTCACTCACATTTAAACCTAACCTTAACCTAACCTAAGCACTACGAAGTTTCTTGCATAATTGGTTGGTATGTTCTGTCCATAATAATCGCCTGTCAAAAGTAACTTCTAACAGTTTCACGTTTTCAGAGCAGAGTAATTGTTTTTCTGTGTCTTCATATAGTATAGATGGACTTGTCGTCTACGTCCAAAACATAACAACACTGTTTTCTTGTGGTTCAATAGGAAATTATTATTTTCAGACCATCGTAGTATATTAATGCATACTATTTCTGTAGAAGAGATCAGTGATTGTTGGCTATCAGCAGATATTCGGGTCAATTCTGTTTCTCAGTAGCAAGATTGTTATCATGGCGAGACAATTTTTACAGCAAAAAATAGCTCAATTTTCTAGAAAGCTTGAAAAATTACGGCAGGAGATGTTGCTGCCACATTATCTCCTGCCAATAAAGCAATGTAGATATCAAGCCTGCTACAAAGTTGAGATATATTTTGCTGTGAAAATTATCTTGCTGTAATAACAATCTTGCTAATGAGAAACACAATTGACCCGATAATGATGTTAGTATCATCAGCGTAACATATAATCATGTTATTCGGAATATTTTCTACAAATTTATGAGGTCATTCGCAAATACGTTGAAAAGTAGAGGCCCTAAGACTGATCCCTGCGGAACTTCCTGTGCAAGGGTGTAAGAAGGACTACTAGTACCGCTGAGTAAAACAAACTGATTTCTATTTATGATCGAAATGATTTCAAAGGTATACCTCTTATGAGAAGTAATACCTATGTGAAATGCTATTCACTTTTCTCTTATATAACTGGACTTTTCTCTTATATAACTGGGTTTATTTAAATCTTTAAGCTCGAGATGTAGATACTATAAATGTGAAGCGACTTACTTTTTCGCAACGAAATATTAAAAAAGTTCACTATCTCACTGAGACAAAACAACGGAATTAAAGATTTCAAACCGATATAAAAGACGTCTCGAGACGGCTAGGCAGAAGAATCTGCTCGAAAGAGATGCTGACAGAGAAAGTGAGAGGAAAACACGGTGTAATAACGTTGCTTTTCTTATACGTTGAACGGTCTGGACCTGGAGACGTGTCTAGCATTGAAATGGTCGGAAACAAAGGGAGGGCACTATCTGTTAAGTCTAAAGACAGTTCGAGTACAATTTATAAACAACAAAACAAGTCCCATTTGGCTGGGATTGAACTATCGGGGAGCTAATGAGCTATGAGGTAATCTTCATTATGTAATTCATCGTTCGGTATGCATGTGCCGTCAGATTGTCAATAATTTGTTCGCATTTACATTTAAATTAAATTTCAAATCGAGTACGAAAGTTTTTAATTAATTTCTGACTCTATTGGCTCAAATGTTATGGAAAGTTATTAGTGGGTTGGAAGGTTTTTTATAAGGAAAACATATCGTGTTCGAGAGGGGAGTCACACCAATCTTTACCCCCCCCCAAATCATCCAACCATATTATTTGGAAATAGTTATTTATGAAGGACTTTACCTTTTACGAAAATGTATCACACAGGGATAGCATTGCAGCATTTTTTTCATTTTCAGTTTGTGGTTACAAACCCAAAATATCATGTCAAGAATCAGATTTCCTCCACAAAATCAAGCTTTCAACCAATAGGAGCACAATACTTGTTATTCGAATGACCGGAAAAATACATTGTTGTCGACAAAGTGGAGAAGGGTGGAACGGGGTGGACTTTTAGGTGTTGAATGTGGTATTTCACGGTTTTCGCGATTTGCAACGAGAGTTGATCCCCTATCGAAAAAAGTTAAAGGGCAAAGTTGTTGATAATAAAAAGATCTACAATTTTTGTGAAAACATTTTTCCACATAACATAGCTTTCTTTCAATATGGATATGTATATAACGAATGTCTTTCGTTATGGTCGCAAAATGCGAAAGATGTAAAAAATGCTCTAGGATCCAACATCCTAGCACACATAGCCATCTATAATATCTACAAGCCAATTATGAGGCAAATAAACGATGATATCATCTTGTAGGAAACTTTTTTAGTTTCATTTCCACATGGATAGGTATTTAACGAATGTGTCTCGTTATGGTCGCAAAATGCGAAAGATATAAAAAATACGATAGGATCCAACATCCTAGCACACATAACCACCTATAACATCTACAAGCCAATTATGAGGTAAATAAACGATGATATCATCTTGTAGGAATTTTTTTCCGCTTTCTTTCTATATGGATATGTATTTAACGAATGTGTTTCGTTATGGTCGCAAAATGCGAAAGATGTAAAAAATGCGCTAGGATCCAATATCCTAGCACACATAACCACCTATAACATCTACAAGCCAACTATGAGGCAAACAAACGATTACATCATCTTGTAGGAAAATTTTTTAGCTTTCTTTCTATATGGATATGTATTTAACGAATGTGTCACGTTATGATCGCAAAATGCGAAAGATGTAAAAAATGCGCTAGGATCCAACATCCTAGCACACATAACCACCTATAACATCTACAAGCCAACTATGAGGCAAACAAACGATTATATCATTTTGTAGGAATTTTTTTTAGCTTTCTCTCCATATGGATATGTATTTAAGGAATGTTTCTCGTTATGGTAGCAAAATGCGAAAGATGTAAAAAAAATGCGCTAGGATCCAACATCCTAGCACACATAACCACCTATAACATCTACAAGCCAACTATGAGGCAAACAAACGATTACATCATCTTGTAGGAACTTTTTTTAGCTTTCTTTCTATATGGATATGTATTTAACGAATGTGTCTCGTTATGGTCGCAAAATGCGAAAGATGTAAAAAATGCGCTATCATCCAACATCCTAGCACACATAACCACCTATAACATCTACAAGCCAACTATGAGGCAAACAAACGATTACATCATCTTGTAGGAATTTTTTTTAGCTTTCTTTCTATATAGATATGTATTTAACGAATGTGTCTCGTTATGGTCGCAAAATGCGAAAAATGTAAAAAATGCACTAGGATCAAACATCCTAGCACACATAACCACCTATAACATCTACAAGCCAACTATGAGGCAAACAAACGATTACATCATCTTGTATGAAATTTTTTTAGCTTTCTTTCTATATGGATATGTATTTAACGAATGTGTCTCGTTATGGTCGCAAAATGCGAAAGATGTAAAAAATGCGCTAGCATCCAACATCCTAGCACACATAACCACCTATAACATCTACAAGCCAACTATGAGGCAAACAAACGATTACATCATGTTGTAGGAAATTTTTTTAGCTTTCTTTCTATATGGATATGTATTTAACGAATGTGTCTCGTTATGGTCGCAAAATGCGAAAGATGTAAAAAATGCGCTAGGATCAAACATCCTAGCACACATAACCACCTATAACATCTACAAGCCAACTATGAGGCAAACAAACGATTACATCATCTTGTAGGAAATTTTTTTAGCTTTCTTTCTATATGGATATGTATTTAACGAATGTGTCTCGTTATGGTCGCAAAATGCGAAATATGTAAAAAATGCGCTAGGATCCAACATCTTAGCAGCAGTGATTAATGATGGAATAAGACGAGTATATTGCATGCCAATTTTATCAATATTTCATTATAACATCAAATTTTCAGACTTTACTAAAATGTTTTTTATTTTTCACTCTGTACATAATGATATAATCTCCACCATCTGAATGATATTTAGTAATATGAAGGTACATTGATGACAAGAACGAAAAAATTGCAGTTGGCACTTTCAAATCCCGAGAAAATAATTAATAATAATTACTGATTTTTAACTTGAACGCCCTGAATTTCAAAATCTATCTATCGACGAACTTTGCTATTTAGCACGTTCAATCAGTACATCGAATACTACAATATCCTAAAAATTCAGACAATTTCACTGAGAACCATTCTACCTATAAAAAGTGCGTGGTCCTTTGACATGGAATCGTCACCTTAATGGCGTCATTTGAGATACATCCGGTTTAATGAAACGTCTTTTTCAAACTGAATAATTTCAAATTGTTTTCCAGTTATATTATTCGAATAATCCCAAGTATCAATGGAGAGATAAGAAAGCTTGTAGGTCAAATATTTGCGTGTTGGCGATTCAATGAAGCCAAGTGTACCAGAAATGCAACAAACCGTATTATACCTTGATACTACAAACATTCATGTGCTTTCGGTCAACAACCCGCTGAAAATACGATGCTTGGGGTTGAAATATCCACTTTCTGCCACTGCACTCGGTGTGTCTCCCTTGCAGACCAGCGGAGGGCCGGCAAATTAAATTTGCATGGCATCGCTCAAAACGAGGCCGCGTAAATATTCTGACAAACGCACGTCATCAACACAAATGTAACCAACGAAATGTTAAGAGTCATATCCACTTAGCCCAGCGGTAACATCCCTACTAATGAATTACATTTACCGCTAACACAGCCGTATAAAATTACTAGGTAAGAGAATGAAATGATACATACGAGGTGGTTTAGTGTTTAGTGGTACTTTTCACTCGAACTCAGATATATCTTTTCCCAACAATGGATTTTTGCAACAGTTTACACGAGGGGAAAACAACTAGTCATTTTTTGTACACCTAATGAAAGCAGTGAAGTAACTATCTCTAATGAAAAATAATGAAAAAGTTTTAGGGGGCAATGAAAGATAATTACCATTCAATTACGCGGATACGTTGTATGGACATAATTTAACTCTTATGTACAAAAATAAGATCCAGAAAGTTCGAAACTCATGCCCACGTATGATTTTTGGTGTAAGTAGGCGACAACGAGTATCAAATATATTGAAGGAGATTGGATGGTTACATAAGGAGAACAGGAGAAAGGTTCATTTTAGTACCTTGTCATAAAATAATTACCAAATTAATACCCAATAATACTATTCAGCCATTTTGAATCGATTAGCATTCGCAGAATTTGTCTATCTCTAGTCGTTCTCGAGTTGGTCAGCTCTGAATCAGTTTTCAAATGGTTTTTTGGCCCCTTGCAACTTTTTCGAGTAATTTTTAATTTCTTTCGATTGACTCGAAATTCACAATACATACTAATTCGGCTATTTTGAATCGATTGGCGTTTGCAGAATTTGTCTATCTCTAACCGTTCTCGAGTTGGTCAGCTCTGAATCTGTTTTTAAATAGTTTTTCTGCCGCCATTATTGTTAAAATATTCAGAATCAGCACGTCAAATTACTTTCAAGGACAAAAATTTGAAATTCAAAAAATGAAAAATAAAAAATCTCAGAAAATTTTATTTTTCATCTTAAACACCTTTTTCCGCCTAAATCTTATATCTGAGCATATAAAAATCATACATTTTTGGAATGAGCATAAAATTTTACATTATACAGTGCGAATTTCAAGTCGATGTGACGACTTGGTATTTTTGATGATTTTTAAGGGTGACGACCCCTTGCAACTTTTTTCGAGTAATTTTATATTTTTCGATTGTCTCAAAGTATACAATACATACTAATTCGGCCATTCTGAATCGATTGGCGTTCGCAGAATTTGTCTATCTCTAACCGTTCTCGAGTTGATCAGCTCTGAATCTGTTCTTAGATAGTTTTTTTGTCGCCATTATTGTTAAAATATTCACAATCAGCACTTCAAATTACTTTCGAGAACAAAAATTTGAAATTAAAAAAATGAAAAATAAAAAATCTCAGAAAATTTTATTTTTCATCTTAAACACCTTTTTCCGCCTAAATCTTATATCTGAGCATATAAAAATCATAAATTTTTGGAATGAGCATAAAATTTTACATATACAGTGCGAATTTCAAGTCGATGTAACGACTTGGTATTTTTGATGATTTTTAAGGGTGACCCCTTGCAACTTTTTTCAGGTAATTTTAAATTTTTCGATTGTCTCAAAATATACAATACATACTAATTCGGCCATTCTGAATCGATTGGCGTTCGCAGAATTTGTCTATCTCTAACCGTTCTCGAGTTGGTCAGCTCTGAATCTGTTTTTAGATAGTTTTTCTGCCGCCATTATTGTTAAAATATTCAGAACCAGCACGTCAGATTACTTTCGAGGACAAAAATTTGAAATTCAAAAAATAAAAAATAAAAAATCTCAGAAAATTTTATTTTTCATCTTAAACACCTTTTTCCGCCTAAATCTTATATTTGAGCATATAAAAATCATACATTTTTTGAAAGAGCATAAAATTTTACATATACAGTGCGAATTTCAAGTCGATGTAACGACTTGGTATTTTCGATGATTTTTAAGGGTGACCCCTTGCAACTTTTTTCGAGTAATTTTAAATTTTTCGATTGTCTCAAAATATACAATACATACTAATTCGGCCATTCTGAATCGATTGGCGTTCGCAGAATTTGTCTATCTCTAACCGTTCTCGAGTTGATCAGCTCTGAATCTGTTCTTAGATAGTTTTTTTGTCGCCATTATTGTTAAAATATTCACAATCAGCACTTCAAATTACTTTCGAGAACAAAAATTTGAAATTAAAAAAATGAAAAATAAAAAATCTCAGAAAATTTTATTTTTCATCTTAAACACCTTTTTCCGCCTAAGTCTTATATATGAGCATATAAAAATCATACATTCTTGGAATGAGCATATAATTTTACATATAAAGAGCGAATTTCAAGTCGATATGACGACTTGGTATTTTTGATGATTTTTAAGGGTGACCCCTTGCAACTTTTTTCGAGTAATTTTAAATTTTTCGATTGTCTCAAAATATACAATACATACTAATTCGGCCATTCTGAATCAACTGGTGTTCGCAGAATTTGTCTATCTCTTAACAGTTCTCGAGTTGGTCAGCTCTGAATCTGTTTTAGATAGTTTTTTGCCGCCATTATTGTTAAAATATTCAGAATCAGCACGTCGAATTACTTTCGAGGACAAAAATTTTAAATTCAAAAAATAAAAAATAAAAAATCTCAGAAAATTTTATTTTTTATCTTAAACACCTTTTTCCGCCTAAATCTTATATTTGAGCATATAAAAATCATACATTTTTTGAAAGAGCATAAAATTTTACATATACAGTGCGAATTTCAAGTCGATGTAACGACTTGGTATTTTCGATGATTTTTAAGGGTGACCCCTTTCAACTTTTTTTGAGTAATTTTAAATTTTTCGATTGTCTCAAAATATACAATACATACTAATTCGTCCATTCTGAATCGATTGGCGTTCGCAGAATTTGTCTATCTCTAACCGTTCTCGAGTTGGTCAGCTCTGAATCTGTTTTTAGATAGTTTTTCTGCCGCCATTATTGTTAAAATATTCAGAATCAGCACGTCAAATTACTTTCGAGAACAAAAATTTGAAATTAAAAAAATGAAAAATAAAAAATCTCAGAAAATTTTATTTTTCATCTTAAACACTTTTTTCCGCCTATATCTCATATCTGAGCATATAAAAATTATACATTTTTGAAATGAGCATAAAATTTTACATATACAATGCGAATTTCAAGTCGATGTGACGACTTGGTATTTTTGATGATTTTTAAGGGTACACCCCTTGCAACTTTTTTCGAGTAATTTTAAATTTTTCGATTGTCTCAAAATATACAGTACATACTAATTCGGCTATTCTGAATCGATTGGCGTTCGCAGAATTTGTCTATCTCTAACCGTTCTCGAGTTGGTAGCTCTGAATCTGTTTTTAGATAGTTTTTTTGTCGCCATTATTGTTAAAATATTCAGAATCAGCACTTCAAATTACTTTCGAGAACAAAAATTTGAAATTAAAAAAATGAAAAATAAAAAATCTCAGAAAATTTTATTTTTCATCTTAAACACCTTTTTCCGCCTAAATCTTATATATGAGCATATAAAAATCATACATTCTTGGAATGAGCATAAAATTTTACATATACAGTGCGAATTTCAAGTCGATGTGACGACTTGGTATTTTTGATGATTTTTAAGAGTGGACCCCTTGCAACTTTTTTCGAGTAATTTTAAATTTTTCGATTGTCTCAAAATATACAACACATACTAATTCGGCCATTCTGAATCGATTGGCGTTCGCAGAATTTGTCTATCTCTAACCGTTCTCGAGTTGGTCAGCTCTGAATCTGTTTTTAGATAGTTTTTCTGCCGCCATTATTGTTAAAATATTCAGAATCAGCACGTCGAAAAATAAAAAATCTCAGAAAATTTTATTTTTCATCTCAAACACCTTTTTCCGCCTACATCTTATATCTGAGCATATAAAAATCATACATTTTTGGAATGAGCATAAAATTTTACATATACAGTGCGAATTTCAAGTCGATGTGACGACTTGGTATTTTTGATGATTTTTAAGGGTGACCCCTTGCAACTTTTTTCGGGTAATTTTAAATTTTTCGATTGTCTCAAAATATACAATACATACTAATTCGGCCATTCTGAATCGATTGGCGTTCGCAGAATTTGTCTATCTCTAACCGTTCTCGAGTTGGTCAGCTCTGAATCTGTTTTTAGATGTTTTTTCCCGCCAAAAATATTTCCGATGAGTTTTCGACATTTTCGTTCGAATATTCGGAATCAGCACGTGAAAACACGATCAAAGACAAACATTTTAATTTCGAAAAATGAAAAATGAAAATCTCAGAAAATTTGATTTTTTACCTTTTACACCCTTTTCCGGCTAAATCTCATATCTGAGCACATAAAAATCCTTCATTTTCGGAATGAGCATGAAATTTTACGTATACAGTGCAAATTTCAAGTCGATGGGACGACTTAGTTATTTTCATGATTTTTAGGTGTGAACCCCTTGCAACTTTTTTCGAGTAATTTTAAATTTTTCGATTTACTCGAAATATACAATACATACTAATTCGGCCATTCTGAATCGATTGCAGAATTTGTCTATCTCTAACCGTTCTCGAGTTGGTCAGCTCTAAATCAGTTTTTTGATGGTTTTTTTGCCGTCAGAAATATTTCTGATGAGTTTTCGACATTATACGTCCGAGGACAAAAATTTTAAATTCGAAAATTGAAAAATAAAAAATCTCGGAAAATTTAATGTTTTATCTTAAATACTTTTTTCCGGTTAAATCTTATATCTGAGCATAGAAAATCATACATTTTTGGAATGAGCATGAAATTTTACATAAACAGTGCAAATTTCAAGTCGATGTGACAACTTGGTACTTTTAATGATTTTTAGGGGTTAACTTTTTCGAGTAATTTTTAATTTCTTTTGATTGGCTCGAAAATAACAACACATACTAATTCGGCCATTTTGAATCAACTATGGCGTTCGCAGAATTTGTCTATCTCTAACCGTTCTCGAGTTGGTAGGCTCTGAATTAGTTTTCAAATGGTTTTTTTGGCGCGAAAAATATTTCTGATGAGTTTTCGACATTTTCGTTCAAAGATTCGGAATCAGCACGTCGAAATGCGTTCGGGGATAAAAATTTTAAATTAGAAAAATTAAAATTCAAAATGTTCAAAAAATTATTTATCATTATACTTATACTTCCATTTTTTGTCCGTCGATTTTCGTTCAAATTCCCAATATATACTAATACAGCAATTCTGAATCGATTGATGAATTTGTCTATCTTTAAACGTTCTCGAGTTGGTGAGCTCTGAATGAGTTTGCAAATCGTTTTTTGGCGCCAAAAATATTTCTGATGAGTTTTAGATATTTTCGTTCAAAGATTCGGAATCAGAGTTATTTTATCATTTTGTGAATATGATATTCGTATTTTTCTCGACGAGCTACTCCAAAATGAGTCCAAAATAATTTTTGTACGTTGTCCAGATGCCGAGATACTGAATGTTTTTCAGGCGCAAGCCACTTTGAACGCACGAAATAAGTTTTCAGTGCTATTCCCATTCCGTCACCCGTTACAGCTGCCGCTATCCGCGCCTGCACGCCTCACTTTATTCATCAATTAATTATTTTGCAAAAGAACTAGACATATCCCAGTATTTTTTCATTGAAAATATAGGTATTCAACCTCAATATCCATCTTCCACCTTCCAGATTTTTTTGAAATAAAAAAATTATCTCGGCTCCTATTGATCGTAGAAATTAATTTTTTTTTTGAATTCGTGAAATCATGCTAGAAATCTATTTTCATAGAAGTCCTTTCTATAAAAACAAAATTAGGGAATTTATTTAGAAAAATCATGTAAAAAAATGTTAAATTTTTTAAAAGTAATTTTTCGACCCTTAAAATTAAAAAAATCAATATATTCATTCAATAATTTGAAAGTACAATTCTTACAAAAAAAATAAGCCCTGAATCGTTACTGTAGCATCATTACTCGAGCAAGAGCAGCCAAATTAAGAGAGCATCTTTTTTGAGAAAACTTCATATATTTTGAAAAGCAATCAATATTTATCAATTTTTGAAAAAAATACTTTTTTGGCTTGCCGTAGGCTACATATAACAGTAAGTAACAAGTTTGAATACCTTACAGTTAACGGGCTATAGAAAACCCGATTTTTCACGGTTTTTCCGATATAAATCGAAAAGAATCAATGATCGAAATATTATAATTCATTCAATTGATACATCTTCTTAATACCTACAATTTTTTGATTCAACTTGTTTCGATCGGAGCTGTAGTTTTTTAGTTATCAACAAAAAACCGCTTTTCGCAACTTTGCCAATTTTTTAGGCTAGGTCGGTAATCACGATCGAGTCGCATGGAATAGAAACTCATCCTGAATTTCATTTTGCTATACACTCATTTTTTTTTTTCTTTCTTTGCACGCACTTTTCCCTATTGCTTGGACTATAACCACTGTATTCAACTAACAACAAACAAGTGTAATAACGCTTATCGCCTACTACTACTTTATTCACTTCATAGTGTTCTTGTAAACCCATTCTTTCTTTGAATAAAGTTATATTAATAGCAATGGATTTAAAATCTTCATCATCATCTGAGAGCTGTCTATCATAGAGCGCTGCCGGGTGATTTTCCTATTCCCATTCTCACTCCATACCCAAGGGCGTTTTGAAAACGAAACCGTCGCTCCGGTGTCAGGTGGCTCACACTTCACGCACTGTATCAGTTTGTGTTCGTTTGTCAACTCTAATAGCTACTCATATCCCCTGAAATTCGAGGTGAACTCAGAATAGCCACTTCTGCCTTCGTTACAGGTATCCGCTTAACGTTTCCACCAGAGAGATGTTTCAAATTAATTTGAACCGCTGCGATGTATATGTTAATGCATCTCTTTAAGTTGCCGTTTATTGTTTTGCTTGCATCAATTTTGATCTCCCCTATTCGCAGAAGGAGGGGCATGGAGTCATTTAAGATACTTTGTTCGAGGGTTTGGAAGTTTGAGACGAAAAAAGTTAATTAGCATCGGATATGCGTTACATTTTAATACAGAGCTTTTTCAGGAATTTTGCGTACACCCTTGCAATCGCTTTTATGGTATTTCGGTAATGAAAAGAGTTAATTTCCTCAGAAATTCTTTTCAGTCTATGCAATTTTAATTGGAATTTTCCTCTCAATGACTTATTGAAGAAATTTTAGGTATAGAAAATCTGATAACTTATTATGTTCATCAGAGTTTTCCATAATTTAGAATCTTTGATGATTATTTCTTTTATGTTGACCTCTAATGGGCCAGGTAAATGTTGAACTAGCACCTTAGCGTAGCATGGTTCAGAGGCAAACCCAGATCGGAGAGTCAACAGGCAACAAATTGTTGTAGAACTTTTTCTAAATATAAATGATAAGAAATATTCCAATGAACTGAACAATATATTCTCAATTCCAAGTGCTCGACTACAAAAAAAAATCTCTCTCTGTTTGGGAAACTAAAATAATAATATTGTTGCGTCTTCGGGTTCAAAAAAAGGTGTAAACTAGTGTCGACTTGCCTTTATTATTCAAAGTTCACTTGACAACACTGTAATACAGTACTAACGTCACTGTCAAAACTGATACCAAAACACTTGTATCCAAGGTAACTTACTTCATCTCACAAATGCATTGCTTTTATATAAAAATAAAGTTCTAGAAAAATGAAGAAATCAATAGAACACAATAAGAATGTTCGAAGATTGATCCAGAACAAAAGTTAGTGCTTCTAGATTTCCATTTAATTCATCGAACGATCTCGAACAATTCGAGAAGTCTTTATCAACTTTCAGGCCTGTAACAATATATAGTACTATGTCAATTATTTTCTTCTTTCCAGCTAAGTCAACAAAAGGTTTAGCAGGTGAGATTTTAGTCAAATTTTACAACGTTCCGAGCAACCAAAATCATTCCACATGGAAAACCCTAAAAAAAATTAAAATACATATTAGTAATCAATAATGACAATATTTAAATCAGTTTGGAAATGAATAATTAGAAAAATATAAAAATTTATCAATATGGAAAGAATTTAGCAAATGATCATACTATATAACTTTGTAAAACGGAAAATGACAAGAGTGATGACAGATCAAAATTGACAATAGTGAAAATGATTCTGAAACTCAAGAATATGAAGAGAATCAAAAGTGAGAGAACAACACAAGTTTAGTTTTATTAAAATTATAATTATGTGGTTTGAGAGCAGATACGTTTCTTAAAGTTTAATATTAAACAGTGATAATAATAAAAACTCTGTGCATCAAGAATAATATGAGGTGATAATAAATGCTGATTGGTAAAAACAGTGGGAAGACACTGAAATATTTGGAAGAAAAACAAATCGAGGAAATTTTGAAAAGTGAAATTTTATAGGGAAAACCACCACAAGCAATAATAAAACGTATCACCAAGAGAAAAAAGTTATCGTATTAGTACTTATTGTTAAATCATAATAAATCGACGAATAGAAAACTTACCTGGATACGTGGAAAAACATTTCACTTCCAGCCATATCCTCTGCTAACCAATGAACGCTCAGGAAAAAGACAAAATATTTACCGAAACATGTTTTCTGCAAATATCCCTAGAACATCATATCCGTTGACAGTCATATGCCTGAGAATATCTTTCGCCAACGAACCATCAGACGCATGTCGCTAGGTTTCAACACCAACAAAGATGGTGGACGTGACAGAATTTCGCCCATTGTTCTCAACAGTTCTTTGCAAGTTATTCAACCTCTTATATAATTTGTGGTTTCATCCGTCCAAATGGAAAATTGCAAGAATACAACCAGTTCCCAAAAAGGGGAAATAGTCCCTATGCAGCGACTACCCATCGCACTGCTTTCTGTTAACTCGAAGGTCATGGAAAAACCCAACAACATCGAGCTCATGGAATATCTAGTACCCTCAGGAATTATCAATGATGACCGAAGAATATGGTAAAACTGGCCGTTGTACCTGATATTTCCAAAGTATTTGATCGTGTTTGAAACCAGGAAATCTTCGCCAAACTTCCATTTTATGGCTTGAATCCCCAGTTGTGTTCTCTGCTATCTACATGGTGGTCAATGGAATATCATCCGATACTCCGATACCAATATATGCTGGTGTTCCACAGGGGTTCATTGTAGCACCAAAACATCAATGATTTGTTGGGAGCTGCATCATGTCCAGTGCATAGCTATGTGGATGATAGTATCCTTCATTCCGCTTTCTCTTCCTGAGCTCCGGTATCAGCCAGTAAAATCAGAAAGGCCAATCTCACAGTGGACAGCGTAACTATGTCTATATCTATACCAATAAAATTTTCCATTGCAATGCTCGCTATAACCATCAGCCATGCCCTTTCATGGGAAAACCATGTGAGATTCATTGCCAAAAGTGCCTCCCAAAAACTTTTTTTTTTGGTGCTGCAGGTGCTTGCATTGGGAAAACGAACCCTATATATTTCGCATGTCACCATAGTGATGACGAAAAAATATCAGGACTAAGCTCGACGTGTCAGTCTCGATGGCACTGCTAAAGGAATGAAAGGAGCATCGAGCATCGTCCATGAAAACATCTTCAAAACAGAAACAGATCTCCAACTTTTTTGCCGTGTTCCAGAGAAGTGAGTGACTTATAAGCGAATCACCACCGACGGAACGAATTGTTCCGTTCTTCAGTTTTGTGTTATGACGGTCCCTTTATGAATGATTTTACGTGGTGCTTGAGAGGGGCTTCGTACCACCTCTTCCTCTGTTTTCGTTTGACCTAGTCCTAATGGATAGTTTTATATGAATGGCTTTTACTTATAAAGATTGAAGGGGAGCAAACGTGGTTGCGAGTAACAATAATATGTACACGTTCTATTTGGAATTGTCCTGATATATTTTTTTTTTTTCAAAAGATAAAGAGTTGGTGAATGAAGAGTCTTTATTATTTGCTTGATACTGTCAAAGATTCACATTAAAATTAATATTCATTTCCATTGTCAAATGAATTTTCTGCCAATTAATCAAACATGGACAAGAACTAGATGTCTCCAAAAATATATACTCATGTGTATTCACTATATCGCGAAAAACTGGGACATAGAAACCCAATAGATTTTCCTTAGTCACGGTATTCCACAGTCCATTATCATACATTTCATCAGAAAACAGCGCCCACTCAGCTGTGAACACGGGCATGTGTGTTTTTAATTAAAATTGTTATTAGAATCTGCCATTAAATCACTTTGGAAAATCATTAACTTGCCTGCCTTCTGGCTAGATTATACCAGCAGAAAACGAGGAAAATTCGGATTAACCAAGCACACTATCTCCAAACTCATAAATTACTTCAATTCCGAACCGATTTTGCGATAGGTGGCGCTGCTGGCCGGTTTCCTCCGGATGTCCATCGCGGCGGGCCACGCACTGGACGCTCAATTGTTTGGGAACAAAAAAATCACAATATGCTCTCGGATGGTCTGATTTACGAGCATGCCGTTCATTAAACTGTGGTACAATTGTAAGTTGGTCAGTCTGACTTTATAGAGATACGTTTTGTTGATAGCGAAGATATTTGGGGGTGAATTTATAGGAAGTCGTGTGGAAATTTACTGTACTTACTCTCTCTAATTAAGTTTTATGTTCATCGAATGGTCTTTTTATGGCCAGAGCACTATCGATTAAAAAACGTAATGTGGTCCATGGTTTTATTCCGTTAGGTATTCAGGAGTGAATTTAGTGCCTTTGGATTCAGAGTTATAGATACTCTCATCATGCACCCCCTAAGGTTGAGGCCCGGAAGAAGAAGCTCCCCAGCACTTTTCACGTGCTCGGACGCTCCCTCCCCCCTTCCCCTGCCACCGCTCTCAATGAGCGGATCCTCATCCTGTTGATTGGCGATCAGCAGAATGCTATCTGATCGTTCTGAGTGCTCAGCCTTTGCGCGCCTGAACTCCCTTATATCTGACATGAGTTTAATTTAACTGACTTGTGACTTTATTTACAGTGCATGATGCCCCCCTGAAACTGGCTGAAGGCCCTATTTCTGTGGCCCCTAGCTTGTTTGGCTGGTCTGGCCTCCCGCTCTGGCTCTGAGACCTGGTTTGTCGTTCCTATAGCCCGACATGTCGAAGTTCTTTCCTGGGTTTAGCCTGGTCTCTTGCAGTGCCATTACGTCCACCGATATTCTGGAGATGAGCGCTAGGAGTTCTTCTTTGCGCTGGATTGCGCCGTTGATGTTCCATGGGCAAATCTGCAGGAATTTCGGGATTCGTACTGGAATTACTGTCCCGGGGTGTTGACCATGGCGTTGATAACTGCCAAGAGTTTGTCTAGGACCTCTGGGGTCGCCTTCGACAATGTCTGGAGAATGTTATCCTGCTGGGTGGTTGAGGATTTTTTCTGTTTAGGTCCCCATTGCGGTGGTTGGGTCTGTGGCTGCAGCTGTGGTCAGTTCCTCGGGACTCGCTCTTCCTGTCTTGGCGGTGCTGGTCCCTGCCTGTGATCCCTGTAACATAAAAAGGTCAATAACTAGTCATTATCTTCTTACCTGGGGACACCGTCCGTCCTGGTGATAGCCCTGAATAAGTAGGGTTCACACCCAACCTTGCCGTAACTACTATCATGTTAATTGTACATCACTACAATCTTCGCATTTATCACACTAATCCTTCGGAAAGGGTAAGCAGGTAAGCTGGCACTTCGTACAATCTAAGGAGTTTCTGAATTAACATCCACTCGCTTCGATTGCTAGGTACTCTCTGATGATCAATTGATCACTGATGATCAACTGATTGCCGCAACCACCATGCACCCCCTAAGGTTGAGGCCCGGAGAAAAGAGAGCCCCACCACCCCCGCTCTCCGAGCGGATCCTCATCCTGATGATTGGCGATCAGCAGAATGAAATCTGACCGTGTGATATGGAGTGCTCAGCCTTTTTGCGCCTGAAGCTCCCTTATATCTGACATGAGTTGAATTGTTACAATGGCTTTAAATGTGCATGATGCCCCCCAAAAAGTGACTGAAGGCCCTGTCGTGGGGGCTGAGGGCCCCCGCGTGTCTGTCTAATTTCGCAGAATCCTGGTTCCTGAAACATATAAGGTATGGTTAGTATCTCTCTATAATACCTGTTGAAGTTGCCGTTGGAGTCGCCGGAGCTCCTGCCTTCGTCTTACTTCTTCAGGGGTGTCGTTGTCTAGTTGGTTTACAGGCCGTCTGTATTTGTCTCTGTCTCGGTCGTCTTCCTCGAGTCTATTTTCGTGTAGGTCTGTCAGTAGTGGGTTCGTGTGGATTTCTACTCTCCGGAGTGTAGTCTCTGCACGCTGTCTCAATAGTCTGTCGATGTAGTCCGGGTGGATATCTAGGTCTCGGTAGATGAACCTGTTTGGCATGTAGCGCGGTGCGTCCGTTGCCATTCTCAGGCAGACGTTGAAGAAGGCCTGTATCTTCTGCCTATATGTGTTTGCGCATTGGCCCCAAGCAGCCGACGCGTATAACAGCATGGGTAGCAGAATTGTCTTGATTAGACGCATTTTCAGCTCCAGGGACATGGTGCTGCTACGCCCTATGACCGGCCATAGCTTATGCCTTGCGGCTTTTGCTAGGGCTAATCTGTGGATTGCCGCAAAATTTGTTTGATTTCATTTATAGGAAATCGGCCTATTATGGCCGGCCAATAGGTAACCGCGCCGCTAGTGGGCGGGGCCTATTAGAAATCGCAGACTTCATATGCTCTCTGAGTATTAAGAAAATATTATTTCTACAATATTAATTATCACAGTGACTTCGTTACAAGTCACAGAGGAAAACGGTGGCAGACTAGGTCCAAAGAAGCCATACAGAAAGTTTGGGGAGAGTATCTATCAGTAAATTTTTTGATGGGCACTCTAATTATTATATTGAAGAGACGTGTATTAACAAAAATAAATAATAATTGAAATATAATACAAATAAATTGAAATTTATCACACACACCACAAAAGTATACCTGCTTCAAGTGTTTACGTACGGTTAGGTTGTTCTGGTTAAAACAGACTGAAACATTACTCCCACCAAAATATATTTCTTTATTTTCCTCGTAACCAAGTGGCCACAGAAGGTAGAGTTGTTCTGGTTAGAACAGACTAAAAAGTCTCAACAAAATATATTCGTTAAATTTCATCGCGTCCAAGTATCCAATTGAGGTTGGTTCGTTCTGGTTAGTACAGTCTAAAAGATTACTCGTCAAAAAATTTATGTATATGATTGAAGGAGACTAATTTAATGAGAACTGATCCATTGAAGGAAAATTTGTATTGTGTGGTAGCAAATAACATGGGGGCAAATTGAATGAAAGCAAATTGGTTGAGAGCAAATTATGCGAGGGCCACGTGTTTGAGTGAAAAATTTGAGAAAAACTTATCTGAGAACAAATTTATTGAGGGTAAGTGACATAGACTCATGGATATCAAGGTTTCACACCATAGTGCTATCATTGAGGTAGGAAGATGAAATGTAATTGCAGCTGAATAAACAACCTGATAGAAAACCCTCATAAACATGAGTTTCTATCTTTCAAAATTAAGATGTGGATTAGTTGGATTTCATTAATGAAATGAATGACAAAACATCCATGAAGCATACAAATCCTCATTGGATTATAATAATAAGAATAATAATTAAACTACTCATTCCCACCCTCAGGCAAATACAAGCCAATAAGCATGATGTAGTCCTCCTCGACCATCAGAGTAAGACGATTTAAGACGATTTTCGTCATGGAGTTTTCGGCTCCTGGTGAAACGAACATCGTCCGAAAAGAGGAGGAGAAACGGACTAATAGTTCAACCAATATAGCAAAAATAAACGCTGCTTTGCAAATTAATTCTAATAGGAAGCGACTTGCGCCATGATTTCGGGGATACTTTATAAATAGCTAAAATCCAAATTGCAACTCAAAATTTTTTTTGTGCAATTGTTTAAACAATGATCATTAAACAAAAGGGTCCTTTTTTGTTTTTTTGTAAATATATCAAAAGGTACTGGACGAATGGCTTTACTCATAAAATACCGTTTGTAGAGAATGAACAAACCTACAAAATGGTTTTTGGAAAAACCCGATACAATCATTTTTCGCCGAGAAAAGCCGGAAAAATGCTTAAAAAAAGGCCTTTTGTCAAAAATTCGTATCTCCCTCAATTTTCAATATTAAGGAATAATTTTTCGGAAAATGGTAGCTAATATCATGTACGTTGAGCTCCCGAAAGGTGGAAATTGTCGCTTCAATAGTTTTCCTACAATCGGGTTTTAAAAAAAATTTTAGCCATATTTTGCATGATGCGTCATATTACGGGAAATGGTCCGATTTGAATTTTTAAAGCGGCATTTTGAAGTTGAGGTTAAAAACTACAATTTGTCTATCTCACATTTTCCTATAAGTTTGGAGAACATTGTTAAAAATGCTTCTGAACACAGCGCTTCGAGTGAAAATTCGTCGCCGAGTCGTGCTAAGGTAGTAGTGGAGGGGGCGCCGAGAAGCGGAGGAGAAGTGAGAGGCCGGTTGCGCGCACAAGGCGCTTTTTTCTATACAGCGAAGACGTCTCTTCTCGGCGCCCCCTCCACTACTACCTTAGCACGACTCGGCGACGAATTTTCACTCGAAGCGCTGTGTTCAGAAGCATTTTTAACAATGTTCTCCAAACTTATGGGAAAATGTGAGATAGACAAATTGTAGTTTTCAACCTCAACTTCAAAATGCCGCTTTAAAAATTCAAATGGGACCATTTCCCGTAATATGACGCATCATGCAAAATATGGCTGTAATTTTTTTTTAAAACCCGATTGTAGGAAAACTATTGAATTGACAATTTCCACCTTTCGGGAGCTCAACGTACATGATATTAGATACCATTTCCCGAAAAATTATTTCTTAATATTGAAAATTGAGGGAGATACGAATTTTTGAAAAAAGGCCTTTTTTTAGCGTTTTTCTGGCTTTTCTCGGCGAAAAATGGTTGTATCGGGATTTTCTAAAAACCATTTTGTAGGTTTTTTCATTCTCTACAAACGGTATATGAGTAAAGCCATTCGTACAGTACCTTTTGAGATATTTACAAAACACCAAAAAAGGACCCTTTTGTTTAATAATCATTGTTTAAACAATTGCACAAAAAAATTTTTGAGTTGCAATTTGGATTTTAGTTATTTATAAAGTATCCCCGAAGTCATGGCGCAAGTCGCTTACTATTAGAATTAATTTCCACAAAAAATCTATATTGGTTGGACTATAAATATCGAGACTCACTCTTTGAACTCCGCAGGCTCTACCCAAACCATTCTGTTAAAATGGTGGTTCTGATTATAGGGGTCCTTGGTGGAATGATGGACACACTGCTCTCGAACTTAAAAATCATACTGGCTTGCCGTAATATGGCAGAAATCTTAGCCGGACGAATGCAGAAGGCCGTCATCCTTGGTTCACTGCGTCTGCTCAGGGCACATGATTCTCGGACCCAGTAATCGCTTACCCCACGGACGTGGGGAGTGGTTATCTTGGTGAACAATCCTGACTGGAATATCCTCTTAGGATAATAATAATGGGGGCGGGAAAGGTCGCGGGCTCGATCCCCAGGCAGGACAAGATTTTTTCACTTTCAGATGTGAATCTGAGTGATTGAATTTTGTTGCTGGCTGGGGATAATCCTCCACGATTTACTGTTGCGTTAATAATTAACAGTGCTGCTCCAAAGGTGGCATGTGGAGTTAGTAACAAGGCCTATCCAGAACACGTGGCTAATGACCATAGCAGTCGAAGCCAACACACCAAGAAAATAATAATAATAATAATAATGTCAATGGAAGTTTGTTTCTACTTCCGGTTTAACTGGAAGTGCTACGATTCTGAAGATATCCCGAATCGGTTGTTTATTTATATTGACTCATGCGACATTCCAAATTTTCAGAAACTTGTGATAAACGTGTTACGCGATAATCCCTGTTTAAAAAATCAATGCAGGAACGAGATCATTCACTATCTGAAAATGAAACTGTTGAACCGATTCTTTGATATTTAATTGAATTACCTTTGAATTCCAACATCGAGAGTTCTATTAAATCACTGTCGTCTCTTTCGAACCCTCTTGAATTGCACCAATGAACGTATTTGATCTAGGATCGAGACCTAACAACTATTGAAACATAGCTATTTACAGCTTTCTGAGTGTCACTAAACCCTATAAATCCCACCAACAAAAGCCCCTTGAAGCGGACCGTTTTTCAAAAGTACCAACAATAAATTCTTTGGGCTAGGTCCATCGTTAGTACCGAATCGTTTGAGGGGACTATTATGTTTTAATGTATTAAGAGATTATTCTCAAGAACTCATTTCCTTGCTTCAACAATCCATATTACAAAAGGTTTATGAACCGAAAAATATTCAAGAATGAACAACTGGCGAGCTATTGTAGTGCAAGCATACGAGACGCTCTCTTTGTGCCAAAAATAAATCTTTATGTAATATTTCGCGAATGAACGTTTCGAGTGACATAAAAATGTAACTGGAATTGCATACCAATGCAGAGCGATTTTGTTTTCTTTGGTCTGGTATCATTTTCCCGACAAATGCAACATAATTCACTGACCTTGTGGATGGAAATGAATGAATACCAAGGCGATTCGTTATAAAAGGAATACAGTTATTAAATACATGATTGATGAATCAATACCTAATGAATTTATTGGGTTATCTAGAGTCCACTATGATTTAAAATTCATTGTTATTCCAAGAAACGAGGAAGCGGCCCAATGTTGAATGTGCAAAAATTATTATCTAAAAATAAAAAATATGAGCGCATAGGAATTCAAAATTCAGGATGAGTTTCTATTTCATGCGACTCGATCGTGATTATCGAACATAACCTAAAAAGTTGGCAAAGTTGTGAAAAGCGGTTTTTTGCTGATAACTAAAAAACTACAGCTCCGATCGGAAAAAGTTGAATCATGAAATTGTAGGTATTGAAGAGATCTATCAATTAAGTGAACTATAATTTTTTGATATCATTGATACTTTTCGAGTTATATTGGAATAACCGTGAGAAATCGGATTTTCTATAACTCGTTAATTGTAAGGTATACAAACTTGTTACATGCTGTTATGTCTAGCCTATGGGAAGCAAAAAAGGCTTTTTTGGAAAATTGATGAATATTATTTATTTTTCAAAATATATGAAGTTTTCTCAAAAAAGATGCTTTCTCAATTTGGTTACTCTTGCTCGGGGAATGATGCTACAGTAACGATTCAGGGCTTATTTTTTAATATTAAGGTTAAAAAAATTACTTAAAATATTTCACAATTTTTTAAAATCTTTTTTCTGAATAAATTCCTTTATTTTGTTTTTATAGAAATAACTTTTATGAAAATAGATTTCACACATTCAAAAAAAAATTGTATTCCTACGATCACTAGGAGCCGAGATAATTTTTTTATTGTAAAAAAATCTGGAAGGCGCAATAATAATAATTGCAGAAGAAGATGCCGATTCACTTAATCTGACTAGAGAAAACAACATAATTATAGTTGAAGAAGATGTTGATTCGATTGTACTTCTTCGCAATTGGTTCCCAGTACACAGAATATATTTTTTGAAAAAAGGAAAAGCAGGAGAAATAGATCGCTGGTATTCCAACAGCAGCTTTGAATATCCACACCTATCGAAATATGTAACTTTTCTTCACGCTGTATCAGGCTGTGATACAGTATCTTCGATCTACAAACAGGAGAAGAAAAAATTACTGAAAATTTTTCATTCGAATCCAGACCACCTTCAATTATTGGATGTATTTTATGAAGAAACTGCTCATCCTGAAGAAGTGAGTCATACTATGTGCAAAGTTATTTCTTTATTGTATAATAATAAGGAAGAATGAACTCTATGAACATCGTCTTGAATGTTTTAAACGATCAACGCCAAAGGCAACTTTTAAATTAGCATGCCTTTGCCATGCATTTGCAAAAATGGTTGGGCAACGACAAAAGGATCACTCAGTGGGGCGAACATTTTGACACGCCTACCATCGAAATAGATGAAGAATTGCCCAACTTCAAGGATAGTCTGTTCACAGACATTATGGAAGAAGAAGAAGAAGAAGAAGAGGAAGAAGAAGAAGAAGAAGAAGAGCCAAATGATTCAGCGCACAATCCTCCAATTAAAAAAAGGAAAATTAGTGAATCTGTATCAATATAATATATGAATATTTTTTCATTAATAATTTTATGCATGTTTATGAGTTATTTTATCATTTTGTGAATATGATATTCTCGACAAGCTACCCCAAATTGGGTACATACAAAAGGATTTTGGTGCATCATCCAGAAGGTGACTGCTGTACGATGATTATTACGACTTCCAGATTTTACTGAAATAAGAGAATAAGAGATCGTAGGAATACAATTTTTTTTTATTGGAAGGTGAAAAAAACTTTCAGTCTAACTCCACCAAAAATAATCTTTATTGCAGATGTCATGTGGTCAGAGGACTAACATCCCGTAGATACCATGTAGTCGGAAGACTAAGATTGAAAGAGGACAAGTTTCCAAGGATTAATCCCTCATCTTCAGCAAAATTTGAGTTAGTTACAAGTCGTTCATATTAGGGTGGAAAAATCACAAGAAAATATTTGAAACATTATTGAAATTAAAATTACATGGTCCTAATTACGACCATGTGGTCCGCTAAAGCAGGATCCTTATATGTTAGGGACTATGGTTGGTCCACCCAAAAATCATTAAGAATTTAAATTTTAAATCACAAGAAAACCATGCAACATGTGTTTACGAGAGACAACAAGGAAGGAGAATTACCTATTGTTACTTCCTCTTGTAATCGACTTGTAACTAACCCAAATTCTGCTGAAGATGAAGGAATAATCCTTCGAAACATGTCCTCTCTCAATGTTAGTCTTCCGACTACATGACATCTACAATAAAGATTATTTTAGGTGGAGTTAGACTGAAAGTTTTTTCACCTTCCTATATGGAGATAATGCTCAGTCCACGACCTGAGCCTACGAGCTGAGCATCATCAGATTGTAGACGGAAGCATCTCACATTATTTTGATGCTGCTGAGACGTTTACGTCTCAGCTCTCTCTGCGGCATATGTTTGTCGTTTCGACCCTACTCTACTACTTTGACTGAGTGAAATGGAGCCAAGAGAAGCTGCGACTTGAAAACTCGCAAGATGACGCATCTTCATGTGAGTTTGAAGTGTCAATATAATATAATGGTACTTGGAGCCTGTAAAGTCATCAGGAGCAGGAGTTCAGATCCAATTTTTTGTATAGTTCGCTTAACTCAAAATTGATTCGCCACAACTGGAATTGTTGAAGGAGGTTCGCTAATTGGAACTATGAACAATAATTGGATTAAACTGTTATTTTCGTGTGCATTGGTTCATAAATCAGGGGATAATAGTATGTACTCAGCTTTATTGGATTCCTCTGATGAGAATAATTCTGTATTGAATCCATTTTTAATACATCGAATTACTGAAATGATTAAATGATGGATCGGATACCTTTGATGTAATGTAAAACATACATTACGATGATATATTTGGAATATAACAAAATTTGCAAACATAATTAGCAGAACACATTCGATTATGAGAGTTATATGAAAGCAATCCCTATTTCCATCATTTCATTAGTCCCATTAATAAAGTTTTATAGAGTAAATTGATCAGTTCATTCGTTGCGTTTTAGGGCGTCCGAAATTTTGTGGTGAGTGGACCTATCAGTTGAGGATTATTTATGAAAATGTTGACATTACTTCATATTTTTATCAAAGTGGTTTGACTAAAAGGATAAGTCTGGAAATAGTTATTTATACTGACGACTATGGCATAGTAGCCAACGAGTGATTCACACATTATCTTCTATTCAATAATTTCCCGAACATCCTGTACCTATTCTCGTCACCCAAACATCATACCCATTGTTGATAAATTCCATGTAAAAACGCAGATGTGTTTTGGTGAATAGGATATTCTTTTGACGTTCGCTACGCTGGAATAGACTTTAATATTGTTTTGTTGGATTTTTTCAAATTGAACACAAACATGGGGACACTCGCTGAGGGATGCTGTTACATTTGTGTAATAAATTTAGCAAACTGGATAGAGTAGAGTAGAGTATATTTATTTGGCTACGTTACAAATACATGTTTGTAGCACGTCATAAAAACGACAATACTATACAGGGTGTTCCTTAAAGACATGCTAATATTTGAGGGGGTGATTCTTTGACTTATTTTAAGGAAAAATTTTTCTATAAACGTATGTCCTAAAAGTCCTAACTTTTGAGATACAGGGTGATAAAGTTTTGAAAAAAAAAACAGTTTTTTAAAAATAACTGAGATAATATTGTAGACGTTTTTATAAAATTTGGTACATGTCTTCTATGCATCAAGGTGCATTTTTTAATGCACAAACATTTTCATTTTCTCAACCAGTGGCGTCCGTACGGGTTTTGCATTGAATATTTTTGGAGAAAAAAATACTACGCCACTGCTTTCTCCAAAAAAAAAAAAATTTTTGAGATCCTCATTTATTTTTGAGCAAATTTAATCTCTTGAGTTTTCTTCGTCCGCCGCATGGTTTTCGCTTAAAAAAATAAAAATCGTTTTACTTCAGGATCAATTCTTCAAAAATCTGATGTGGTGCGGAAATGATTGTGCATCGACTTAAAGCAAATAAAGGGATCAGATTTGTTCCAAAATGAATGAGAATCAAAAAAATATGGATTTCAGCTTGTACAAAAACGAATTTTATTTTATTATATAAAAGTAAGTTTAAATGAACGGATCAAATTCATTAATTATTGACAATACTAACACTGATTATAAAAATTGTTGGAAATGGCCACCTTCACTTAATAGGCATGCTTCCGCCCGTCTACGCATGGAATTACGCACACGTTGAAATATTTCCGGCATATTTCGAATAGTTTCACACGAGGCAACTATTCGCTCTCTTAAATCTTCTAAAGTATTAACGGGAGTTTTATACACTAGAGTTTTAAGGTGCCCCCATAAAAAGAAATCTAAACTGTTGAGATCAAGGGATCTTGCTGGCCATTGCTGAGGTCCTCCGCGACCTATCCAACGATTATGATAAACTGTACTTAAATGGTTTCGGACAATTACACTGAAATGAGCAGGGGCTCCATCGTGCATGTACCATATTCGATTCCTTAACGCAATTGGTACATCTTCAAGCAACCCATTTAGTTCTTCTTCTAGAAAGTGTAAATAAGACCGACCATCAAGGCGTCCTGGTAGAAAAAATGGGCCTATTAAATAATCACCAATAATTCCTGCCCATACATTAACCGAAAATTGGTGTTGAAAATGGGTTTCGGTTATGGTATGGGGGTTTTCTTCTGCCCACATATTATTGTTATGGAAATTTTGAATAGCATTCCGAGAAAAATTTGGTTCGTCTGTGAACAAAATTTGTGACTCAAACTGCGGATTTAGTGCAATACTCTGAAGATACCACTGACAGAAGTTCACACGCTGTGGAAAATCTCTAGGGAGTAATGCCTGTACTCGTAAAATATGGTATGGGTATAACAAAAAATCAACCAAAATACGCCAAACAATTTGATGACAAATATTCAGAGTTCTAGCGATCTTCCTCGTACTCGTCTCAGGATGTTCTTCGATTTCTTGCAGAACGGCTTCCTCAATTTCAAGAGTTCTGACGCTTAGAGGTCTACCTTCCGAAGTACCTTTCTCGAAACTACCAGTTTCCCTAAGTCGGCGATGAATATTTGAAAAGGTACGGCTATCTGGTAAGGCACGATTAGGATATCTTTCCTGATAAATGCGTCTGGCTTCTGTTGCATTACCATCAGCGAGGCCATATACGTAATGCATTGCCGCCATTTCTGCATTCGTGTAATTCACCATATTTACCGATATTCAGAAAAACGGCGGACAACCAAAATAACTTCAATAACACACTTAAAAATCAAGTAAATAATTGTGCGCTTCGCTATTCCTATAGCTTTTTCAAACACAAAATGGTATTCATAACTAGTGAAAACACAATATTTATAGTGATTTGAAGAACAAAATGCTATTAATTACAGATAGGTAGCTGAATTAATATCGTAAATCCATTCAGGTAATAATTCAAGCACTTGGGAGATTATAAGTGAAAAGATTAAGAAGTGGTGAAAAGATTTGCTTTCAGTCGATGCACAAACATTTCCACACTGCATCAGATTTTTGAAGAATTGATCCTGAAATGAAACGATTTTTATTTTTTTAAGCGAAAACGATGCGGCGAACAAAGAAAACTCAGGAGATCAAATTTGCTCAAAAATAAATGAGGATCTCAAAAGTATTTTTTTTTTCAGGAGAAAGCAGTGGCGTAGTATTTTTTTCTCCGAAAATATTCAATGCAAAACCCGTACGGACGCCACTGGTTGAGAAAATGAAAATGAAAATTTATTAGCTAATTCTTCCTGAGTTTTGTACAGCTCTGATCTCAGATTTCCAGAATAAATGAATGTCGAATCATCTGCAAATGAAACAGTTTTCACAGGAACCATATAGTTACATAAGTCGTTTGTGTATATTATGAACAACAACGGTCCTAATATTGACCCTTGAGGGACACCATGCTCATTATGTTTGAAATCAGATAAGGAATTTCCAATACTCACTACTTGAAAGCGGTTTTTCAAATAGGATTCTATCAGATTGAGTGGTACTCCCCTTACCCCATAATAATTTAATTTTTCAAGTAATATATCATGTGATACACATGTGATAGTTTCTCTTCTTTTTTGAAATTGAAATACCTATGTGGTAGTTGGGAATAAATTTACCATAAAAATATATATGTTCTGGTTTAGAATTGGTTTAATGTATCAAGAAGAGTGGAAACAGTATTGCTACGGACCTAGTTGTCAATGGAAATATCGTCAATTTAGTATATATAATAAATAAAAATAAATTTCAATCAATAGATTACTAAAAATATGAAACACAATAAAACTAAAAGTGTTTAAGTGCCTTCCTGTTCATAGAATAGAACATAGGCCTCACTGCTCGCGAGGGATTTAGATAAAATTGGGGACACATTTGAAGCATTATATTCAGGCCACGTCCTCGCATATGGATGTTTACAGTAGGCTGTGTAGTGTCCGCTATAGGTAGTCCCGCTATGATTAGACAATGCATAATTACTCATAACCAATCCCTCTAGGATGTGAAAATATTTTGCCTTTAGTACCGTTAACCCTAGTTTAGGCACAGCCTCAGGGCCTCACTGAACCACTTGCCAACGTAGCGATGCATAGCGCAGGTGCGAGATATGAGTATTTGTGGTTGGTTGTAGGCATTGACTTTAGTTTGAGTTGTTGGTAATTTCTTGTATGGGACAACCTTGCTTCCTGGTGATTACGATTGTAGAAATTTGCTACTCGTTACCTGCAGCGTTGTGTCTTGCGGATGTAAGTACCTACACATAAGCATTCAAATAAATTGTAACGGTGTCTCTGTGGTTTTCTTTGGTTGCCGACTACGTCCCAGCCGGACTTCGTTTTACCCCTGAGCCCCCACCAAGAGTCTATTTTGTTACAAGGAAAATTAGTGATGACATTCAATTTTCCTTGAAATCTACCTGTTAGAGAAGAACGTTTCAAATGGAATACTAAAATTTTCGGGAATTTTTGAATTGCTGAAGATTTCATGCACTTCCCTCTCATCTTGCACTTCGCACATGTCGGCTTCTCGTCACCATCCAAAGTGTCTTCCTTTCTGAATGAATACAAACAATGTGAAAGTCCTAATTGGCCGGTTCTTTGAGGTATCAGAATGAATCGAAGGATATTGAACAGTGACCACAATGAGTACATTTCAATGTAGATTTTAACAGACCAACGAAGGTATCTACAATTTGGAATTGTCCGTTTTTAAATAATTCGACCATGACTCTTGAGCCTTCTCCCTGTCACTTGATTTCTCACCTATCTCTGTCATAATGGGTTTTGGCTTCTTCTTTACTCTATTCACGTCTTCATGTAAACCCTCTGAAAGGCATCTTAAGAACTCCTGAGCATCTTCCTGGGCATAACCGATGAAACGAGGAGCCAATCTTTGGATTTGAATTTTCAAGGAGACAGTATTTGTAACTCGATCTGACGAACTTCTGACCAGTTCCTTGGTCACCTCAGCAAATGCTGTGATTAAAGCATCATTTCTAGATATGCTTGTGTTTAAATCCCTTGTGTAGGCGTCTCTATTCAAATACTCCAATAACCATCTTGTGTTCGATAAACACTGAATAGCACAGTTCATCAAGCAATACCAATATTTCTGAACCCTTTGACACCGAGAGTTTTGAAAGTACCATGCACTACGGACCTGATGGTGTTTGAGCTACCGTTATCTAAAACTGAACATTTATGAAACTTCCATTAACTCCAGACGAACATCTAGAACCACTCATTCTTGTTTCAGTTTCGATTTTTCCATTGTATTCTAGAATTTCTTGTATGTTCTAGAACTTCTCTATACAGTATCGGAAAGTTTTCATCGGGGGTATGGTGGTTTCATACGAGCGTAAAGAATAGCTTGCTATTATGTTGAGAGAGCATTACAATTTCTCCTCGACTCGCTCGAGGAAGGGATATCGACGTGGCTGTTAATTCGTCGGACGAGGTTGTAGGGGAGGCGTACAGTAGTGCGTCTCTCTTATTTATGTGGTATTATCATATCATTGCGTTCCTTATTGCTCGCATAGATTTGTCTATACCCCGATGACAACTTTCCGAGCATTACAATTTCTCCTCGACTCGCTCGAGGAAGGGATATCGACGTGGCTGTTAATTCGTCGGACGAGGTTGTAGGGGAGGCGTACAGTAGTGCGTCTCTCTTATTTATGTGGTATTATCATATCATTGCGTTCCTTATTGCTCGCATAGATTTGTCTATACCCCGATGACAACTTTCCGATACTATATAAGCAATCTAATTGTTATATTTAATGGTTGAACAGTAGAAGCATTCTGTTTATTGTTCAAAACCCGTTCAGACCTGAATTGTTGTACTGCATAAAAAATACTTCATTTGTATACATACAGTACGGTGAAGCGTTGTCATTACATAGGGAAATGCTATTTATTTATACAGAGTGTTTCCGAAATTGGAGCGATAAATTAAATGGGAAGTAGAAGATGACAAAACAAAACGAAATGAGAGAATACTTTTTTTGACGAAAAAAAATTAATTTGGTATGAAAAATTACTGTTTTTAAATTTAAAAAATTAAAACTCCTTGTTCGATATTGATGGTGACAGGTTACTATTGGCTCTATCTATCTCTGGCTGTCTCCCTTTCAAGGAGACTGAGATGCCTTAAAAAATTAATTGGATGAAAACTGTTTTAGATAAAATTTAAATTTTTTCCTCGTTCTTTTCAAAATAATCCCAATTATTATTTTCTTTATCAGTGACACAGACGATGTAGAAAATGTCTCAAGAGAACTATTTTATAATCTAAGAAAACTTTGGCCACCATTATCTCCAGACAAAAATCAACTAACAAATCCCGAGGAAAACAAAACTCTGCCGCCATTTAATTTACAGTGAAACAAAAGCGAAGCATCATTAGTAATCCAAGGCGGCTCATCGAAGCCAAAGGGTTGAATCAAGGGGTAATTAGTAAATGGGCCCGAACTTTTCCAGATATTCCACTGTCGAATGGATCGAAAATCTGCAAACTTAATACAATAGAGTGATTTATGAGGTCTGTCTGGGTATGATAACGTTTTCCCTTTCACTTTTGAATTTCCATGCGTTTCGGTTTCATTTCCAGATTCATACACTCGAACGGAATCACAGTTCAAGTTTATCTTTTGTTTACCTTGAATGGCTCAAATCCTGGATGGTTAGGTCGAATATAATAATAATAATAATAATCGCCATCAATAAGATTCAAGTAATTGTACCCAATGGCATAGCATGTGCGGGTAAAAAGCATTTATTATTATTATTTGCAGTGGCGCTCCGAGGTAAATTACTTACTTTTGGTTAGGCATTCGCTTTTCCAGATGTGGGAAAACCAGGAAAAAAGTATACTACCACTTTGGGTAGTCACACTTGCTTTCATCAAGACATATACGCTCAAGGACGTTCAACAGAAGAAAATCTGGTACACAGATGGTACCAAGACTTTAGTACTTTTGGTAAGGCATTCGCTTTTCCAGATGTGGGAAAACCAGGAAAAAAGTATAGTACCACTTTGGGTAGTCACACTTGCTTTCATCAAGACATATACGCTCAAGGACGTTCAACAGAAGAAAATCTGGTACACAGATGGTACCAAGACTTAAGTACTTTTGGTTAGGCATTCGCTTTTCCAGTTATGGGAAAACCAGGAAAAATATATAGTACCACTTTGGGTAGTCACACTTGCTTTCATCAAGACATATACGCTCAAGGACGTTCAACAGAAGAAAATCTGGTACACAGATGGTACCAAGACTTTAGTACTTTTGGTAAGGCATTCGCTTTTCCAGATGTGGGAAAACCAGGAAAAAAGTATAGTACTACTTTGGGTAGTCACACTTGCTTTCATCAAGACATATACGCTCAAGGACATTCAACAGAAGAAAATCTGGTACACAGATGGTACCAAGACTTTAGTACTTTTGGTAAGGCATTCGCTTTTCCAGATGTGGGAAAACCAGGAAAAAAGTATAGTACTACTTTGGGTAGTCACACTTGCTTTCATCAAGACATATACGTTCAAGGACGTTCAACAGAAGAAAATCTGGTACACAGATGGTACCAAGACTTTAGTACTTTTGGTAAGGCATTCGCTTTTCCAGATGTGGGAAAACCAGGAAAAAAGTATATTACCACTTTGGGTAGTCACACTTGCTTTCATAAAGACATATACGCTCAAGGACGTTCAACAGAAGAAAATCTGGTACACAGATGGTACCAAGACTTTAGTACTTTTGGTAAGGCATTCGCTTTTCCAGATGTGGGAAAACCAGGAAAAAAGTATAGTACCACTTTGGGTAGTCACACTTGCTTTCATCAAGACATATACGCTCAAGGACGTTCAACAGAAGAAAATCTGGTACACAGATGGTACCAAGACTTTAGTACTTTTGGTTAGGCATTCGCTTTTCCAGATGTGGGAAAACCAGGAAAAAAGTATAGTACCACTTTGGGTAGTCACACTTGCTTTCATCAAGACATATACGCTCAAGGACGTTCAACAGAAGAAAATCTGGTACACAGATTGGTCCAAGACTTTAGTACTTTTGGTAAGGCATTCGCTTTTCCAGATGTGGGAAAACCAGGAAAAAAGTATACTACCACTTTGGGTAGTCACACTTGCTTTCATCAAGACATATACGCTCAAGGACGTTCAACAGAAGAAAATCTGGTACACAGATGGTACCAAGACTTTAGTACTTTTGGTAAGGCATTCGCTTTTCCAGATGTGGGAAAACCAGGAAAAAAGTATACTACCACTTTGGGTAGTCACACTTGCTTTCATCAAGACATATACGCTCAAGGACGTTCAACAGAAGAAAATCTGGTACACAGATGGTACCAAGACTTTAGTACTTTTGGTAAGGCATTCGCTTTTCCAGATGTGGGAAAACCAGGAAAAAAGTATAGTACCACTTTGGGTAGTCACACTTGCTTTCATCAAGACATATACGCTCAAGGACGTTCAACAGAAGAAAATCTGGTACACAGATGGTACCAAGACTTTAGTACTTTTGGTTAGGCATTCGCTTTTCCAGATGTGGGAAAACCAGGAAAAATGTATAGTACTACTTTGGGTATTCACACTTGCTTTCATCAAGACATATACGCTCAAGGCAGGTTTTGGCTTGTTTTTCAAAAATGGTACATGCAAAGTACACATAGAAATTCATTTTTTCCACGATGAAGATTTTCTTAATTTTCATCAGTGGCGTCCCTGTAAATATGCCCTGTCATATTTTTAATCAAAATAATGATACGCTACAGTTCTTTTGTCGAATAAATATTATTTTTATAATTGTCTTCTATCTTTCCATAAACATGATTTTCTGACTTTTTCTATCCGACGGACGGTTTTTGATTTAAAAAATAAAAGGTCTCCTTCTGCTTGTACCTGTGCGATTTTTTGTTAATCTATTTTGTTTTTTAAATCGAAAACTGTTCGCCGTTCGAAAAAAAGTCACGAGACCATTTTTATGAGTAGATAGAGGACAATCATAAATATAATATTCATTTGAAAAGAAACACAGTGGCGTATCATTATCTTTTATTAAATTTAAACACCCTGTACCTTAAAAAGTGAAGGCCATGATTTATGAACTTTTTACCTTATAAATAACTGAGGAATCATCCTGTAAAATATCGGACACTTATTACATAACACCCTATATATGCAGGATATGAATAAGCGATTATTTTCAACATTTAGTGAAGAGAATACCGATTTATGAGTAAGTTGAAAATGAGGCAGGAGTAAAACAAAGTTTTTTTTGGCATGTATAAGTGGGACCTGTCACACTATTTTAAAATTGTTGCATATAATCCACAGAGGGTATGGGTTGCTGCTTCAGTATAATAATTCCATATTTACTAAATTATTCATGATTTTCGGATCATCCGCAAACATTTCACATTTCAGGTACTCAAATACTCGCATATTATATTTGCATGAGAAGGTAGGAGTCTTAAGAAACGATATGAACTATTCCTTTTCCTTCTCCGATCATTTTTAGCAGAGTTATGACCAATCAAATATTCGGCTCTGTCAGATTTTTCAGCGGCGGGTAAGGGTGATCCTGAAATTTTTTTGTCGGCGTTCAATCACGTTTTCTGAGAAAACGAGTGTATTTCATAAGAAATTACTGGGAATATTTTTTGTGGAAAATTGAATTGTTTTTCACTCTATTGAGTTGTTTTTCCGATAAATCATATACTTTTCAAGATTACAGCAAAAATCTATTTATATATTTTTAAAGGAAAAAAAAAATATGTTCCACCCCTGGAATTTTGGTAAACAATTTTTTTTCGTGTTCATCATGGTTCCAACTACTAGCAAACCAAGTTTGGTGGTGCTACAATCGATTCTTGTCTCAAAACCCAATCGTACTGGCTTAAATACCCTTCGAATCACCCTATACATCACCTAAATGCATGCAGGGCCCTCAAGTAAGCCGAGAACGTCGAACCAAACTATCTCAAACTGGCCTGCAAATTGACGGTAACTGTTTGGGCTAACAATCTAAGTGAACGAGTCTTGAAATCCTGATTAGAAAGGAGAAACCTAGGCCTAAAACTTTCCCGCTAGCTTTTCCTTTCGAACTATCCAACGAGCTGACGAATATATTTTGCAGATTTGCTGGTCCGTGTTTGGTGTGGTTAAATAAGGTGAGCTTTATTTTCTTTCTCAGTGCTCTAGAAATGTGTGTGCGTACATGTGCGGGGTAGACTGATTCTGGGGTCGTCCCGAGGGTGGAAAATAAGTCACGTAGTAACGCAAGGAGACTACGTAGAAGGAAGTTTTTGATGAAATGCAGAAGATTTAGTTCCTCATTAGATGCAAATCTACTATTTCCGTCGACCGTTCATTTATGATGTAGGTATTTTAACGTTCTCAAAATCGTTGGTTAATGACACCTGTCAGGACCGGTTTATCAATGCTGAGTTAGGTTAGTTTGACCCTGGAGTAAATGCTAATTCCAGGATATACTGTTCATGGAGTCTAGGTTGAAAAGATCTTCGGGTCAAAGTCAGAGTTAATTCAAGTCCAGCTTTAAGGTAGAGGTTTTCTCTGTTATCCCTGACTTGACCTACAAAAGATTTGAGAAATCTAACGTTCGCGAAGTCATGTGTCGTGTCGTGTACTAAAAACAGTGATGATTGAGATATTATGCTACTGGGAAATTTTTTTATTAACAGCAGGAGATTGCGTATCTTTCTATCGCCCTACATTTCTGGGCTAAAAACAAAAATTATTCAATATATTTGTCACTGAACACACCTTAGGGCTGCCAAATACCTAACCTAACCTAACCTTACCTAACCTAACCTAACCTAACCTAACCTAACCTAACCTAACCTAACCTAATCGATCGCTCCTTCACTAGAAGCATCAAATTCCTGGCTTAACTTCCGCCAGACACATTCTTTTTCCCTCCAAGATACTGCATCCGTTTTTTTATATTCAATTAATTACACTCTTGTATTCAATGGCTTATTGGCGATTTTAATTAACAACAATCTGTCCGCCGGCGCTGGAGAGAAATTTGGACCCCTGGCACTTTTCACTACAATCATTGTTATCCTGGGACCTCAATGTTCCCCTTTTGAAGTTTTAAATTTGTTAGTTATTTTGATTATTAATTGTTTATATGGCAGATTGAAGTTGAACATTTCGTCCTGCGGACTCGTTGTATTTTCAGCTTTGGGATTGCAGTTCATTAATATTCCAAAAAATTATAGGTTTTTAATCATACCACGAATTATATTTAGGACGACAATATATCAATTTGAAATAAAGAAAAATCGTGTCACCTGGTAATTGATGCTTTACTTCTAGCCGTATTCAACGGAATACTCTTTTCCACGGCCTTATCTATGATACCAATGGACATTTGTCCCCAACGATCGCTCATATTGATAAATAAAGATAACTAGTCAAAACACATACATTAGACGTTTATAATTTAAATCATTATTTTCACTTGACAGATAGTAAAACAAAAACTAAGCAGGTTTATCACCGTGAAAATACAGCGACAAGCTATATTTTTACTGTGGTGCCGATTCTATTGGCTGAATTTCAAAATTTGAAATCCAGTGATTGGTTGTTAAGCAAGGAAATATATTGTCAAAATAATAGCATATACCTCTAAGGAACTATTGGACCTAATCTACACTAGGTAATCCAAGGTAGCTATGGCTGTTTGGCCATCAGAAACTAGTTGACAACAATAATTAATGAAATTTGTGAAATTGGGCATCTATCGAGATAACGAATTCTTGATAACTATAAATTTAATTCAAGTAGAAATGAAAAGTGATGAAGATTGAACGTAGAAAATCGTGGATAAGGCAAACATGAGATTTCCTTGACATAGTTCAAAGAAAGAAAAAGATTCGTTGCTTCAAGAGGATTGTTCATTCATTTTGAATACAAATCTAAGAAAATGAAAAGTTACTTCGATGGACTAGTTATTCGAAAGTCAAGTCAACATTAATAATAATAATATTGACCTCGATGAATATGTTATTTCAATATTCGCTTCAAATTTTCCATTTTGCGGGATAGTGTGAAGAGAAAGAGATTTCGACTCTGTCGAAATTATTCGTTTCATTTGTTTGAAACTCAACTCTCCGGCATACTCTTCGAACTTTGTTCGAATAATGAATCAATAAAAATATGCCAAATTCATTTCATATTTGCAAAAAAATATTAATTGGTTATTTTTTTTGATAGTTGTAGAAATGCCGCACTCCGCCTACTCGTAAAAAAAGTATCACTTTACTCACTTGATACATAAATTACTAATAAATAGGAAATAGTGAAACATTGAAAGTAAGATATCTCTATTTTTGAAAACTGCGGTCGATGAAAATGTTTTGTGATAAACTCGTGAATAAAAATGGCCATTAAGAGCGAGCGCGTTAATGTTCGAGATTGTTAATCGCCCTTATTAATACACTCGTTCGTTAAATAACCATTAATGACTTCCAACAGTTTTTCCTAAATAATAAAGAATAGGTTCATGTTAACAGGGTAAACTATGACCAATTACAGAAAATTATAGAGTGTGCTTCTCCACCAGAACAAGTGGAAAACTAAGAGGAATTTGGACCATACATTTTTTATGAGTTTTAAAAATGTTCCTTTCCTTCTTTTCTATAAAAAACGGTTTTTTCAAAAACCTCATAACAAAGTAGCCTATGGCGCTTACAAATTGTAATTCAAAGTTAATATTTTCCGAGAAATGTATGTCACCAGATATAATGTTGTTAGTATCATCAGCGGAACATATAATCTTGACTTTCGGAATATTTTCTACAAAAAACATGAGGTCATTCGCAAAGGAGAGGCCTCAAGACTGATCCCTGTGGAACTCCATGTGTGATGGTGTAAGAAGGACTAACCAAACAACTTTCTGCAAATAATAAACGTATTCACCAAGTCAATTGCTGAAAAATAAATTTAGAAGTTCCTTAACACTAAAAATGACATATGTGGAAAACACAGAAGGCAATCATAGGCAACCTCACGATTCCGCGCCAGCTTGATTAACTATGAAATAGCCAACGCCAACCTCGAATTATTTTTCTGGAGGCTGGGTCGCCGCCGATGAGCAGGTCGGTCACATTTCGGGCTATCGCCATGGCAACGGCAACTTTACTATCAAACTTAGCCGATATCAAAAATCGAAGTGCATTCTCATTAGGATGTAATCACCGGCGGGGCGCACCGTGTTTCATTACGGGGGAAATAGCTTCATAAATCTCGGCGCGGCCCCCTTCTAGCGCCCGTTGCCTGTTTTTCGAACTCCACGCAAACTGGATACACGTTGGTATGTTGCTGGAAAGTTTCCTTATCGTTTTCATGAATAAAGTTTTGCCGAATTCATCGTGTCGATTCTCTAGAGTTTAAGAAATATGCCGTTTCGCAGCCAGATAATGTCGTTTTTGAAGAACTGGGAATGGAACTGAGTCCTAATGCCATATCGTTGAAAAATCTCTGGTGTAAGCCTAAAGAGGTTTTATACGAACTTTTTTCGTAAACAGGGTTTTTGGCAACTTATAATATGTCAACTTCTTTGTTATCAACGAAACATATTAAGTGGTTGAGACAACATAATGGATGGTGTCCCTCAAGGAACAATATTGGGCTCAATGCAACAATTGGCATTTTCATGTTTCGATGGTTTACCCTGGTTGATTTTGGTTCTCACCTAGGCTACGGTAATATGTTTTTATTCAAGGAAATATTATTTTATTTTAGTAGCATTTTGGTCCGAAAGAAACTATAGCCAACTTCTTGAAATGGAAACGTGATATTGACCGTTTGTTTATCCTGCCAGACGTAATTATCATTCATATATGAATGGGCGTTCTGTGTAGTTTCCCGACGCTAAGCGGAGGGAGACAAAAAACCGAGAACTAAAATGTAATATTTTTCCCGTGTATAATACACTATTTTTTTCTGTGACAGAAAAAACGACGATATAATCAAATACTTTACCTACGAGTATATATATATATCAGGGAAAAAATGTCTCACTTTTTCCCGGTTCTCGGGAAAAAAAGTAATTTAATAAAAAGTTATATTTTATCACCTGTCAACAGAGTAAAATGTCAAACTTATTCCCCGTCACAGAAAAAATAATGTTCTTACCTCTCTTTCGGTCAAAACAATTTTTCCTCCTACCCCTTTAGAACGTACACACTTTCCTCCCTCAAATCAGGGAAGAAAAAACGATTGACAATTCATTCAAAATAGGCAAATAGTATTCCCAATGAGGAAGTTAACACTGAATAATTTATATCTCTAACAGAACAATTAGTACTACATTTCACAAGAAATAATGTCACAAATCTCAGTAACACCTTTCAACCCAGTGGGGAAAGGGAAGGATGGGAGATGGCGCAGAAGTAGCAACTCTCCTGTTCTCGATCAGGAGAGAGCCCTGCCAGACCGAGCTTGGAACCTCCGAGAGAGGGCGCCGTTGCCCGGTCACGCTGGTGTTAACGTAAAGCCGGACATTTCATTACCTGCGGTGATATTAATCTGTAAGATGCACGCCTTCTGCATTGCTTATGCGTGTTGTATCATCTGTATTCACTGTAGATACATGATCGCTATAAGTTGCTGAGGTTGGTTATTTCGATGATCATCCCGGAAAAGGCTGAAGCAAAAAACCAGGTCGAGGTACTTCGCGATAAGAGCTAACTTTCGACTTGGTTCCCTAAGGAACCGGTTCTTCCCGTCTCTCCTGGAAAATATTCAGCGCTTGATAGATGAGCCCGCCGTGTTTGCGGGGCTTATTATCGTACACCCTGAGCTTAGTAATGTCCTTGGTGAGAGGACTTTTATCGATGTAGTATTTATAGAACTTGTAAGACAAGTTTCTAATATATGTCGGAACTGAGTCGACGCTAGCAAGCTCCCTAAGAGTTTCCAATCGAATGTATCATCGGCTGTCGGTTACGATACGAAGCAATTTGTTTTGCATCCTGTCCAACCTCAACAGAGGGGTCATTTGCAGGCTGCAAAACACTGGACAAGCGTAAGTCATCGCAGGTCTTACGATTTGCTTATACAGCAGGAGTTTATTCTCCTTACTGAGTTTTGAGCCTCTGGCTATCAGAGGGTAGATGCGCTTTTGTGCACCGCCAGCCCTCTGAATAGCCAGTGTTATATGTCTACCAAAGTTTAAACGCTTGTCCAGCTGTACTCCCAGGTATCTCGCAGTGTTCACGTTTTTCACGGCTTGGCCATTGATCACCAACTTCCTATATAGTTCCGAGTAAGTATACTTCTTAGTGAAGTTGATGGTCTCTGACTTCGCCGGGTTCACCACGATCTTGTTCTTCGCCAAATATGGTACGACCTTCCTATCCAAGTGAACTTGGATCCTATACTGGGCAGCGACGCTCGAGAAGGAATTGGCAAATATGGCGGTATCATCAGCGTATATCCCCGTGCCCATATCCCTTCTCTCGCACTGAGGAAAATCGTACGTATTTAGAGAGTACAAGTGTGGTGACAAACTTGAACCCTGCGGGACACCTGATTCTATCGGAAACTCCGCGGAGCGAGTGTTATTTACTCGAACCATAAAAGTTCTCCCAACAAGGTAGGAGTCAATCAATCTTACTATATATGAAGGCATGCCTACCAACAGCATTTTGGAGATTAGACTAGCCAGCGTCGCTTACCACTACGCCATCAGAGTAATTTAGATGGGTATGAATTAATTTTGTATACTTTCCATCATGCAAGTATAGGTCCGTTTTAAACAAAAGCTGTTGAAATGCGTTTTAAATTTACAAACAATAGTTATTTGTTTTACTAGGCATAAAAGCACAAGATTTAATGCCGCGGCTGGTGTTTCCACCAGCCAAGACATTAAATCTGCTTTTCTGCCGTGTGAAACATATAATTTTTTCTTCAAATTTGTTTCAATTCCACGCAAAATCGACTTTTTCATATTTAAATTGCGTTTCATTATTAATATCCAAATAACTAAATTATTTCATCAAAGGTAACTGGGCCCTGCGTTACTATGTTTACCGCTGATGACGTTTGTTGAATTTGTTTGTTTACTGTTTACTTTGTCATTGTCAATTTTGAAAAGTTGTCATATTAGAAATGGATTTACTGCAAAGTGAGGATGAATTGATGCAATTAACACCACCTGAGATAAGAGACCAGGCGCGAGATGTGGAATTTAACCTTTTACCGGAAGAATCAAGAACTGTATATGAACTCACACACAGCAGATTCATGGAATATGGACAGAAGAAAAATATAGGATCTTTCTCTGAAAATGTGCTGATTGTCTATTTTTCCGATCTTTCAAAGAAAATGAAGCCTTCAACGTTAGGGTCTACCAATTCAATGTTGAAAGCTACCCTGAACATAAAAAATAACATTGATTTGGCAAAATACCTGAAGTTACGGGCTTTTTTGAAACGCCAGTCAGACGGTTTCTATGCAAAAAAATCCCGAGTTTTTCAAAGAGAAGAAATCGAGAATTTTTTATCAGATGCCCCAGATGAACTGTATTTGTGTACGAAGGTAGGAATATATTGAAAATGATCTATTATGGATTAAAGAACTAATTTTCAATTTATATTTTAGGTTGTACTTATTGTTGCAGTCGCTGGGGCTTGTAGATGTGATGAGCTTTTGCAAATGAAAACAGATGATATAAATGATATGGGCGACAAATTGCTAATTATGCTACCAAATACTAAGACCAAAAGATCTTTTGTAGTAACGGAATATTTAAGCGTTTACAGAAAATATGCAACCTCCAGACCCTCGAATTTAAATAATCGGATGTCTTCTATAAGTATGCGAACGGTAAAGTACATCATCAATTCATTGGCATTCACAAATTCGGTAAAATGCCAGAAGAAATTGCTACTTTGCTGGGACTATCCCATGCGAAAGAGTATACCGGGCACTGCTTTCGCAGAACTTCGGCCACGTTGCTGGTGCATTCTGGTGGGGACATAACAATGTTGAAGCAACATGGAGGATGGATGTCTTCCGCTGTCGCGGAGGGCTATATTGAGGACTCGCCAGGCAAAAGTCGAACATCGGCAATAAAATATTTTGTGGCGTTTACGGAGTATCAAGTGTTGATACTAAAGTTGTTCATTTTACTGGAAAGGAGGAAAGTGGACAGAGTTCAATTGTTTTAAATAATTGTTCACAATTCACCATAAATATATCTAATAAATAAAAATTTCGTGTTGTAGTTTGTAGTTTTAATGCAATAAAACCAGTTTATTATCATCCGCATCATTTTGAGTTTTCTTAATGTCATTGTCAATTTTAATAACCAGTTTGATTTAAATTATTCCTTGGAAGCTTGCCTAGCAACGAACTTTTTCTGCCTAGGCAGTAAAAGTGGACTTTTTCTGCCTAGGCATTAAAAGTACAACTTCTAAGCCTGCCAAGTGTCATTGAAAGGCCGCTTTCAATGTCATTTGGAGAAAAAGGTTTATTGAGTGGGAAGGAGAAAGAAAGACAAATAGTCCCGCAAAGCTAAGAAGATGAAACATTTCAGAAGTGAGTCAGACTCTCAGTGAAATTCTTCACTTGGAATGCTACAGGGAAAAGTAATCAATGGAAATTACTGCGATGGGGACCAATAAAAAGTAAAATTTCTAAAGGAACTACTTTTTGTTCGTTCACGGTCCATAACCATTGAAAACCTTGTGACTTACAATATCCATTCCATTTGTATGATAATCGAATAAAATTCGAATTAAATTGGAAAACTTTCGAATAGGACATATCTCAATTAGGAAGTCGGAGAATTCTGAAACGAACTTTACTGAACTGACAAGGAAATCAGTCGTAACTAATTGCACTTTTCGGGAGATTTGGTGGTAGAACTGGACTTTTCTTCAGAGATGAAGAGAGAATTATACACAAAGGGAATTGCAGTAATTATGTCAGAGTACGTTACTGACAAAAATTAATTTCATTCAAGACAGTAGTCTTGTGAACGCAGTAACTTATCGGGCAAATTCATTAATTAGCCCTTCTAATACTTACTTGTACAGATTTCTTTGGATTAAATTTTTTTCATTTTAAGATTGACCCAAAAAATCATGTCAAGAATCGAATTTCCTCCACAAAATCAAACTTTCGATCAATATTAACATGACAGGTTCACCTTGAAGATAATTATCATTTTATTTAATAATTTGGATATATCTCAGAATAATTTAAGTGTGGTAATGATCGAATCGATGAAGTCTTTCTCTTTCCTCTTGTGGGGTTTTATGAAACTACTTGAGAGTTAGAATCCCAGTTCAATTGTAATACAAGCTCAAAAGATTAAAATTCCTACAATATTTCCCTGCGGCTACAAGACAAACTTTAGTTGCTATTTTCCATCGTTCAAAGTAACTTCTGGGAAGTACTCCTGTTGGAAAGGGAATCATTCTCCATTAAAATATTTTTCCGAGTTTGAAGTCTCAAGCAGTTGGGTTCCATGAAAATAGGAAGAAATATCGTTATTTATTTTGTAGCAATGTTCCACATCAAAAGATAATTCTTTAATCATTAACTGGCCAGTGTTTCTAGAAAAGGTTTTCAATATCAACGGGGGTTTTAATTTTTTCTTCAGACCAAATTATTATTATACCCAACAATGTTCTGCATTTCTACTCAACGTTATATAATAAGTATGACCTAGACACCGCATCTGCGATATTATACATCTCTTCACTTGGCAAATTTTCAATGTTGATGTCGTATTTCGAGAGCCGCAGCAACATTATCTGCGATCTCATACTGACTATTTATTTATATAATTTATTTTTATGCAAGTATTCTAGTTATCACTGCTTAGGGTTGAAAAATGTTAACGACCTCTAGTTAAATGATTTTAAAATTCATTAATCATGAGTATTTTTTTTAATACTTTCCCAACTCTTTCCTGGCATCATATTCTGATGGGATTGTGACGATAGGAATGGTTATTTTGAATAACACTCATCTTACATCGAACGACTGTGTTCAGTTGGTAAACATCCTGGTCAAGACAAGCTTTTATTCAGATGCGCTGAGACGTAAGGAACCAGTGGTGCAGCTAGGATTTCAGTTTAGTGGGGGCTGAACATACAATTTACTAGTTACCAGAGCTTTTTTTTTTCAGCCGTATATTATGAAAATACCAAAAATACAAAAAGTGCGCTGGGATCCGGCGTCCTAGCACATAAAACCGCCAACAAAAAATACTTTCGAAAATTCTAGAATTTTTTCAATAATTTTACCTTATTCTACGCTATCAATTCAACATGACACAGTATTCGAAAAATGAAAAATAATGAATTTAAAAATCAGTCCAACTCAAAGTGCACACGTTCGTAAAAACGCCTACCAAATCTATGTTTGACTAGCAATCGATTTCAAATTCGGTCAGCTTATAGAAAAAATATTGTGTTTGACGAATATGATACAGAAAAAAATTAGAAAAATTTTTGGCGGGGAAAAAAGCACCTGCAACCTCTAGATAACATTTTCATTCGACGACCGAATCGAAATAGAGCAATTCTGCGAACGCCAATCGATTCAGCATGCCAAAATTAGTATATGCTGTGATTTTCGAGTCGATCGGCACAAAATGAATTTTCAGCCGAAAAACATCAAAGGGATTACCTTAAAAATGGCCAGAAATCCAAAGTCATCAGATTCGCTCGAAATTACCACCGATATACTCAAAATTTTATGCTCATTCCGAAAATGTATGATTTGTATATGTTCGGATACACGGTGTACCATAAAACAAAGATAAATATGCAACAAAAATTGTATCGCACCTATAACACCTATAACACCTATAACACCTACAAACGAAATGTTAGGCCGGCAAACAATAACATCCTCTTGTAGGAAATTTTCTCAGCTTTCTTTCTATATGAACATGTATTTAACGAATGTGACTCGTTATAGTCGCAAAATGCAAAAAAAGTGCTAGGATCAGGCATCCTAGCACATAATACCGCAAAAAAAAAACTTTCAAAAGTTCTAGAATTTTTTCAATATTTTTTCCGTATTCTACGCCATCATTTCAACAGTCATTTGATGGCTTGGGTGGGGGGGGGGGGCTGCACTTCATTTTGCTCACTGCATATACACGTTGTTAAATGTATTCATAACAGTTTCATCTTATGGAATATGCTTCTGTAAAGTCAACAAAAAGTTCACACTTGGACAAAAAGCTAATAAACGGGTTTCAGAAAAATCGAAATTTCTGCCTCATCCTCACCATAACTTATTGGAATACCTATTCATAGTCAACCGATATTTTTCACATCATACTATACCCAAAAATCAAGAAAAATCCATTATCGTATCCTATTTTCCATAATCGGCATTCGAACTATTTTGTAGCTCGCTCTGCAAGTCTAATGAAACAAGTTGCTTCTAGTGACCTCTATAATGATATATCCAAGAAAGAAAAATATCAGAAGACAGGTATACTATGTCATGTCCTTCCAAGTTATTCGGACGACTAGAGTGGGTCATAAATCACTTGCGAGATTTGGCATCCACATACTAATCATTAGTAACTAACAGGACAAGATAATTGAAAGCTTGTAATACTAATAAACGAACTTCATTATATCGAGACAATGAGTTCTGTATTTCGATATTCTCCATATGAGTAATTTTTATTCAGAAATAATCATGGCACAAAAGTCGAATCATTAAAAAAATTCTTTCAATTTCATGTTTGCCAAATCAGATTGTCTCTTTCTCGCCAACCCAGGACAGGACCAAATTAGTTTGTGCGATGCTAATCGAAGTGAAAGAATGCTCTATGCGTGACTACAAAAAGGCAGGTATAAAATAAAAAGATTTATTTCACCTATATTTACTTTCTGACCACCCATACAGTTTTGGACACTTCTCAAGTATGTTTTGTACAATGGCGACCAGAACAATAGAGACGGTTAACAATAGAATGCCTTCATATCCCTAAAATACAACTTGTAGTATACATATAGAGGAGCTTGAATAGACAGATGGTCGAAATATTTAACTCACAAAACTATGTGACAATATTTGGTGGATATTGTATGGAAAATATTTTTGTTACAGTTCTCCATTCATTGACTGTTATACCCAGTTCTCGTTATTTACACAGCCTGGAAATTCCCATGAAAAGTCATTAATTTGATTAATATTTATTCTAAACAGCTGAAGAAGGAAATAACTGGAAACCCTGTTATAAGAAGTCACATAAAAAAGAATAAAGAAACGCTAGAGGATAATCTTTGAGAGATTCTTTGTATTTATTCATATCTCCGAGAAAGCTGCATAGTGGGTAAAATACGTTAAGTTAAGAAATTTTTATTTTCCTTTCGAATTTACCTATGTCACTCAACTAGAACTATACAGTGTGTTACACTTCTTATGGAAACACCCTCGTATCTTCCGTAATTTTTGACGAAGAACCATGAAATTTTCAGGATCGATAGATACACTAGAAATGAACCCACTGTACATAAAGGGTCAACCTACGTGATATACACTGAACGCCAGCAGCGATGGAACCACCCATTTTTACGGTAAAACATACTAGGGGGCAAAATTTGCTCAAAATTCTTCCAGATTCGTGATCAGCACCCCCAAATTACTATATATACAACTGTATCCTGAAAACAATTCAGTCCTGAAAAATTCAAATTTGTTTCACTTCTCATGGAAACGCCCCCGTATCTTCCGTAGGTTTTGACGCAGAATCATGAAATTTTCAGGATCGATAGATACACTAGAAATGAACTCACTGCACAAAAAGGGTCAACCTACGTGATATACACTGCACGCCAGCAGCGACGGAACCACCCATTTTTACGGTAAAACATACTAGGAGGCAAAATTCGCTCAAAATTCATCCAGATTCGTGATCAGCACCCCCAAATTACTATAATTACACCTGTCTCCTGAAAAATTTTCAGTCCTGAAAAATTCAAATTTTTTACACTTCTCATGGAAACACCCTCGTATCTTCCGTAATTTTTGACGAAGAACCATGAAATTTTCAAGATCGATAGATACACTAGAAATGAACCCACTGTACAAAAAGGGTCAACTTACGTGATATACACTGCACGCCAGCAGCGATGGAACCACCCATTTTTACGGTAAAACATACTAGGGGGCAAAATTTGCTCAAAATTCTTTCAGATTCGTGATCAGCACCCCCAAATTACTATAAATACAACTGTATCCTGAAAACAATTCAGTCCTGAAAAATTCAAATTTGTTTCACTTCACATGGAAACGCCCCCGTATCTTCCGTAGGTTTTGACGCAGAATCATGAAATTTTCAGGTCAACCTACGTAATATACACTGCACGCCGGATTCGTGTTCAGGATCTCCAAATTACTACTGATTCACCTGTCTTCTGAATAATTTTCATCCTGAAAAATTCTAATATGTCTCACTCTTCATGGAAACGCTACCATCCTTCAGTTATTATCGAGTTATAATAATGAAACTCTTAGGATTGATATCCCAGAAATGCAGCCATTGCCTCAATACATTGTCTCCAGTCGTTAACTATCAATTTTTTCGAAAAAATATATTGTTTTGAATTGATATAGCCGATACTTGATGAAAATCCATGTTAATATCTATAATTTTTTTTTTAAATTTAAACTATAGTTTCATCATAGATATTAACATAAATATATTGTTGTTGAAATTTCCAGGGTCGATGGAGATTTTCAAAATATACATAGATTTTGTCAAACTAAGAAACGAAAGCAGCTCCCAATTAGTCTCATATAAGAAAATTACTCGATGACTCTTTTGTGCAGCTAACAATTATGAGGAAGTGGCAATATTGTATTGCACAGTATTTTTTTTTACTACGCACTGTTGACAGTGCATAAAGTGATACTTTTTCGCACAATTATTTCATTATCATCTTATGCACTGAAAATAGATATTTTTCACGAACTATCCGTAATTCATTTGAAATTTGATATTGCTGGAATCCAACTTCAAAGTTATAAAAACATATTCTGGCCCGCGCAGAAAAATTTAATGATATATTCAAATTATTGTTATTGATAATCATAGTTTTACGTCGAAAATTACGGAAGATACGGGGGCGTTTCCATGAGAAGTGTAACAAATTCGAATTTTTTCAAAACCGAGAATTGTTTAGTGGATAGGTGTATTTATAGTAGATCACGAATCTGAAGGAATTTCAAGCCAATTTTGCCCCCTAGTATATTATACCGTAAAAATGGGTGGGTCCATCGCTGCTGGCGTGCAGTGTATATCACGTAGGTTGACCCTTTTTGTACAGTGAGTTCATTTCTAGTGTATCTATCGATCCTGAAAATTTCATGGTTCTTCGTCAAAAATTACGGAAGATACGAGGGTGTTTCCATGAGAAGTGTAACAAACTTGAATTTTTCAAGACTGAAAATTTTTCAGGAGACAGGTGTAATTATAGTAATTTGGGGGTGCTGATCACGAATCTGGAAGAATTTTGAGCGAATTTTGCCTCCTAGTATGTTTTACCGTAAAAATGGGTGGTTCCATCGCTGCTGGCGTGCAGTGTATATCACGTTGGTTGACGCTTTTTGTACAGTGAGTTCATTTCTAGTGTATCTATCGATCCTGAAAATTTCATGGTTCTTCGTCAAAAATTACGGAAGATACGAGGGTGTTTCCATGAGAAGTGTAACAAATTTGAATTTTTCAGGACTGAAAATTTTCCAGGAGACAGGTGTAATTATACTAATTCGGGGGTGCTGATCACGAATCTGGAAGAATTTTGAGCGAATTTTGCCTTCTAGTATGTTTTACCGTAAAAATGGGTGGTTCCATCGCTGCTGGCGTGCAGTGTATATCACGTAGGTTGACCCTTTTTGTACAGTGAGTTCATTTCTAGTGTATCTATCGATCCTGGAAATTTCATGGTTCTTCGTCAAAAATTACGGAAGATACGAGGGTGTTTCCATGAGAAGTGTAACAAATTTGAATTTTTCAGGACTGAAAATTTTCCAGGAGACAGGTGTAATTATAGTAATTCGGGGGTGCTGATCACGAATCTGGAAGAATTTTGAGCGAATTTTGCCTTCTAGTATGTTTTACCGTAAAAATGGGTGGTTCCATCGCTGCTGGCGTGCAGTGTATATCACGTAGGTTGACCCTTTTTGTACAGTGAGTTCATTTCTAGTGTATCTATCGATCCTGGAAATTTCATGGTTCTTCGTCAAAAATTACGGAAGATACGAGGGTGTTTCCATGAGAAGTGTAACAAATTTGAATTTTTCAGGACTGAAAATTTTCCAGGAGACAGGTGTAATTATAGTAATTCGGGGGTGCTAATCACGAATCTGGAAGAATTTTGAGCGAATTTTGCCTCCTAGTATGTTTTACCGTAAAAATGGGTGGTTCCATCGCTGCTGGCGTGCAGTGTATATCACGTAGGTTGACGCTTTTTGTACAGTGAGTTCATTTCTAGTGTATCTATCGATCCTGAAAATTTCATGGTTCTTCGTCAAAAATTACGGAAGATACGAGGGTGTTTCCATGAGAAGTGTAACAAATTTGAATTTTTCAGGACTGAAAATTTTCCAGGAGACAGGTGTAATTATAGTAATTCGGGGGTGCTGATCACGAATCTGGAAGAATTTTGAGCGAATTTTGCCTTCTAGTATGTTTTACCGTAAAAATAAGTGGTTCCATCGCTGCTGGCGTGCAGTGTATATCACGTAGGTTGACCCTTTTTGTACAGTGAGTTCATTTCTAGTGTATCTATCGATCCTGGAAATTTCATGGTTCTTCGTCAAAAATTACGGAAGATACGAGGGTGTTTCCATGAGAAGTGTAACAAATTTGAATTTTTCAGGACTGAAAATTTTCCAGGAGACAGGTGTAATTATAGTAATTCGGGGGTGCTGATCACGAATCTGGAAGAATTTTGAGCGAATTTTGCCTTCTAGTATGTTTTACCGTAAAAATGGGTGGTTCCATCGCTGCTGGCGTGCAGTGTATATCACGTAGGTTGACGCTTTTTGTACAGTGAGTTCATTTCTAGTGTATCTATCGATCCTGAAAATTTCATGGTTCTTCGTCAAAAATTACGGAAGATACGAGGGTGTTTCCATGAGAAGTGTAACAAATTTGAATTTTTCAGGACTGAAAATTTTCCAGGAGACAGGTGTAATTATAGTAATTCGGGGGTGCTGATCACGAATCTGGAAGAATTTTGAGCGAATTTTGCCTTCTAGTATGTTTTACCGTAAAAATGGGTGGTTCCATCGCTGCTGGCGTGCAGTGTATATCACGTAGGTTGACGCTTTTTGTACAGTGAGTTCATTTCTAGTGTATCTATCGATCCTGGAAATTTCATGGTTCTTCGTCAAAAATTACGGAAGATACGAGGGTGTTTCCATGAGAAGTGAAACAAATTTGAATTTTTCAGGACTGAAAATTTTCCAGGAGACAGGTGTAATTATAGTAATTCGGGGGTGCTGATCACGAATCTGGAAGAATTTTGAGCGAATTTTGCCTTCTAGTATGTTTTACCGTAAAAATGGGTGGTTCCATCGCTGCTGGCGTGCAGTGTATATCACGGAGGTTGACGCTTTTTGTACAGTGAGTTCATTTCTAGTGTATCTATCGATCCTGAAAATTTTATGGTTCTTTGTCAAAAATTACGGAAGATACGAGGGTGTTTCCATGAGAAGTGAAACAAATTTGAATTTTTCAGGACTGAAAATTTTCCAGGAGACAGGTGTAATTATAGTAATTCGGGGGTGCTGATCACGAATCTGGAAGAATTTTGAGCGAATTTTGCCTTCTAGTATGTTTTACCGTAAAAATGGGTGGTTCCATCGCTGCTGGCGTGCAGTGTATATCACGTAGGTTGACGCTTTTTGTACAGTGAGTTCATTTCTAGTGTATCTATCGATCCTGAAAATTTCATGGTTCTTCGTCAAAAATTACGGAAGATACGAGGGTGTTTCCATGAGAAGTGAAACAAATTTGAATTTTTCAGGACTGAAAATTTTCCAGGAGACAGGTGTAATTATAGTAATTCGGGGGTGCTGATCACGAATCTGGAAGAATTTTGAGCGAATTTTGCCTTCTAGTATGTTTTACCATAAAAATGGGTGGTTCCATCGCTGCTGGCGTGCAGTGTATATCACGTAGGTTGACGCTTTTTGTACAGTGAGTTCATTTCTAGTGTATCTATCGATCCTGAAAATTTCATGGTTCTTCGTCAAAAATTACGGAAGATACGAGGGTGTTTCCATGAGAAGTGTAACAAATTTGAATTTTTCAGGACTGAAAATTTTCCAGGAGACAGGTGTAATTATAGTAATTCGGGGGTGCTGATCACGAATCTGGAAGAATTTTGAGCGAATTTTGCCTTCTAGTATGTTTTACCGTAAAAATGGGTGGTTCCATCGCTGCTGGCGTGCAGTGTATATCACGTAGGTTGACCCTTTTTGTACAGTGAGTTCATTTCTAGTGTATCTATCGATCCTGAAAATTTCATGGTTCTTCGTCAAAAATTACGGAAGATACGAGGGTGTTTCCATGAAAAGTGTAACAAATTTGAATTTTTCAGGACTGAAAATTTTCCAGGAAACAGGTGTAATTATAGTAATTCGGGGGTGCTGATCACGAATCTGGAAGAATTTTGAGCGAATTTTGCCTTCTAGTATGTTTTACCGTAAAAATGGGTGGTTCCATCGCTGCTGGCGTGCAGTGTATATCACGTAGGTTGACCCTTTTTGTACAGTGAGTTCATTTCTAGTGTATCTATCGATCCTGAAAATTTCATGGTCCTTCGTCAAAAATTACGGAAGATACGAGGGTGTTTCCATGAGAAGTGAAACAAATTTGAATTTTTCAGGACTGAAGATTTTCCAGGAGACAGGTGTAATTATAGTAATTCGGGGGTGCTGATCACGAATCTGGAAGAATTTTGAGCGAATTTTGCCTTCTAGTATGTTTTACCGTAAAAATGGGTGGTTCCATCGCTGCTGGCGTGCAGTGTATATCACGTAGGTTGACGCTTTTTGTACAGTGAGTTCATTTCTAGTGTATCTATCGATCCTGAAAATTTCATGGTTCTTCGTCAAAAATTACGGAAGATACGAGGGTGTTTCCATGAGAAGTGAAACAAATTTGAATTTTTTAGGACTGAAAATTTTCCAGGAGACAGGTGTAATTATAGTAATTCGGGGGTGCTGATCACGAATCTGGAAGAATTTTGAGCGAATTTTGCCTTCTAGTATGTTTTACCGTAAAAATGGGTGGTTCCATCGCTGCTGGCGTGCAGTGTATATCACGTAGGTTGACCCTTTTTGTACAGTGAGTTCATTTCTAGTGTATCTATCGATCCTGAAAATTTCATGGTTCTTCGTCAAAAATTACGGAAGATACGAGGGTGTTTCCATGAGAAGTGTAACAAATTTGAATTTTTCAGGACTGAAAATTTTCCAGGAGACAGGTGTAATTATAGTAATTTGGGGGTGCTGATCACGAATCTGGAAGAATTTTGAGCGAATTTTGCCTCCTAGTATGTTTTACCGTAAAAATGGGTGGTTCCATCGCTGCTGGCGTACAGTGTATATCACGTAGGTTGACCCTTTTTGTACAGTGAGTTCATTTCTAGTGTATCTATCGATCCTGGAAATTTCATGGTTCTTCGTCAAAAATTACGGAAGATACGAGGGTGTTTCCATGAGAAGTGTAACAAATTTGAATTTTTCAGGACTGAAAATTTTCCAGGAGACAGGTGTAATTATAGTAATTCGGGGGTGCTGATCACGAATCTGGAAGAATTTTGAGCGAATTTTGCCTTCTAGTATGTTTTACCGTAAAAATGGGTGGTTCCATCGCTGCTGGCGTGCAGTGTATATCACGTAGGTTGACGCTTTTTGTACAGTGAGTTCATTTCTAGTGTATCTATCGATCCTGAAAATTTCATGGTTCTTCGTCAAAAATTACGGAAGATACGAGGGTGTTTCCATGAGAAGTGAAACAAATTTGAATTTTTCAGGACTGAAAATTTTCCAGGAGACAGGTGTAATTATAGTAATTCGGGGGTGCTGATCACGAATCTGGAAGAATTTTGAGCGAATTTTGCCTTCTAGTATGTTTTACCGTAAAAATGGGTGGTTCCATCGCTGCTGGCGTGCAGTGTATATCACGTAGGTTGACGCTTTTTGTACAGTGAGTTCATTTCTAGTGTATCTATCGATCCTGAAAATTTCATGGTTCTTCGTCAAAAATTACGGAAGATACGAGGGTGTTTCCATGAGAAGTGTAACAAATTTGAATTTTTCAAGACTGAAAATTTTTCAGGAGACAGGTGTATTATAGTAATTTGGGGGTGCTGATCACGAATCTGGAAGAATTTTGAGCGAATTTTGCCCCCTAGTATGTTTTACCGTAAAAATGAGTGGTTCCATCGCTGCTGGCGTGCAGTGTATATCACGTAGGTTAACCCTTTTTGTACAGTGAGTTCATTTTTAGTGTATCTATCGATCCTGAAAATTTCATGATTCTGCGTCAAAAATTAGGGAATATACGAGGGTGTTTCCATGAGAAGTGTAACACACTGTATATTGATGCTCTCTATCTATTGAAAAAACTAACTCCAAACATTTTTTCCAAAAATGTGTTAATGAGGAAAGTGTAACTGAAAACCTTATATTTCATTGTATTCTGCTCCACACTGCAGCTTTTGTCTGTAGATATCTTAGAAACCACATATCAGATGTGTATTTTCTAACAAAATCAGTTTAAATGCCAATTATCTCGGAACAATGAAATAGTAGATAGGACCTTTCATGTTAGTAGGACAGCCTACGAGTACATCGTCTACCATCATAGTTCTTGAGTTACAGACTCGCTGCATGGCGTTACCTCCACTCCCGCCAGATAGTTGACATCTTAATTCTGCAAACAGATCGCTCAGGTTTCACGTCGAATAATAACAGAGCGGAGGTCGGTTAAAGTCGGTGGCATCGGCCTCGGCGTCGTCGGCGTCGCTATATGAGATGAGATTATCTAAGTGATTGATAGGCGGCACATCGCAACTTCAGACCCATTTCGCGTCATTACTCAAAGTACAACTTTTATAGAAATGTGACTTGTTCTTCACAATGCATTCTTTGCTTTGCGTCTCTTGTTTCTCCTGGGGATAGGGGATTTCTTTTTTATGCTGACTGGAGGGATGAGGTGGTGAAATTTCGAATTGGTAGATGCTTTGTCAAGATGATGGAAATGAAAATAGGGCAGGCATTACTGTCATAGGGATGGATGACACCGGAGTTTGCGAATATGGCGAGCTTCATGATGAATCGTCAACATTTCAGCAGAGAAAAACCATCTCGTGAACTTTTTTGGGTAGGTAATCGGTGTGAAGTCAGGAATAATGTGGATGAATAATTCTGAAAACACACTGAGGAAAAAGAGGTCATTTAATTTTTTTATTAAGTCTGAATGAATAACTGTCATTTGATTTCATATAACATTCATACACGCTACTCGTTATATCAGAGCGACCGCTGTATCTCCACAACTAAGTACGTTTTATGGAAGGTATACAAATTACCCCGATTGGGTGTTTTGTTATGATAGTCTTGGCATTTCCTACGGTAATTACAGCGAACGAATGATGTTTAATCATATAACAGTTATTTTTTATCGAATTACGCTCATACTGCTTGCGAATGAAAAAGAGCGCCGAACTTGCACGAAGTGTCAGGTACGCACACGAAGATCATTTAGCTCGGCTTGACGGGCTTTAGGACATTGGGCACATTGGCGTCAGTCGGCGTTAATGATTCGTATGGGTTGTGTCTCTAGTGCTATTAAATATATAATAAAAGTGGTTGTTTTTATTTGAAGAAATGATGTGATGTGATGTTTCTGAACTAAAGGACCAGGCAGCCGGCTTATGGACATAATGGTTTTGATGGAATTTCCTGAAATGTTTTGATTTGTTGCACTTGTCAACTTTCTCAATAATTGTGAATACTTGGTGTTTCAGAGATACAGGCTGTCGAAGTTGTAGAACAGCAGTTTTTTAGATAATTGTACTTGTTAAAGGATGATTTCAAAGAAGAGAGGTACCATACAAAAAAATAACTGCAAGGCCATCAAAGAGTACCTATATGATCAATTAATACCAAAGAGTCACTACATACAGGGTAACATTTGATTGAAAATGGAGTTTGAAATACTATACTTTGGAAAAGTAAGAATTAAGAATTTTTTACAGGGTTCACCAAAAAATCTCGTTTTCTGCATATTTTTTTGAATAGAATTTCATATTCATTTCAATTCAAGTACGAAATAAAACCATCCACATGATATGTGTTTGAAATAACTTGCACAAAACCAAACTTTTATGCACCCAGTATAAAATTTCAAATTCCCAATTTTGAAAGGGCAGGAAAATAGTTCCTTGAACTTTTATGAATTTCGACATTACTATCGTTCAAAAGTAGAGTTCAATTTTCATTATAACCATCTGGTGTAGTGAAATCTCATGGCTTAAATTTATCTTATATAATACTTTTTGATGACATTGGAGTTATTCTCATCAAATCCTTCGTTAACAACACAATTGTTGGAAAAACTGTTTCACAACTTCAGCACCCTCATGTATCTTCCAAACTAGGCGATGATTGCAACATCCCAAAAAATTTGTGTGATTTCTAAGGGCCTATTCAGATACATGGGTGCCCACCCAGGGTTTTTCACCCCTCATGATGAATTTCTCCAGTATTAACGAAATTAATACTTCTGAAGCAAAGAAAATATGACTTTTTGAACGTATGTGAACTGTTTTGCAGTTTACAGGCACAATGGTCAAAAATATATGCTTGTGAATTGCACATGCTTCAAAAACTGCAAGAGAGTCCTCCACATATACGTTCCTTCTACTTGCGTTTCTATCAGAAAGTCATATTTTCTTAGCTTCATAAGTATTATCTTCGTTAATACTGGAGAAATTTATGATGCCGGGTCAAAAACCCTGGGTGGGCACCCATGTATATGAATAGGCCTTAAAAAATACATTTTGATTCCCTAATTACTGCCATAAAGAGTCGAGTGCCTGCCATTGGTTACAAGAGTAATAGCTAATACATCAGTTAATCACAATAATGCAGTGTTATGAGTTGCCAGTAAATGGTTCTATCAGGAATCAATGTGGTGTCTTTAATCTCAGTTATTAAAGAGCTCAATGGCGATAATTGAAGCCTTTGATTGAACCAATACGATTCATCCAATAACGACAATTCGTTACTCACATACTTTCGAAATACGCCAATTGATGCCTTTAATAACCGTTATCGAGTCGTCATAGCAAAGTGAATTGAATTGTAGTTATAAGACAGCTAGGCTGTCCCCTATTTAATTGAAGTTTTTTATAATGGTAATTTGATTTCTAATAACGGTTATTAAAGTTTCTTCTCAGTGCAATCCTCATAAAATCATAACTTCCTGCGCATGGACTTACCTACTTTGAAGGTTGCAGAGAATGTAGTAATTTGAATACTCTCATTTCAGACATCAATTGACTGATTGAAGGTTTTTTCAAACGTTTCGATTGTTAGTATCCGAAATCATCTTCAGGTTCGGTTATGAAACATCTGCTGGGAAAGTTTTGCTTCAGTTAAGATTGTTAAAGTAATCATGATTGATTTTCTACATGAAGGTGGGACGATAATTGGTTATTTTCTACAAACACTATTGAAAGATCGTCTTCTATTCCCTGCTGTCTTTATCAAAAATTTAGTTCAGGATACTCACTTTCAATATCAGTGTAGAAAATGAGTTACTTTTGACACGAGTGTTGAAAATGAAGAATACATATATTTCAATTTTTATTAATTACAATTATTTAAGAAAGTTCGATAGCCTGATCTCCTTAGACACTTTCACCGTTAGATTGAGTAAATTAATCTGCACTTAGTTTTTCGGCATTTATGAGCTTTCTGAATTATTGTAGATATGCAGTGTGGCCCATTTTAAATGGAAGCACTGTTATAAAACATACAATTTATTATTATATCATTGAGTATTTTTTTATTAGGTTAACGTTCAAAACTATACTAGTACACCAAATTTCATGAATGAATTTTTATATGTAGCGTACAGGGAGGTTTGTTGTTAAACTAATAGTCCAAGATCCTGTGGCCCCAGACGTCACAGAAAAAAAAATAGTATTGAATCAAACAAAATATATTTGAGTCAAACAAATTCGTTGTTTCAATACCAGGGGCAAGTAGCTCAGTGGTCGAGACTGTCACGTTCTAAACCATTGGCTGCTGGTCGGCTAGGTTCGAATCCTAGCGACTACAGATTTTTATCTGATGGCCCGAGAAAGTGCTAGGAATCGCACCTTAAAAGGTAACACCTCGTTAATCCTTGGCTCGCACAAGTTTCGACTCTTGAGGGACAACAGCTGGTTAACGGAAAAAACAAGAACAACAACAACAATATGCCGAAATAAACCAATTATTTCGAAGAAAGCGGCAGATTATTAGAATTCCGAAAGAAATATTTGTTTGATACAAAAATACATTGGATAAAATAGAGCATTATATATTTTTTAACCAATCCTTTTGGTTTGTTTGATACAAGAGTCATAATGCATCGTTGTTTTTATTTATTTTATATGAGAATATATTGCATCGAATGGAGAATCTTGCTCATTGGAACCACATTGATAATTGGATGAAATCAGATTGGTAGAATTGGTTCAAGAATATGTAATATTTGAATGCAGAATACGAGTTACTCAAAAGGAATATTTAATTGGGTTAAATAAACTTATTCTTGAGTGGTAGGTTTATTTTTATATTTATTTTATTTCAGAATGTATGAGTTTGCTGTATAGTTTCTTGAACCTAGAAAAAAAATTATTTGGTCTAAAGACGTGACCGTTAAATTTGTTTGAAATCCATAGTCCCATGAATATTGGGCAATATTTCAGAAACATAGATTATTGCGGTGTCCTTTGAAACATTGGTAAGCATTGAAAGAACAGATTTCTAATGAAACACTGATCCCATCCCAACAAATTTACTGTATATAAATATAATAATTGAGGTTCTAATAACTTTTATCAACATTCATTTCCAAATTAGAAATAGAACGTGAAATTTCTAACATATATTTATTAACAATAACAACTGAAGTGAAACCTAGAAACAACTTTCAAGGCAATTCCTATTAATTTAAAATACTCGTTCCCCTCACAAATTAAACCAGTGTCATCTACGAGTTTACGACTAGCGATAGCACTTATTCTCACAATAAGTGAAGCATATTTGATATTCCCTAATCGTTGATCCAAACTTGAAATTCTGAAGTCGCAGTAGCCAAAGCGAACAATGTCGAATCAACCGCCAAATAACAGACCTGAAATCATCGAAGCAAAAATCGTACTACCATCAGCAATATTTTCCGAATGCGGCCGTATAGACTCGAATTTGAGCGGAAAACACGACAAACGCGTGGTCAGAGGAAAATGTTTGCCAACCGTGAGAAACTGTTCCCAGTTCTACGGAAATCACATAACTGTCTGAAACAGTGGATGTCTTGTTCGACAAGAATTTATAATTATCATAGAACATTCAGGTTGTGGATGAGACCAAATTTCAGAAGATGTATTTTGGAATTAAAACTTTTGGTTAATCTGTGCTTTTGGTGTGGTTAGTTGGGATTATTTTCAAAACTATGTAACCAATAATTCGCTTTTGCATAACGGATTAATAAAATTGAGGAAAAAAAATTGGATGACAATAAAGTAATGCATATATTTGGAAAACACATCTATTCCCTTAATTTGTCCAATTTTCTGGCCACCAAGAGTGGACAAATATATCAAGAGATCAAAGTCAGAGCTGTAATACCAGGAACCGAAAATTCTGATTCGAGAAAACGCATTGCTGAAATTGGGGGAAAGCGAAAATGCAATAAACTACGTCAAATTCAGATGTTGAAATCGAAAAGGCAATGAAGGAAAAACTAGATCTGATCTTTGATAGCTCAGGCATAACAAAAACCTGTAAAATCGGAAAAGGAAAACAGATAAAACGACGAATACAAGATCACAATGAATTCTCATACAGGAAAAAAATCCTTTTTCTACAAACGTCAAAAAATGACAAGGTTCGCGCATTAAAAACAATATGCGAAATGACAGCAATATGCGAAGTGACACTTTCTTTCATTTTTCTTCGTTACCATGACACCGTGCGCGAAGTAATGTGCGAAATACCTATTTCGCACACTGCATGTAAACTATATGGGATTTTCATTTTCTAACCTATACAAGAAAAATGCATTACATGAAAGAGATCAGTACCACCATATTTAATTTCAAAAATAGTTATTTATGATACCAGTGTTAAAAGTGGCATTCTATTCTGTGATATTTTCAGTTTTTTCAGTGTTAAAAGTATTTTTAAAACTAGTGTTAAAAGTGATTTTGACACATTATGTGAAAACATCAGTTTTTAGTTCATATGTCTGTCATTTAAAAACGTAATTTTCAAGGGTGCGCTGAGAAGTAAAAAATTATTCCTTCAGATGTGAGTTGCAGGTTCAAAAGCTTACCGCCTGAAAGTATTTTTTGGGGATTCTAGCACTGGCAATGATTTTTCACGTTTTCAGGGCCAGTATGGCCCAGACAATATGTCATAACTTCCTCATTATGAATACTGCCAATGTCATATTTCAGTTGAACAATCACAATCAGTTGAGAAAAGAAACAACATATTCGGAATAATTTTTCCGGGCGTCCAGGGCCGGCCTAACCCCAGCAATAAATCTCAAAGTCCTTATTAGGCACTCTGCCAGTTTCATATTTCAGCATAACAAAGAGGATCGCTTAAGAAAATACTTCACACGTTCAGAATCATTTTTCCGGTAGTCCAGGGCCGGCTTCACCCTAGCAATAAATCTCAAATTCCTTATTAGGAACTCTGCTAGTTTCATATTCCAGTGTAACAATCAAGATCGGTTGTGAAAAAAATCCACATGTTCAGAATAATTTTTCGGGACGTCCAGGGCCGGCTTCACTCCAGCAATGAATCTCAACTTTCTTATTAGGAACTCTGAACATGTGTATTCTTCTCTCGACCGATCCTGATTGTTACACTGAAATATGAAACTGGCGTGACATTCATTGAAATACAAATGTTTCAGTATGGTCAAGCTATTCATAAGATAATAATTTGATATTTTCATACAGCTAGGAAAATATTTAAAAAAAATAGCTATTTTCAATTTTCTCTCATTATCTTTTCAAACTCTGTGTGTGTGTGTGTGAATAAAATTCCATTCTAAGCAACTTTTTGAAATAACTTTTTTTGATATCTTGTCATTTTATCTCACTTTTTGCCTTTTCATAGTAATTTTTTTCAATTTGCCGCCATACCAGCGATCACGTTTCATGTTCCATCGTTCAAGATCCCTCTTGAGAGGTATTTGTAATATCTAACAGAAAACAACTACTTCCCCGGCACAAGCCACGCTGGACATTGAACTACATCTGATAGATATTGTGAAAAGACTCTAACTGAAAAGGAAAGAAAAAATCTGAAAGTGAAAATTCGCATTTTCAATCAGATCAGTTTTCATTGAAAATCATTAAATGAATTAGATAAGGAGAATGTTATTAAAAAAATATCACTCCCAAAATTCGTTCATTTCATTGAAGCAAGGTTCGCTTCTCTCGCATTTAATCCCCATGACAGGTCTATGTCAAAAAATAATTTTCAAAGTGTCAACACAGAAGAAATATTTCCCTCATATCCATCCCTGATGTGTATGCTTCTGAAGAGCCTGTTTTATTCCAATCCTATATCAATCCTCCTGAAGAGCTTGGCAAAGCGAAATAGATTTTTGTCGACCAAAATGTATTGGGGATTAAATGCGAGGGAAGCGAACCTTGCTTCATTGAAATGAACGATTTCTGTGAGTGATATTTTTTTAATAACATTCTCCATATCTAATTTATTTAATGATTTTTTCAATGAAAACTAAAGAGAATTGAAAAATTCAGCTATCTGTGAAAATGCGAATTTTCACTTTCAGATATTTTCTTTTCAGTTAGAGTGTTTTCACAATATCTATCAGATGTATCAATATCCAGCGTGGCTTTAGCCGGGGAAGTAGTTGTTTTCTGTTCGATATTACAAATAAATCACATTTTTCATTTTTCAATTTTCATGGAGAATGTTCCCCTTTTCAATTATGACTATATTTCCCTCACTCTCGACTTTCCGTTCAATTCTCAGGACATAAACTATTGCTTTCAATTTATAACTTATTATTTCAACTTCAGGTTCTGTTCTTCTTGAACTTGGGTTTTTGCATGTGCCATGTCAAGTTCTCATTAGACTTCCTCCTGGTTCTGCAATTTCCTTGGTTTTGATCAATAGAACTACTGAATTGAGTAAATAAGAAACATTATAAATTTTTAAATCTTTTCTGTTTGTAGTTGGCTACCTTTTTGGCGCTTTGGGGATTGGGAAGGTTCTCATTAGACTTGTCCCTTGATCCTGAGCATATGATTGGTTTCACAAATTCTCAAGACACTGTGTCTTAAGCCTGGTTCTGTGCACATCGGGTTGAACTTCTCATTAGACTTTTCTCCCGGTTTGTCATATTTCCTTGGGTTAAGATTAACAGAACTATAAATAGGTTTACAGATCAATTTTTGAAAATTTCTTAAAACAATTTTCTGGTATAGGATCATCATTTTGGTTACCCTCTTTGTTACTTTTGAGATTGGGAAAGTTCTCATCAGACTTATCTCACGATCTTAAGTTTCAATCTGGTTTCCCAGGATGCTGAACTAATAATCATGTTTGTTTCGTTGGTAAACTTAGGGCTGACGTTTTAAAGTTTATAAGTTCTCATCAGACTCAAAGCCTCAGCAGACATGTGTTACTCTGCCTGTTGAGACTTTCTCAAAATCTGACTAATTTGTCATTTATCAATTTTCAAAACAAAGCTTCAGCAAACATGTGTTACTCTGCCCGTTGAAACTTTCTCAAAATTTGACTAATTTGTCATTTTTTATCAATTTTCAAAACATAGCTTCAGCAGACATGTGTTACTCTGCCTGTTGAAACTTTCTTAAAATTCGACTGATTTGTCATTTATCAATTTTCATAACACAGATCATTATTTCTATAGGTATTGTTCTATGCCATACTTCATTGTCATTGTCAACTTTTGAAACAATGTCAATTTTCATTTATTTAATTAGACATTAGACTAAGCTTCAGCAGACATGTGTTACTCTGCCCGTTGAAACTTTCTCAAAATTTGACTAATTTGTCATTTATCAATTTTCAAAACATAGCTTCAGCAGACATATGTTACTCTGCCTGTTGAGACTTTCTCAAAATTTGACTGATTTGTCATTTATCAATTTTCATAACACAGATCATTATTTCTATAGGTATTGTTCTATGTCATACTGCATTGTCATTGTCAACTTTTGACACAATGTCAATTTTCATTTATTTAATTACACATTAGACTAAGCTTCAGCAGACATGTGTTACTCTGTTGAAACTTTTATCTTGGTAATCCTGGAATAAGGATTTTTTTAAATGTTATTCATATGATGTCCTGTTTTTAAATATTTACATGGTCCTCTGTACACATGATATTATTATGGTCTGGCTCTTGTACACCTGACGAGTAAGTAATTGGTCAATTTTCAAAATTCTCATTATTAAAATTTCCTAAATTCTATTTCATGTCACTTATTTACAGGTACGCACTGATGATGACTTTATAGTCGAAAGCGCTTTGCTATTATTTTATAAATACATTTCTGCGCGAAATACAAACCTTTTCTTCATCCAATGACTATATTTTGCCGGAGTGCCAGAGGCGTTTTTGTGGTTAGCATGAAGTAATAACGAATTTTGAAGAAATTCGTCCTGTCCGGTTGGCAACGCTGTAGTGTGAGAATATCCAGCATCGCCGAAGTCGCATCTCAGGAGTTGATACATTATTGGATTACCGTGTCAGCGGTGATGAAGGAGGCGTTGCGGTCTCGCATCCGTGGGGCCCTTGTTCTAGGGTCTGCTCCCTCGCCGCCACCGTAATGTCCCTCACAAGGAGCCTTATGCAACTTCTTATAAGAAACTCTAACCGTTATAGTGCGGTGATTTTCACTCATTTGGCAACTGGAAACGTAAATTTAAAAATACCAGAACGAAAAGAAGAAGAAGAATCGAATAAAAAGGCATTTTAGTAACTTTCGATTTTGGAACAGAATGAAATTCCAATTTTTTGGAAAATATCAACTACTGGTGCTATTAAATTAATATTTCGTTTCGTTCTCAAGGTCCACCCGTGTGAGGACTTCCTGGAGGTAGAATAGAATAGAGTAGAATAGAATAGCTCTTTATTTTCAGGAATTACAATCACAGTAACAGTACATGTAAAATATACGTTATCACAGTAACTAAAATTAAAGAAAATAGTGTCAGGTACAATTTAAAACAATACAAGAACATGAAGACAAGTATTTGTATTTATTAAAATATTAAAATGGATAAAGGTAACTCGTTAATTTTTTTTTCCTTGATTATGTCCCATTTTCACTGCAGGATCTCTTCCTGAGATTATTGTTCCAGATATTCTTGAATAGAGTATGGCTCTAGATCCACCAAAATATTGATCACGAGCCTCTTGAGCACTTATCGTTTGATTTTTAATGGTAATTTATTGAAAAATTTCATACATGCAACTCTGGAGCCTTTTCTGTTGATGATAGTCTATGGATTGGAATATTATAATCCGTGTTATGATTTCGTGTGTTTGAACTATGTTGTATTCTATGAGACTCAAATTCATTACGATTTTTAAATAGAAACATTGAGCATTCAAATATATAGGTCCCTGACAGGGTCATTATATTATATTTTTTCAATTTACCTCTACATGATTCCTTATAGTTGAGGCCTAGCAATATCCTGATGGCTTTTTTCTGTGAAATGAAAATACTGTTTGCCAGGCTACTTCCTCCCCAGAAGATGATGCCAAAACGCATTATTGAGTATGAAGTGCCAATCAATATTTATTTCAGTATTCTTTGATATTATTTCTGTTTCATTTGTTTCCTCGTAAAATTTTATCAGTTCTGCATTTGCTCCTCGGAAATTCGTTCCGTTATCGGAATTTTTGATAGTGCCTCTGCGTGCTATCATTCTTCTCAGCGCCATGATGGTACTATCTATTGTGAGATAGTTAGCAATTTCCAAATTTATGGCTCTAATCGTCATGCAGGTAAATAAAACTCCCACCGTTTTTTCTTACGTCTTTCAACAGTTACATAGAATGGTCCAAAATAATCATTTCAGGTGTGCGTGAATTGGTGTTAATCTCATGCTAGGTAAGTCTCCCATTTCTGAACAGTCAGGAATCGCATATTTTCTTCTGCAATAATAACAGTTTCTGAATGTTTTTCTCACTGCATCTTTTCCTGTGATCATCCGAAACTGTAGGTGTAGGCATTTTTCATGATAATGTCTCAAAATGAACTGTGTGTTTTTATTTTTGGGATCTAAAATTATTGGACTTCATTCAAACATAATGCATTATGTATTCAACTTTGCATTTTCAAAAGATTAACTAACTGGAAATTTTCATATGAAAGTTATTTTCCAGAAATAACATCTATTCCTGGAAAGCTCGTTGGAGTAACTCACTAGTATCTTTACCACCATGAGCTAATTAACCACTTAATTTACCCGTACTATAATATCCCTTGTGGACCCTCACGATACTCCTTAAGACGCTATACTATCTCTCATATTAAACTTCCTGGCCAGTTTTATTAAAGTGCTTGGATTAAAGTGGATTCTAGTTGAATAAGAGTTCTTTCATAGACAAGGTGGAGGAATTATGTCTTCAAGAAGGAGATGATGCTCAATCGGGCTTTATTACACCATTAAAATGGAAGAACTGTTCATTTCATTTCATGGCTTCTGTAATGTTCTGAATTAGTTGGATGGGCACCAAATGATCTAGAATTATTTTCGAAACGACGATGTATGAGAAGGGACTTGTAGCAATCAAAGTTTATGTCCAAAACTACGGATGCATTTTTCAACTTCAATTTTATATTTCCTGAGCGGTGTAGAATGAGATGAGAAACAGATGTTTCATCCCCTCGTGGGTGGGATGAATGGAAATGAAATCGAAGGGTTTCCCAAATTCTTTATAGAAGGACTTTCATCGAAAAAATCTAGCATTTATTTTCCTGATGCTGATACCTCGACAATAATTGAATTATTTTGCAAGCACTTTCTGTTAAGGACTGTGGAAATCAAATTACCGTTAGCTAGTGGCCAACGAAACTTTCATTTATCTAATTTGAAGAAAGGATTGCATTTGTTGATGGTTTGCCTATCGACGTCATACCTACTATATTCGAATTTCAGAAATGAAGAAACAATCAATGATATATGTGAAAGAAAAGTTGTTCTCGAGTAAGTAAGTACCAAGCAATTTATTCGAGTTGAACAAGATTTTCATATAATTGTCATTGTCTGCCATGAGATAGACAACAGAAGTTTGTCTAATCGCAAATTCCATTTCTAACGACGCCATATCAAAGTTTATACGATGCAATAAACTCCAATTGGGAATTGAAGCATCATATAGCAAGGAATTTTTCAGTATCCTTGAAATATGTGAATGAAAGGAATTTACTCTTTTAGGATGACAGTCGGTTCACTTCTCGGTAATAAAATATCCACAGCCAGTTTAGTGCGTTATTTCCATGGAAAGTGCTGTTCCATATGATTACCAATAACATTTTTTTTGCTGAAAATACAATAATTTTTCCCAAATGTGATTTCGAAAATAATTCGATGTTGAAAATAATCGCTCATACACATCCTACACAAAAAATGACGTATGTGATTTCAAGCTTGAAGTTTGCGCTTCACAATAGTGTTATTAAATATATATATGCTGGATATGACTAAGCGATTATTTTCAACATTTAGTGAAGATAATGCTAATTTTATGGGTAAGTTTAAATCGGTTATTGAAGTTTAAGCATAATTATTTCGATTTTTTTAGATTATGGAAGCTAATAGTTATTTATGTACCAAGGACAATAAACTGTCTATTATAGTCGAGCCTGTAAATTGATAGCTGTGGTTAGCAGTGTTTGACCGAGGTGCATATTGCATTATTCCGTCGACCTGTACAAATAACGTACCAATTTCCGAATCAATAATCGACTATTTTTTCAGGCAAGTATTTTTCGTCCGCGAGAACTTTTCGTCCGCAAACGTATTTTAACAACTGAACCATGTTTTATAAAAATTACAGTTTTTCAGAAATTTTGACGTAGTAATGAATATACGTGTTTTAGTGTGACTGTCAAATTCTTCGTTAAAAGATTTGAGTTATTACTCAGCTATACATTGCTTACTTCCTAGCAATCTAGTCATTCATCCGATCCACATAGTTTCATTTTACTAGTGCCTTTCGGTAGGCTGTTTTTCTGTTTACACTCAGGCACAGTGACCGTTTAATTTCATAGAATATTTTTATACTATTAGCAATAGGTGTGTTATAGCAACAACATTTCTCATTCAGCGAATAAGTATAGCAATCCAGCGGGGATATGCTGCATCGATTCTTGGAACTATACCAGTGTCCCGTTCTCTTGACAAAATTTTTCTATATCCATATAAACGCAACAGTAACAACAAACAAAATTTTGAAAGAACAGCTGATATTCAGACTCTAAATGAAGAGGTCCGTTCGAGTTTTAAATTTTCCGATCACAAGCAAATATTTCACTGCAAATCTTAGGCCGACGCTCTGGGTGCTTCAGGAGTGGACAAGTTTTCCATAGGAAAAGTCGGTTTGGTACTGCAGGCGTTATTCATGACGAGAACATTCAGAAACGAGTTTTGTTATATACGAAAGATATTTCTCAGCTGTTTTCCAAATTGCAAGACCTTTTCGCGTTACTGCAAATCTCCACAAAGTCGTCTTTGTCACCACATGAAATATGGAATATTTCAAAACCTCTTGGATTCCTTCAGGAACAACAACAAGATAGTTCAGAGTTCCTGGACAAACACGAGACCAACTTCAATAGTAATTGTTGGGCAATTATTAATGATCTTAAAGGGAAAAATAGTAAACCACCCCTAAATACCATTCTATCGGCTGATGAAATCAATAATTATTACTGCACTATTGCCGAAACTCTATCTAGGGATATTAAAACACAAGAAGATCCAGTCACCTACCTAAAGGATATATCTGTGAAAGATTCCTTTTTTCTATCACCCACTAGCCCAGATGAAGTGAAAGAAATGTTAAAAGATATTAAAAATATTCTTCTGGATAGGATGAGATCTCTGCGAATGTTTTACTCCACCTAATAACAGATAATGCAATGTGTACTTTGGCAGAGGCAATCAATAGATCATTTTTGAATGGAACATTCCCGAAATGCCTTAAGATAGCGGTAGTAAATCCTTTGCCCAAAGGAGGTGACTGTGATATAATATCTAATCTAAGGCCTATTTCACTATTACCAACTTTGGCCAAGTTAGTTGAAAAATTAGTTAAAAAAAGGATGTCTTCGTTTCTGCTCTATCATCAAAGTCAAAGTCAAAGTCAAAAATAGCTTTATTGTTTAAAAATATAAATTTTTGTAACAAAGCATGTCAAAATAATATAAATAAAAACATAATTGAAACATTATACCTCATACAATTTGTTCAGAAATATACATTTTTGTAGCAGAGCTGTCAAGAGAACATAAATAAATAAAACATAATTAAGACACACATTCACATAACACATACATTTGTACATATAAATCTATATTTTATAAAAAAGTATACAAGAAAAATAAATTTCAGAGAGAAGAAGATAAAAACTCGTCAATCATTCGCTAAGCTCTCACCAATTTGGTTTTCAAACAGCGAAAAGCACGAATGATGCCATGTTTGCTTTAATGGAGAATTTATATATCAAAATCAATGAGGGTGATGCAGTTGCAACAATCTTTTGTGACCTAACAAAAGCTTTTGACTGTGTTGATCATAAGCTACTTCTTCAAAAATTAGAAATTTATGGTTTCAGAGATGTAGCATTTAGATGGTTTCAATCATACTTAACGGAACGCACACAAATGGTCTCGCTTAACGGAGAAAGTTCGAAATCTCAACGGTTGAGTTGTGGGGTACCACAAGGATCAGTGCTTGGCCCCCTTTTGTTCTTGGTGTACATCAATGATCTGGCAAGCATCAATATCAGTGGTAAATTCACTATGTTCGCAGATGATGAACTGAATAAACACATAGCTACAACATATCCTTGGTGAAAAACTGCTGTGATGCCAATAAGTTATCATTCAATGTCTCAAAAACATGCATTGTAACCTTCAGGTGCACTCTGAACGAGATAGTCTTAGGGAACTCGATAATAAGTAATGAACCATCAGCCAAGTTTTTGGGACTCCATGTGGATAACAGTCTGTCTTTCAATACTCATATCAGTACTTTATGCAAAAAATTGTCCTCAGGGTGCTTTGCAGTAAGGGTCATCTCATTATAATTAAATACATCTGTAGCGAGAGCAGCATATTTTGCTCTGATTGACTCACTATTGAGATATGGAATTTGTTTTTGGGGGAATAGCTCTCAATTTCTATTGAACTCGGTGTTCGTATTACAAAAGAGGGCTGTGAGATACCTTTGTAAGGCGAAACCTAGAGATTCATGCAAACCCTTGTTCATTGCTCAAAAAATATTGACATTGACATGTATCTTTATTCTGGAAAGTGTATGTTTGATCCACAAAAAATATTATAATAATATCCACTCTCGGTCAACTTATAAGACGAGAAATGATAACTTCACGGTGTCCCTGCCAATTCCCAGAAGCTCCTTGACAAAGGGGTTAATAATTTATAATGCTAAAAAAATGTTTAACCACCTGCCTTCACATATTAGATCTTTGTGGCACATAATAGATTCAGGAAGGCTGTCAAAGAGTTACTGCTAGATAGAGCATATTATAATTTGAACGAATTCTATGACAATGTATTTTAAGTAATTAAGTTTTGATATTTTGTGATGTTAATTATAAATGTGTCTGTTTATATATGACGTTGTATATGTTATATACAAATTTTTATTATGTGACTATTCATTGATTTCGACATAATTATGACTTTTCATATATAAGTATATGTGTCTATATGTGTGTATATATAGGTTTATTTATGTTTATACAGCTTGTACTCTTGTGGTATTCTAATGTTCATAACTATTTTATAATTACCTTCTCGCTTTATCAATGAGAATTCAGTTCTTTCGATAATAAAGCATATTTGATTTGATTTGATTTGATTTTTAATGAAGTTAGCCCTGTAAATGAAGCTGCGGCAGTAATACCTACCGTGGTGCAGCAGTCTTTTGGAGGAGAGATGTTGACCATTTCACGATTCGGAGAGTGCGGGACCAAGAGAAGATAGTTTCAGAGAGCGCCAACAATTTTTCTCGAACCAGTCTGAAAACCAAACAGTACAGTCCTTGATGGAGTATTACTAACAACCCGAAAAGTTAACAGGCGATAGATAACCAGTATCACTGTGATCTGTGCAGCAGATTAACAGACAGCGAGAGGACAACCAGGATAGTAGAAGCACCAGCTAGATTGACACTCACTCTAGAAAACTTTCGTCATGACCCAGCAGCACACCAGCGTACCAATCTTCTGCAGTCCGTGACTTGACATGATCACCTCACACTAGATAACTGCCATTACGAGCTGTAAGCGGCTGTCTTCCACTTCGGTTCGGCTACTATTACACGCTTGGAAGAGATAAACCGAAATGGTTCAAATTCAACGACGCGTATGTTTCTAAAGCCTGAGAACCTGAGTGGCTTGAAACCTACCAAAACTCCGTATATACTGTTGTATTGTCGTGAAGACATTTCAGATCTGGAGAACCTTCATACTACTGTGCTTTCGCATAGTTTAAAGATACTTTCAATCAAAGATAATTCAGAATCCTTTCAGGCTGAAGGGTATCGGTCTGTGACTTTATTTTAATTTTATTGTTCATTTATATTTTTTGAATTTATGTTTTTATATAATGCAAATACCATACCAATATTCACTGAAACCATATATTTTTTTAGCATAGTTTACTTCGAATCTAAAATAACTTAGCAGTTTCAAAGCAAAACACTAAAAAAAATTCGTTTTTTGTTTATAAATGTTAAAACATAACTAAATATAGCTACATGTGATGGCATAGTCGGTTTCCTAATCGTATATTTGTTAGGAAAAAATTATCTACTGATTGGTCTAATACATGACGGACCAATCGTGGATTTCTCTATCAGTTCTCCAGCTCAAATACGCGACTCAGACATCCTAATTCAAAGTGCAAACTAGGCCCGGCCGAAAATGATTAATGCGTCCTATAAATCAAGAGGTTTTGCCCGGCAGTATGCGTCCAAACAACAAGTTACATAACCCTCGTACCGACACACTACCGACTATGTTGATGGTAGTCGACGCTGTTTCGACTGAATCATATGCAGTTGCTTTGTCATTTGTCAAATGAGAGCCGGGTTATGGAAGAGAGTGTGTTTTTGCGAACACCCTTTGCTAAAACATAGATATAATTTGCTCGTCGCGTAATCACATTAACCGCAGAGTCGGTGTGAGAAGAGAAAACGCGTGTGTGGGATTGAAATGCTGGTTGATTACAAGGTGTTCCAAATTTTCGAAGTTGCTCGGTTATGAAGAAAACACGCGGTGAACGAAAAAGCTTTTCTAAAGTGTTATTATATGAGGTTTGGAATAATGTCCACCAATCAAAATATTACTCAAAAGTAAAGGTATGAACAGTGTGTTAATTATAATTTTACGCACAGTTCAGTTTTTTACGAAGAGTTGATGTATCACTTTGCGCACTGTGAACAGTGCGTAAATAGTTAGTTAACGCACTGTCGTAGAAAAAATTATATTTTTAAGTAACAATCTATATAAAAAAGAATTGATTATTATGATTATTCCAGTCAAAATGTAACACTGAAAAACTTTTACTTTTACTGTGATATTCATATTGCAAATGTTTATATCTCATTTGTTTGTTCTGTGTAATTCATTAATGCTGTAACAGATGATACCAAGTTTATTTGTCTTTTCTTTTCAATAGTTTCCATACCGATGTCACCCATGTAAAATTCGTCCTTAGCCGTTTTCTCATAGTTGGCAGCGTATGTCACCATCTCGAAGTATAGATGTTGATGCCAAATGCAGAAAATGCCAGTAAAGTGTTCCCTTGTAGGGAACTGGATGTTCCCTCCTACTTCGTGGGTCTCTTTCGATGTTGATGCCAAAGGGCCCTGGCCTCGAGAATGCCAGTAAAGTGTTCCCTTGTAGGGAACTGGATGTGTCCTCTTACTTCATGGGTCTCTTTCGATGTTGATGCAAAATAGCCTTAGCCTCGAGAATGCCAGTAAAGTATTCCCTTGTAGGGAACTGAATGTTCCCTCCTACTTCGTGGGTCTCTTTCGATGTTGATGCCAAATGGCCCTGGCCTCGAGAATGCCAGTAAAGTGTTCCCTTGTAGGGAACTGGATGTTCCCTCCTACTTCGTGGGTCTCTTTCGATGTTGATGCCAAATGGACCTGGCCTCGAGAATGCCAGTAAAGTGTTCCCTTGTAGGGAACTGGATTTTTCCTCCTACTTCATGGGTCTCTTTCGATGTTGATGCAAAATAGCCTTAGCCTCGAGAATGCCAGTAAAGTATTCCCTTGTAGGGAACTGAATGTTCCCTCCTACTTCGTGGGTCTCTTTCGATGTTGATGCCAAATGGCCCTGGCCTCGAGAATGCCAGTAAAGTGTTCCCTTGTAGGGAACTGGATGTTCCCTCCTACTTCGTGGGTCTCTTTCGATGTTTATGCCAAATGGCCCTGGCCTCGAGAATGCCAGTAAAGTGTTCCCTTGTAGGGAACTGGATTTTTCCTCCTACTTCATGGGTCTCTTTCGATGTTGATGCAAAATAGCCTTAGCCTCGAGAATGCCAGTAAAGTATTCCCTTGTAGGGAACTGAATGTTCCCTCCTACTTCGTGGGTCTCTTTCGATATTGATGCCAAATGGCCCTGGCCTCGAGAATGCCAGTAAAGTGTTCCCTTGTAGGGAACTGGATGTTCCCTCCTACTTCGTGGGTCTCTTTCGATGTTGATGCCAAATGGCCCTGGCCTCGAGAATGCCAGTAAAGTGTTCCCTTGTAGGGAACTGGATGTTCCCTCCTACTTCGTGGGTCTCTTTCGATGTTGATGCCAAATGGCCCTGGCCTCGAGAATGCCAGTAAAGTGTTCCCTTGTAGGGAACTGGATGTGTCCTCTTACTTCATGGGTCTCTTTCGATGTTGATGCAAAATAGCCCTAGCCTCGAGAATGCCAGTAAAGTGTTCCCTTGTAGGGAACTGAATGTTCCCTCCTACTTCGTGGGTCTCTTTCGATGTTGATACCAAATGGCCCTGGCCTCGAGAATGCCAGTAAAGTGTTCCCTTGTAGGGAACTGGATGTTCCCTCCTACTTCGTGGGTCTCTTTCGATGTTGATGCCAAATGGCCCTGGCCTCAAGAATGCCCATAAAGTGTTCCCTTGTAGGGAACTGGATGTTTCCTCCTACTTCATGGGTCTCTTTCGATGTTGATGCAAAATAGCCCTGGCCTCGAGAATGCCAGTAAAGTGTTCCCTTGTAGGGAACTGGATGTTCCCTCCTACTTCGTGGGTCTCTTTCGATGTTGATGCCAAATGGCCCTGGCCTCGAGAATGCCAGTAAAGTGTTCCCTTGTAGGGAACTGGATGTTCCCTCCTACTTCGTGGGTCTCTTTCGATGTTGATGCCAAATGGCCCTGGCCTCGAGAATGCCAGTAAAGTGTTCCCTTGTAGGGAACTGGATGTGTCCTCTTACTTCATGGGTCTCTTTCGATGTTGATGCAAAATAGCCCTAGCCTCGAGAATGCCAGTAAAGTGTTCCCTTGTAGGGAACTGAATGTTCCCTCCTACTTCGTGGGTCTCTTTCGATGTTGATACCAAATGGCCCTGGCCTCGAGAATGCCAGTAAAGTGTTCCCTTGTAGGGAACTGGATGTTCCCTCCTAATTCGTGGGTCTCTTTCGATGTTGATGCCAAATGGCCCTGGCCTCGAAAATGCCAGTAAAGTGTTCCCTTGTAGGGAACTGGATGTTCCCTCCTACTTCGTGGGTCTCTTTCGATGTTGATGCCAAATGGCCCTGGCCTCAAGAATGCCCATAAAGTGTTCCCTTGTAGGGAACTGTATGTTCCCTCCTAATTCGTGGGTCTCTTTCGATGTTGATGCCAAATGGCCCTGGCCTCGAGAATGCCAGTAAAGTGTTCCCTTGTAGGGAACTGAATGTTCCCTCCTACTTCGTGGGTCTCTTTCGATGTTGATGCCAAATGGCCCTGGCCTCGAGAATGCCAGTAAAGTGTTCCCTTGTAGGGAACTGGATGTTCCCTCCTACTTCGTGGGTCTCTTTCGATGTTGATGCCAAATGGCCCTGGCCTCGAGAATGCCAGTAAAGTGTTCCCTTGTAGGGAACTGGATGTGTCCTCTTACTTCATGGGTCTCTTTCGATGTTGATGCCAAATGGCCCTGGCCTCAAGAATGCCAGTAAAGTGTTCCCTTGTAGGGAACTGGATGTTTCCTCCTACTTCATGGGTCTCTTTCGATGTTGATGCAAAATAGCCCTGGCCTCGAGAATGCCAGTAAAGTGTTCCCTTGTAGGGAACTGGATGTTCCCTCCTACTTCGTGGGTCTCTTTCGATGTTGATGCCAAATGGCCCTGGCCTCGAGAATGCCAGTATATTGTTGCCTTGTAGGGAACTAGATGTTCCCTTCTACTTTGTGGGTCTCTTTTCAGATAAGGCAAATATATGAGTGCCCACGCGCGAAGGGGGGGTCTTTTAGCAAGCTTGATTTGATTATTAGTAAAGAAAGTGGTTGTCAGAAGTCGAATTAAATGCAGAGGTTCAACAAGGGTACATCTTTTGAATGAAAATTGATGAAACAACGTTAACAAAAAAACAAAACTGAGTTTAAACTGGCTTAGACACTTTACTAAAATATTGAGTTGTATCAAAAGGAAAAGATATCTAGTCAAATCAAAATGCAGAAATAAAGAAAACAACAACAACAAAAATATCTACTCGTTAGTGTTTTAAAAAACAAACTCTAAGCTGATATCAGCATAACTCTACATTATCATTATGGAGCTCTAATTATATTACTACTAATAGGCTTAGCTTGTACTGGGAAAAATGAATGTCTATGAACAAGTTGATGGATCTCAACTCGAACAAAATAATGCAACAAAAATGCCTCCGTAGCCTCCGTAGCCTCCGATCTCAGAGTATTATAGGGGTTAAAAACAACAACGGAATTTCTTACTCTACTGCAAACTATGTGTTATTTCTGTATACTCTTCTGGAACCACTTTCAATTATTCGCTCGCAAACCATTCGCGATTTCACAACGACTTTAACCAATATTTTTACACACCGAATTTTCATATCCAATTGATTCTAACACTTGTTTTTGCACCAAAATATAATAAAACTACGAAAAGACTATACACCTGATGATGAACAAATTACATCTTGAATTTATAACCGATTACCCGAAAATCTAAACTTTTCAAGTTCGCGTACATTTTGTACACCCCCGCGACAAATTCAACCAGCAAGCGCTGATTCTCGGTTCGAAGTCCTTTTCAACCGCCGCTTTGTGGGAATCAACTTTACGCCTCTCTCAGAGTAAAGTTCCATAATCGATACTTTCCTTCCTGAAAAGCTCCATTCAACCGCCGCTTCTCACCAAAATTGCTTAGGTAAGCCGTCTTTCCTCTCCGACATAAGCCACGCTGAGCGCTGAGCTAGGCTACATATTGTTATTATAAAAATTCAACTGAAGCTTTCCGTCCGAGAAATGATACGCAGACAAAGTATCCGAAGTCCGAGAAGTCGATAATCACTATTTCCTTATCCATAGCAAGAATTACTGTTAATATAAAAAGGGCCATTTTCTATTTAAAATTTTCGATAAAATTCAAGAGAAAGAATGTCATTTGGAAGAATTACTAAAAGGAATCCTGATTGGTGATGAATCAAAATTTCCGCATGTTTCATCAAAAACTCATCAAAGTGCTTCGTTTATCTGCTACTTTACTAGGTTGCTTGACGAAAATTTGATTGATAACATCACACTGTCGCCATTTTACTATTATACATATCATCATATGCGGACTTTTGTATATTTTTTCATGATTCTAAGAAACTACGGATACAATGTTCTACTCGGGATGGTATGGCATAATGGATTCGTGGCATATATTCACACCATAGAATAGGTGACCAAAACTTGAACTCTTTGTTAAAATACAGTAATGACGAGTTCACAAACCATCAAACTCGATCTCTTACCAGTTCAGAAAGATGTACGGAACGACCCAGTCACAACTATAAAGTTCTGATTTGCGTGAACATGAACTAATCAAGGATCCCAAAAGGGCACAGCCACAGAGCAGACGATTAATTACCGCCCTTTGCCGCCCATCGCGGGCAGATTCAATACAGTTCAGTTTCGGCGAAAGTCAAAGAGACTTGCCATCTCTGTCGACCATGTCGACCGCGAATCATTGCAGTATATAGTGGAGTTATAGTCTAGGAACACTAAGCCAAATGAAAAGTAGATGTTTTTATACCACCGGTTGTCAGATTTTGAAAACATTTTCTTTCCTCAACATTTTTCTGGATGAACCACATATTTTCCAAGATATGAATAAATTCCGTTATTGAACAACTTTAAGAGATCAGAATCCAGAAATCCCAGGTACCTAAAAGGTCTCAGAAAGGACAGATATCATGATGATAAAAGTAAAAACATTATCGTTTGCAAATGCAAAACAAAATAATCTACAAGATCATTACACGTTTAACTTTAAACTAAACTGGGGATAGTATAAATAGTACGGGTATTTCAAACACGAACGCGGCGCCGGCGTAGCGAAAACTGTTAAACAAACGAGAACCTAGATGAGTTCAAATTAGTATATTAAAGTTTAAGTGGATAAAAAGGTCTTTCAAACACGCGCGAATTTTCGAATGACGGCGCAGCGTGGTTGGACAGACATCTATTTTCGTCAAATTTGGACAAAAATAAACTCGATTCTGTAAAAAAAACTGAGTGATGATTATTTCGAACTCCTACTGTCCACGAATCAGTTTGGTTCAAGATCCATGTATTACTCAATATTTTTGTTATTTTTCAAGCTATCTGTTGAGATTTCAGCAGTCACACTCTTCAAATCCTGTGTACATGCTAGTAAAAACATTCGTTACTTCTATGGTAATCGGAAAAAAGGGAAAATATTTCACCTTCTACGAAGGCGTAGAAGGGCCAACAACAAAATATTTTTCGAAACATCTGGAATAGCCACTTTGAACTAACAATTGTCACTTTGAACTGGCAATTGTCACTTTGAACTGGCAATTGTCACTTTGAAATGGTAATTGTCACTTTGAGCTGGCAATTGTCACTTTGAACTGGCAATTGACACTTCGAACTGGATATCGCCACTTTGAACTGACAATTGCCACTTTGAACTGACAATTGCCACTTTGAACTGGTAATTGTCACTTTGAATTGGCAATTGACACTTTGAACTGACAATTGCCACTTTGAACTGACAATTGCCACTTTGAACTGGCAATTGACACTTCAAACTGGATATCGCCACTTTGAACTGACAATTGCCACTTTGAACTGATAATTGCCACTTTGAACTGGTAATTGTCACTTTGAACTGGCAATTGACACTTCGAACTGGCAATCGCCACTTTGAACTGGTAATTGTCACTTTGAACTGGCAATTGACACTTCGAACTGGCAATCGCCACTTTGAACTGGCAATTGTCACTTTGAACTGGCAATTGTCACTTTGAAATGGTAATTGTCACTTTGAGCTGGCAATTGTCACTTTGAACTGGCAATTGACACTTCGAACTGAATATCGCCACTTTGAACTGACAATTGCCACTTTGAACTGACAATTGCCACTTTGAACTGGTAATTGTCACTTTGAATTGGCAATTGACACTTTGAACTGACAATTGCCACTTTGAACTGACAATTGCCACTTTGAACTGGCAATTGACACTTCAAACTGGATATCGCCACTTTGAACTGACAATTGCCACTTTGAACTGATAATTGCCACTTTGAACTGGTAATTGTCACTTTGAACTGGCAATTGACACTTCGAACTGGCAATCGCCACTTTGAACTGGCAATTGTCACTTTGAACTGGTAATTGTCACTTTGAGCTGGCAATTGTCACTTTGAACTGGTAATTGTCACTTTGAACTATGAATTGTTACTCAAAAAAGATATTTATTGCCAACTGCATGCATAAATATTGTTTTTTTGTCAATTAATAATTGCCAGTTCAAAATGACAATTGCCAGTTCAAAGTGAAAATGCCAGTTCAAAGAGACAATTGTCAGTTCAAAGTGGCAATTGTCAGTTCAAAGTGGCAATTGTCAGTTCAAAGTGTCAATTGCCAGTTCGAAGTGACAATTGCCAGTTCAAAGTGACAATTGTCAGTTCAAAGTGGCGATTGCCAGTTCGAAGTGTCAATTGCCAATTCAAAGTGACAATTGCCAGTTCAAAGTGACAATTGCCAGTTCAAAGTGACAATTGCCAGTTCAAAGTGACAATTGTCAGTTCAAAGTGACAATTGTCAGTTCAAAGTGGCAATTCCAAATGTTTCGAAAAATATTTTGTTGTTGGCCCTTCTAGGCCTTCGTAACCTTCTGCTCGGACTATATCTGCCGGGGAAAAGTCAAAGATTGTCGCCATCTCTGTTCAGCATGATGACCACAAATCATTCGGATATAATAGCGTGGCAAGCGAATGTGGATCTATTATGCCCATCACTCGCTTCAATTAGTCAATGAGAGGAATTTCGTGTCCAGTTGACAGTGCATTGATAATTGCATTCAATACGCGTCATAGGATGATGATACTGATCTATTGATCCACAGACAAAGCGCTGGATGATGTATTTTTGGACAATAAGTCAAGTTATTAGTTGGATAATATGTTGTGATACAAGTGTATAAGTGAACCTTTAGAGCATACGTAACGAGTTTAACGGGCATGAGGCGAAGCGGAGTGCCCTCAAACGTTGAAAATGCTTTAAAGGCATTTATACACGTGTATCATATGGCCAATTTACATATGCCTACATCATGACTTGATAAACAATACTGGAATAATATAGTAATTAACGAGCCTGTAATGATGACTGTTAATCATAAGAGCCGTAGGCGGCGTCGTAAATCATTCGAGAGACTAATATATAGATATTTCATGCGAGTGTGATACTATAACAAGTGTTCACCATACAATTGAAACAGAAAATAAAGATTAATTCAATTATTATTTACCTTGTAAGAAATAAACGAAATGATTCTTATAGATGTATGTATGAAAATCTATTTGGCTAGAAATTGGACTCCGGTCGTGACAGACGGGGATACAGACTACTAAACAGAGTAGAACAGCAGGAGACGTAATTTATTGTAATTTTTCACGACCAATGCCGTCCGAAATTTTTTCGAATTCCTAATTCTTGTTAATGAAATCAATTCACTTGTCGTCCACGGTTCACTATTTTTGTGGATTTTTTCGATTCAATTTTCCGCAACTTTAATAATGATAATGATAATTTCTTTAGAAATTTTGTTGGGGTAGGGATCAGTAGAATCGAAGAAAAACTATTGTTTTTTTGCCAACGTTTAGAATTTCATTGAATTCATCATCAGGGCTCAAAATTGTTTGTTTTTCTGAGTTAAAATGCTTAAACTATTTTTAAAATGAACAGACAATTCAGTGTTTCGTTTCCTTGTTGATGGATATATGTGTTATTGTCCTTCGTGCGTTGTTATCTATTATGTCTGTTCATTTTAAAAATAAATTAAGGATTTTAACTCAGAAAAACAAACAAATTTTGAGCCCTGATGATGAATTCAATGAAATTCGAAACGTTGGCGAAAAAACAATAGTTTTTCTTCAACTCTACTGATCCCAACCCCAACAAAATTTCTAAAGAAGCAATTTTTGGATCACTAAACTTATCAGTTGATAGTAATAATAATTGGTCCGTATTTCCCACATACAGTGTGGAGCACCCTTATAAAATCTACATTTTCCAACCGATTGGAATAATTTGTTTTCATTATTTTCATTGGGTGGACATTCAAAAAGTCTACTAGAACACCAAATTTCAAGAATAAGTCTTAATTTCCAGGACCAACTAATCTTATTTTTCAAGGTCAAAAATCTTGCGTTTTTTTTTTGAAAAAATTTAACTACACCACTGGATTCGCGACATTTAAAAATGGTTCATATGTGGATAAAGCTGAAATGCATCAGTCAATAAAAAAGTTAAAAGGATATGAAATTTGAAAAATATGTCGCTTAATCAACTCAACAATTCAAATTCAGAACTTTTATCGAAATTTGGAATACATCACTGTATTCAGGAGGTCTTGATATATCACTGGAAAAAATGTCATCAAAATCAGTTCATAAATGAGAAAATCATAACAGAATGAAATTTGAAAAACATGTTGATAGAATTTTAGGAAATTTTTATAATTTTTTATTTTTTTTATTTATCAATAGATTTCTATGAAATTACAGTCAATAATATTTCGAGAATCCCTGAATCCAGTAGTATAGTCAAAATTCTGATAAAAGTTTTGAAATTGAATTGGTGTGTTGATTAAACAAAACTTACATATGAACCATTTGAAAATGTCGCGAATCCATGGTGTGGTTAGAATTTTTCTAAAAAAATCACTAGTATTTACTACGAAAGCTTGTCGAAGCTACATTAGCTACTTTACATGTTTACATGTTTACATGTTTACTCCTACTTGACTATACTGAACTTCTCTGATTTAAATTATTCACTTTTTTCATTCATCCACCATTCCTCAAATTATTTCAGTCACATCACATAATCCATTACATATTCGGAGAGCAAAAAAATATTATTACATAATTCAACTAATCAAATAAATATGTTATTCATACAAACAAACTGAATATGAATTGAAACAAACTCCAAATACTCCCAATTACCCTTCATTCCTCTCAATTGGTTCTGTACCAATTTCGGCGAACGGCAAACAACCCCTGCAGAGTTCATTTAATTCCATAGCCGTATAATTATTTTGCGTTCCCAATGGAGAAAAATCCTCATTCATCAGTTGGTTATTCGACCTAGAAAATATATCGGGTGTTCAAAAAGTCTTTCGGCCGAGAACATTCTGGAGTTCGCGAGTCTCGTCTGGAAAACCACGATAAGCTTTATGAAAGTTGAAAATCAACATTAGGAGTCTATTATTCTGGTCGCGGAAAAATAAAAAAAATTTGATGTTGCCATCATACATTCAGATCATTTTCAAAACATGACATACTATTCATCTTCATAACTTTTTCCTCAGTAGAATGTGTAGATCTGACTTATTGAGCATGTAAGTCAATCACATGGAAGACAGTCTGTAGTTATATTTTGTTATGTTTTGGACTCGCGACTGTCATTTATTTCTTTGTTATAAACATTTAAATACAAAAAACGCAATTTCTTTTAAATTCCGACATGTCATAATGACATTATTATGGAATTCATTTTTAGTGTCAAAATGACATACTTTATAGGACTGAGTACTATAATGATTCATTAGAGTACTGAGGACTATAATGAAAAAAATATAGGTATCAAAATGACATACTTTATAGGACTGAGTACTATAATGATTCATTAGAGTACTGAGGACTATAATAGAAAAATATATATACACAAAAACTCAAAAATTTACTAATTTGCTGTTGCATCGTCAACGAAATGGTGAGGCACAGCTTGCTCAATATTTTTCATAATGTCGAATGTACTGTAATTTCAAAAATACCAAATTTGGGATTTGAAAAGTATTTATATGTAGATATATACCTAAGTACTTATTATTGATGCTAGTAGATAAAGTTTTGTATTGAATTCGGATCATAAACGTTCATTATGGTGCACGGCCTGTTATCGGGCTCGGCTTCGCCTCGCTCGATTATTCACAGATACTACCATAATGATATTCATTATGATCCTCATAAAATAAATATCTATTAGTGTTCAGCTTATGAAATGAAAACTAATACAGCAATCTGATTGTTCCAATGAGAAGAATGGACAAGTTCAGTGATGTTGTTAATACTATATTTAACGCGATATAGAACTAAAATATAGATCGAAAGTAATAAATCAGTGAAAACATTTTTAAAATCCATCATTAATTGATTGAGAAATACATTACTCAAGTTTACGTATAATAGCGCAGAACGTCTGTGGTTTCGGACTCGCATGTGACGTCATATGACGCGAGATCGCTACACCACAAATTACCTACTTATTGTTTCCTCTGCCGCGACAGGGCACTTGCGCCGTTTGTTGTTTTGATCTAAGAGTATTATTGTTTTTATTTCACCATAATGGAAGAAGGTCGTGAAAGGACAGTGATAATTTGCCTAAAATAGATATATACACAGTGATGGATGGATGGAATTTCTACCCTATTAGGAACTGGTGATTTCAGTCATGTCAACACTTCTTGGTAAACACTACTCCTTTTTTCTCACATCAGCATCCAAAAAAAACACCAACCATATACGCACATATCATTTTACTGCTTCTATGAATCCATAAAGGCACAGCCTTGAAGCCTTGAAGTCTTGAAGCCTTGAAGTCTTGAAGCCTTGAAGTCTTGAAGCCTTGAAGTCTTGAAGCCTTGAAGCCAATTGTGCAAGTGTAGCGCCAGTGGATCAATCCGTACAATCGACTACGCAAGCATGACGTCACAAATGTCAAAATACTAGTTCACTGGTTCCAAACAAAGATTTTTGTTGCTTGTTTATAGATAAGTTTGGGTTGTACAGTGAAATCTTGGAATGTAGATGGTCCTGATTCATCAACTATGTGAATTTTCAACAAATAACTTTCATGCATATGTATAAACAAGCAACAAAAATCTTTGTTTGGAACCAGTCAACTTCTATTCTGACATTTGTGACGTCACTACTTGCGGGCTCCATTTGAACAAACATTAACTCTTCCTGAAGATTAAGCTACCAAGGAATGCTTATGGATTTTGAATTTCGGGTGATAAATTCTTCATCGGGTGGACCAGGATAACTCCAACGTTGTCTGACCTATCCTACTACTGACAAAAGGGGTGGAATTCCTTGAAACATGTCATGTCTGCAGGTGGTCATTCTCAACCAGACGGAGGATAATATAGCCTAGTTACATTGGCAAAAAGTTCAGCAATATTTTTTTTTTATTTTTTTAGGAATGAAGTAGATCACAGAATTCAGCAAAATAAGTATTTTTTGGGGGATTCTAGCACTGGTAATAATTTTTCACGTTTCCAGGACCGGTTCGATCAATTGTGTTTCGGGAAATTGTCCATTCGGGCAACTGTTTTCGGGGAATTGTCTTACGGGAAATTGTTTTCGGGCAATTGTCAGAAATCCACAATCAGGATCGGTTGAGAAAAGAATCCACATGTTCAGAATAATTTTTTCGGGCGTCCAGGGCTGGCTTCACTCCAACAATAAATCTTTACTTCCTTATTAGGAACTCTGCCAGTTTTATATTTCAGAGTAACAATCAGGATCGGTTGAGAATATAATTCACATGTTCAGAATAATTTTTCCGGGCGTCCAGGGCCGGCTTCTCTCCAGCAATAAATCTTAACTTCCTTATTAGGAACTCTGCCAGTTTTATATTTCAGAGTAACAATCAGGATCGGTTGTGAAACGAATCCACATGTTCGGAATAATTTTTCCGGGCGTCCAGGGCCGGCTTCATTGCAGTAATAAATCTCAACTTCCTTATAAGGAACTCTGCCAGTTTCATATTTCAGGGTTACAATCGAGATCGGTTGAGAAAAGAATTCACATGTTCAGAATAATTTTTCCGGGCGTCCAGGGCCGGCTTCTCTCCAGCAATATATCTTAACTTCCTTATTAGGAACTCTGCCAGTTTCATATTCCAGGGTAACAATCAGAATCGGTTGAGAATAGAATCCACATGTTCAAAATAATTTTTCCGGGCGTCCAGGGCAGGCTTCTCTCCAGCAATAAATCTTAACTTCCTTATTAGGAACTCTGCCACTTTCATATTTTGGGGTAACAATTAGAATCGGTTGAGAAACTAATCCACATGTTCGGAACAATTTTTCTGGACGTCCTCTTGAAAGAACATTGCACAAATAAATGTCAGATGTGATTCAATGTTCGTAGAGGAAGCAATTATTTTCTGACAGATGATTGTCTCAAATCTTCTTGAATACTTTGGGGTATGTATACATTTCATATTTTATAATAAGAACTTTTGTTGTTGCTGGTGCTTGTGGTAGCTGAGTTCAAGCAACGCCGACTATGGTGGCTCTACGTTATTTTTTTCTCATATTAGTCTTCCGAAAACTTCTAAGGTTCCTCGAAAGGATGGAGCCGGTTGACAGAATGGACTTTTCAATTGAAATAGCCAATTTGACATCGGTCAACAATACATCTGAGAAAGAACATCAAACATTTAGGAAGTGATGAATGATACTTCCAACATCCAACATCCGTATGTGCATTATCACAGTCAAACTGGAATAAAAGACTATGTAAAAAATTCATAAAATTCATGATTTTTCCTTACAATAGGTCTCGAAGAACTCATCATTAGAATTATGATGACACCAGAAAAATATGGAAGTAAAACTTATAAATCACATGGTATTTCATCCAGCGATGACCGCGGCTTCGGTATAAAGTAAAAGAGATAAATCTTTCGCAAAACCCGAGCACTTTCTTTGAGAAATGTCCACAGTTTATTTTTCGAGCAGGAAATATAGCAGGACAAGATGCTGGAAGTGGGCGACCAATAAACAAAATTGTTTACCCGCCTCCGGCTTCCTGGGACATTAGAAAATATTTCCGGTGTTATACACGGGGTAGATACATTTTTTGCGTAGCGTTCTTGCAAAACGGACCAACCCATTTGAAATGTCATTCGAGTCGCAGTTGTTCTAATCGAATTCTAAAAACTTTTAAACCGAAATCTAAAACGTGGAATTATGAATTGAAAAGGTAGGTATTCGGTCACCAAGAATATTCACTAAAACAACGTTCATTTATATTCTTGACGTAGGTACGTTTCGCGAAAAATTTTTCAATTGAATTTCAGAAGCAGGAATAATATAAAAAAAAATTAGGAGAAAACTTCAAAACAGCTGTTATTTAAAACCACTAAAAAAATAAACTTTGAAGTAAATCGAACCCATCATTTTATATAAAATTTCATATGATATAAAAGCTTGTCGCGAGAAGTATGTGTTCCTTATTAATTTTTGCCTTTAAATTGTTTGAAAATCACAAATGGTTCAAAATTGCTTTTCCTCAAGCACTCAGAAGTCGAAACTTGTGCCAGCCAAGCATTAAAGATGTCTAACCTTCCAACGTGCGATTCCTAGCACTTCTCCTCACCAATTCCAATTTTTAAATTTTGACAATGAATTCATAATCTCCAAGCCGATAGACCTCCCACATATTATTGGACCATAATCACGCCATAATCCGCCATATTGAAGCCGCCATTTCGTTTTTTTCTAACAAAAATTTCATGGTATTTTGTCACCGGAATTATGTTTGCCTGCCGAATTTTGAGTAAAAAAACTGCTAATCCCAACTCGCCCCTAACGCTCAGTAATGTTTGTCTATCAATGGAATCTTCAATTATTCTCAATCATGAATGTTTCGACGAAATATGGTAGTGGCAAATCTCCTAAAGAAAAAATGGTTGAGCTCAACTCTACCACAACGCTCGGTATTTTTTCTGTGGATGGAATTTTCAATTATTCTCAGTCATGAGCGCTCCGACGAAATATGGTAGTTACAAGAACTCTAATAAAAGAATTGCCGAGCCCAACTCTCCCCCAAAGCTCGGTAATTTTTTTCTTTTCTGATGGAATTTTCTCATTCTCAATCATGAATGCTCTAATGGAATATGTTGGTGACAAGACCTCTATTAGGAAATTTACCAAGCCCATTTCTCCCCCAACGATCGGTAATTTTTTCTGTCGACGGAATTTCTGATTATTTTCAATCATGAACGCTCTGACAAAATATGGTGATGGCAAGACCTCTCATAAAAAATCACAAAACCCAACTCTTTTCCAACGCTCGGTTATTTTTTTCTGTCGACGGAATCTCAATTATTCTCAATCATGATGGCTCTGATGGAATATGGTGGTGGCAGGACCTCTAATAAAAAAATTGCCAAGCTCAACATTCCCCCAACGCTCGGTTATTTCTTTCTCGCGACGAAATCTTTAATTATTCTCAATCATGAAGGCTCTGTTATAATATGGTGTTGGCAGGACCTCTATTGAAAAAAGTGTCAACCCCAAATTTTTTCCATCGCTCGATAATTTTTTTCAAATGAAATTTTCAACTATTTTCAGTCTTGAGCGTTCTGTCAAAATATGGTGGTGGCAAGATCTCTAATAAGAAAATTGCCATGCCCAACTCTCCCCCAACGCTCGGTAATTTTTTTTTGGTGCTGGAATTTTCACTCATTCTCAATCATGAATGTTCTGACTGAATATGGAGATGGCAAGAACTCTTATGAAAAAATTGCTGAGACAGAATCTTTCATTATTTTAATCATGCACGCTCTGACAAAATATGGTGGTGGCAGGAAAAATAATAAAAAAAATGTCCGATGATGTTTATTAATCAAATATGGATGTTTATTATAATTTTGCCTCGTTTTAATCATCACAAAAAATATAGGACTGCCCAAATATAGAGGGTGGCCCTGAACTTAAATAATTCGGCAATTGCCCGTTTCAGATGTCGCTGGACAAAGGATATTGAAGTGCGTGTAAAAAAACCCTTTGTGGCCCTCCAGCGAAATTTCACTTTTTTCTCGAAATTTCGACTTTTTTCTCGAGTTTAATGTTGAAATTTCGACTTATATGTCGAAATTTAATCACTTCGACTTTATTTTCGAAATTTCGAGAAAAAAGCAGCATTAATGTCAAAATTTCGACTTTTTTCTCGAAATTTCGACTTTTTGCTCAAAATTTCGACTTTTTCTTCGAAATTTCGACTTTTTTCTTAAAATTTCGAGTTTAATGTCGAAATTCAATCACTTCGACTTTAATGTTGAAATTAGACATACATGTCGAAATTTCGACTTTTTTCTCGAAATTTCGACTTATTTCTTGAAATTTCGAGGTTAATATAATAAAGTCGAAGTGATTAAATTTCGACACAAAAGTCGAAATTTCAACATTAAACTTGAAATTTCGATAAAAAAGTTGAAATTTCGACTTATTTCGACATTAAGTCGAAATTTCAACTTTTTGCTCGAAATTTCGACTTTTTTCTCAAAATTTCGACTTTTTTCTTGAAATTTCGAGTTTAATTTCGAAATTTCGACTTTAATTTCGAAATTTAATCACTTCGACTCTAAAGTAGAAATTTCGACTTTAATGTTGAAATATCGACTTTTTTCTCGAAATTTCGAAAATAAAGTCGAAGTGATTAAATTTCGACATATAAGTCGAAATTTCAACATTAAACTCGAGAAAAAAGTCGAAATTTCGAGAAAAAAGTGAAATTTCGCTGGAGGGCCACAAAGGGTTTTTTTACACGCACTTCAATATCCTTTGTCCAGCGACATCTGAAACGGGCAATTGCCGAATTATTTAAGTTCAGGGCCACCCTCTATATTTGGGCAGTCCTATATTTTTTGTGGTGATTAAAACGAGGCAAAATTATAATAAACATCCATATTTGATTAATAAACATCATCGGACATTTTTTTTATTATTTTTCCTGCCACCACCATATTTTGTCAGAGCGTGCATGATTAAAATAATGAAAGATTCTGTCTCAGCAATTTTTTCATAAGAGTTCTTGCCATCTCCATATTCAGTCAGAACATTCATGATTGAGAATGAGTGAAAATTCCAGCACCAAAAAAAAAATTACCGAGCGTTGGGGGAGAGTTGGGCATGGCAATTTTCTTATTAGAGATCTTGCCACCACCATATTTTGACAGAACGCTCAAGACTGAAAATAGTTGAAAATTTCATTTGAAAAAAATTATCGAGCGATGGAAAAAATTTGGGGTTGACACTTTTTTCAATAGAGGTCCTGCCAACACCATATTATAACAGAGCCTTCATGATTGAGAATAATTAAAGATTTCGTCGCGAGAAAGAAATAACCGAGCGTTGGGGGAATGTTGAGCTTGGCAATTTTTTTATTAGAGGTCCTGCCACCACCATATTCCATCAGAGCCATCATGATTGAGAATAATTGAGATTCCGTCGACAGAAAAAAATAACCGAGCGTTGGAAAAGAGTTGGGTTTTGTGATTTTTTATGAGAGGTCTTGCCATCACCATATTTTGTCAGAGCGTTCATGATTGAAAATAATCAGAAATTCCGTCGACAGAAAAAATTACCGATCGTTGGGGGAGAAATGGGCTTGGTAAATTTCCTAATAGAGGTCTTGTCACCAACATATTCCATTAGAGCATTCATGATTGAGAATGAGAAAATTCCATCAGAAAAGAAAAAAATTACCGAGCTTTGGGGGAGAGTTGGGCTCGGCAATTCTTTTATTACAGTTCTTGTAACTACCATATTTCGTCGGAGCGCTCATGACTGAGAATAATTGAAAATTCCATCCACAGAAAAAATACCGAGCGTTGTGGTAGAGTTGAGCTCAACCATTTTTTCTTTAGGAGATTTGCCACTACCATATTTCGTCGAAACATTCATGATTGAGAATAATTGAAGATTCCATTGATAGACAAACATTACTGAGCGTTAGGGGCGAGTTGGGATTAGCAGTTTTTTTACTCAAAATTCGGCAGGCAAACATAATTCCGGTGACAAAATACCATGAAATTTTTGTTAGAAAAAAACGAAATGGCGGCTTCAATATGGCGGATTATGGCGTGATTATGGTCCAATAATATGTGGGAGGTCTATCGGCTTGGAGATTATGAATTCATTGTCAAAATTTAAAAATTGGAATTGGTGAGGAGAAGTGCTAGGAATCGCACGTTGAAAGGTTAGACATCTTCAATGCTTGGCTGGCACAAGTTTCGACTTCTGAGTGCTTGAGGAAAAGCAATTTTGAACCATTTGTGATTTTCAAACAATTTAAAGGCAAAAATTAATAAGGAACACATACTTCTCGCGACAAGCTTTTATATCATATGAAATTTTATATAAAATGATGGGTTCGATTTACTTCAAAGTTTATTTTTTTAGTGGTTTTAAATAACAGCTGTTTTGAAGTTTTCTCCTAATTTTTTTTTTATATTATTCCTGCTTCTGAAATTCAATTGTCAAAAAGTCGAAATTTCGAGAAAAAAGTCGAAATTTTGACATTAATGACGAAATTTCAGCATTAAAGTCGAAATTTCGACTTTAAAGTCGAAGTTATTAAATTTCGACATTAAAGTCGAAATTTCAACATTAAACTCGAAATTTCAAGAAAAAAGTCGAAATTTCGAGAAAAAAGTGATTAAATTTCGACATAAAAGTCGAAATTTCGACATTAAATAAGTCGAAATTCTACGAAAGCGCAGGAGGGCCACCAGGGGTTTTTTTTTTCATCACTTCGACTTTAAAGTAGAAGTTTCGAGAAAAAAGTCGAAATTTCGATTTTAATGTCGAAATTTTGACTTTCTTCTCGAAATTTCGAGTTGAAGTGATTAAATTTCGACAAAAAAGTCGAAACGGCATTAAACTCAAAATTTCAAGAAAAAAGTCGAAATTTCAAGAAAAAAGTCGAAATTTCGACATTAATGTCGAAATTTCGACTTCAATGTTGAAATTTCGACATTAATGTCGAAATTTCGACTTTTTTCTCGAAATTTCGACTTTCTCCTCGAAATTTCGACTTTAAAGTCGAAGTGATGAAATAAAAACCTCTTGTGGCCCTCCTGCGCTTTCGTAATTTTCCATGGAACTATCTACCTTTATTTTCGAAATCATATAATTGAGAAAAATCTCCTTGGAGATAACCTCTTCAATATTTAATATTCGCATGGCGTCTTCCTGAGGAACGTCCTGATTTTTAGTTGTTTAGTAGTTTAATCTCGATGGACCGTAAACTCTTGTTTTCCAGAATATATTAAGCGGATATTATACTGGCGTGGAACGGCAGTTCGGATACATTTACGTCTGATATTTATTACATGCTCACACCGAGTACTAGATTTATACGTTCGCTCTAAAATGTATTCATTACAACGCACAATGGAGGAATGGAATGGAGATTGTTCTATCAAAAAATGCGTTACGTGGGCGGTGAAGATGGTTAGCAGGGAAAATTAATGTCAGAGAGATTTTTCTTCTGAATGCATTGCGCTGAGGATATGTCGTTTGAAATATTAATGAGATTGCATGCAGCTACAGAAAGGGACAAAAAAGTATATGCTTTTCAGATCAGACAGGTTATTTTCCCCTCATCCAGGTTGTATAACCACCAACTCAAAATATATAATAATAAAATATGTTTATCTCAGATTGACAATTCTAATATTTTAAATCTATTATACAGGGTGTTTCAAAATTCAGTATCAAGAATTAGGGGGCGTATATTTCAGGTCAATATAAGACTTTATTTCCTATAAACATATGTCCGCAACTGCTTAATTTCTAAGATACAGGGTGTTGAAATTTAACAAAAATGATAATGATACGCTATTGTTTTTTTTTAATGAATATTATATTTTTTATGAGTGTCCTCTATCTATTCATAAAAATGGTCCCTTGACTTTTTTCCCTACGAAGAACAGTCTTCGATTTAAAAAGCAAAATGAGACATGCAAAAAATCACATAGGTACAAGCGAATGACGACCTTTTATTTTTTAAATCGAAAACCGTCCGTCGGACGGGAAATAGTCAAGAGACCATGTTTGTGGAAAAATAGAAGACAATTATGAAAATGATACTAATTTGACAAAAAAAAACAGTAGCGTATCATTATTTTGATCAAAAATGACAGAGCATGTTTACAGAGACGCCACTGATGAAAATTAAAAAACGTTCGCCATGGAAAAAATGTATTTTTATGTGTAATTTGCATGTACCAAAATTAAAAAGAAAAGCCAAAGTGGTTTAGAGATATTGAAAAAGAACTGATTTTTTTTTTAAATTTCAACATCCTGTATCTCAGAAATAAAGCGGTTGCGGACACATGTTTATGAGAAAGAAAGTCTTTTTTTGACCTAAGAAACACGCCCCTGAAATCATGATTCTGAATTCTGAAACACCCTGTATAACGTTTAATTTCATTTCTTCTTAGAATTCACTCAGTAAATTAATATTCTTGATTGTATTGGACAAATGGATTAACAGTTTATTACCAAATATAGTGGGTCGTTTTCTCTAACAAAGTTCAGTTCAGCACACTTGAGATCATTTTGGCGAGTCCTCCGATCAACATTTTTTTGTCGTAATTTTCAACGTCGAAACCGTCAGAATTTTTTTCGAAATCATACGCGTTCTGAATTTTAGGGGACAGGAGGGACACATTGTTTTATATCACATTATGCGATGATCCCATGTTTTTCATAATTTTAACGAAATTTTAGATTTTATTTTCATGAGTTTCCGCAATTTTTTCGAGGAGGCGGTAGAGTGTATAATTTTTTTAAATTAAATTTTTTGATGATCCCATGGTGTTCCCTATTCTACGGAATTTTCCGATTTTATTGTTACGAGTTTTAATAATTTTTTTTTTCGAGTAGAGTGGCAAGGGTGTATAATATTTTTAAAAAAATATTTCGCTGGTCCCATGTTGTTCACTTATTTTAGTGATTCTTCCAATTTTACTTTCACGTTCTCTATATGAATTTCAAGGAGATGATGCAATATTGGAGATGATTATTTTATATTATTGTTTTTCAAAAAGGAAGGGGGTTGAGAAGTATAATTTTTTTTATGTTTTTCACTATTCATACGGCCTTTTTCGATTTTATTTTTGCGAGTGTCCGGTCCCCCGAAAAAAATTTTTTTTGCTGTAAATGTAAAGTATTTTTTTAAGAGGGGGTATGGGTATATTATTCACTATTTTGACGGATTTTTACGAATTTTTCGGATTTTATTCTCTCGAGTTTTCGCAATTTCTTTCAAAGAAACGGAACGCTGGGAGGTATATTTTTTTTAAATCATCATAGAGTAATTTTCTGTTACGATAATACTTCAACATATAGGACTTCCACAGATTATAGGTTTACAAAACCAAGACAATTGTTTCGCCAACCAATTGCTCCTTTAAGTAGCAATATTTATTAATATCAACAATATTTGTTTTACTCTCGATGGTAATATACATAAAAATAATTCACCTATGAAACCGCAACACACAAATCCAACTAAATAGATCATTTTCTAAAATTTTCTGAATCTGTTCCTGCTCAATATTCTCGATCTATAAGAAGTCATAAAATCCAATAATGATATAAGTATAGAGAAAAAGAAAAAGTTGTGAAGTGGTTCTTGATGCATAATTGTTATTATATATTGGACGGGTTTTCATCTACCACACTGTAGATATCGTCTATGAAGTGCAAGTTTGATGAACATTTTTCGTTTCCTTTATTTGTTGTCCTTCACCACGACAACTAAATAACTTTCGAAAAGGGGAACATTCTCCATGAAAATGACGTTTGACAGAAAGAAGATTACTTCCAGTCAAACAGGTGGCTGAAAAAAATGTCGCTGTAAATATAAAATTTGCATCTTTTTGAATAAAAAAACAAGCTGATATTTTACTGCAAAGAACTTTCTTTATTTCACTTTAAAATTCTTTATTCAACGCTTAAAACAGCGACGTGCAAGGCCTCTTATAGTTAGAAATATAGGTTCCAGATCTCTCGAGAACTCTGCCATCCTTCCGGGCGCTTATAGGCTTAAGCCACCGTTCTTCGTCCATAGGTGGCGTGATCACTCAGGTCGCTGTTATCATTTCGCTCTTGTCCACCTAGATGGCGCCAGGTCTGAATATTTTCGTGACACTACAATATTAAATTATTCTATCAGTGACTGAAAACAGCACAGCATTCAGCGTCAGCCTTTTAACTAGCTTAAATTTCACGAAACAATACCCTTTGGTGATAGATGTAAATGTCGCCTGACATTACGCAGAGCATTTATCTGAAACCAGCTAGGACTAATGCTCCATAATTAAGGTTATGAATGAGCCGGAGTTTATAACAGTTGCATGTTAGAATACTTTGTTCCGTTATCGTCACATTCCATTTAGCAGCGGCTTCGTGTGCAAATCACAACGTTGTAATTGATTGTCGAAGATAGAGTCAACGACACATATATGGCTATTTCTCTTAATTATCGTGACTGGCGTATTGCAATTTGCAATTGATGTATGGCAAAATATCGTAGAGTTTAATCATTGTACTGAATCAGCTCGGAATAATAATGATTTTGAATGCAATTTCAATTCGGAGATAATAATTGATAAACAGAGTATTGATAATTGTTGGCAGAGTATTGACAAGTAGTGTTGTACGTGCCTGATAAAAGGAAACCTACAATTTTCTGTTATGATATACAAATAGTTATTTATGCAACAAGTGCAAAAAGTCGGTCTGATGGCCTCGTTGGACAATTTCACGTCGAGTGAATAAACTCTTTTTGCACGAGTTTCATACAATATTTTTTCTACGTTCATGCAAAAACTATAATATAATAATTTTATTTTTAACAAATTGCATTTTCTAGTAATTTCATAGTCCATTATATAATGAATATGATGAAACATGCAACTATTTAAAACGTAATACAATCTCACAGAAAATGGGCTAAATTTGGCGTCGATTTGAAAGTTTATGTCTGTCATGATGACAGAACGCTGTAGTAGAATGACACTCAGTGCAATAAAGAGACAGTTTTTCCACCAAATATTGTTCAATAAAGTTTTGTTTTTTGCATGAAAGTAGAAAAAAATATATAAATATAATGCCTCACCTTTTTACCTGAAACCTAATAATGGTAGGGAATCTACCTCCTAAAGCGATGAATCCTGAAGTTGAGGTCAGGGTGGCGGGTAGCTTAGCGCTCTAAAGCGCAGGTCGTTTGAAACTTCAGCACAGCGATAGCCGGTTCGAGCCCGGTGTAGGACAAGAAAATATTTTTCAACTACTCGATATCGGAAAGGATAGGCAACCACAGCCTTTGTTGAAAGCTGTATTGTGTGTTGTCTAAATGCCAATCTCGTCTAGAGCTAGCTCAGAGTGCACACCGTTCACCCGACGTGATGCTGTAGGTTTTCCGGGTTTCCCTACAGCTGGAAAGTTAATACGCCACCAAAAATCAGTAAGTCGACTCGGAGCGCCACGCAAATAATAATATTAGGCGTCCTCTACCTGCACAGGCTATGCCTTTGGGTATAATCTACGAGTGTTTATGAGGGAGTATTACTACTATTATTAATCATTGATATATAACTCATTCATAATCACATGCCAAATCTGAACCCGGGAAACATTTGTAGGTTACAGGAAAAAAAACATAATAATATTCGAATTATAAGCATTTTTAGGTGAAAATCTATTATAAGTTTATATGGTGTAGGGGAGTTTTCAATTCGGACAGATGTTGTGACTTGTCTGGTTACTCTCCTGACCACGCATGATCCTACAGAGAAAGTAGATTATTTTTTCTGCCAGCAAATCTTTCATTTTGGTCGAAAGAAATTTGAATATGGAAATCTAAATTTTTCATATATATCGCCTGTCCCAGGTTATTAATTATTTGATAGCCTGATCTTTTCAAACACTTATCATTTTTAAAATTGAGTATCATCCTACCCAACAAAAATGTGACTTCAGTATTTCGGTATCGAGCGACATTCTGAATTATTGACGATAGATTTACAGTAACCGCCAGAAAGTATGTACCATATCAGAAAAAAGTTTATTATTAGAGAAAAAATTCTGAGAAAAAGTTTGTGCATCTCCGATAACCTAAAAATCGATTTTGACGCATGTCACGAGATCTCCGGTATGGCGACAAATATAAAAAAAATTGCCATGAAAAGGCAGAAGGTGTGATAAGAGATCGAAAAAATTATTCAAAGAAGTTGCTTGGAATTCAATTGTATATACACACAGATAAGTTTGAAGAGATAATGCGGAAAACTGAAAACCGCTATTTTTTAATACAGTTTATATAAAAATATAATTTTTTTCTTCTTATGAATAGCTTGACTAAGAGGATCATTTTTATTTCAATGATAATGACAAAACTTTCTGATTTTCAATAATAATCGTCTTTATTATTTTCAAAAAATAGAAAAAATACCAAATAAATACATTGGCATAATGAGAAGATTTTTTGAAAATGAAGGTCGGAGTTTATTTTTTGATGTAATGTGATATAGGTACCACGTTATCAAAACGAACTTAAAAGAATAACGTAATTTCTCCCAGCCCTTTATATGTATAGATTCATAACCCCATACAGATTCCTAATCCTCTACAGATTGTTGAAAAAATTCGTCTAGGAATATTCCCCGACAACAATTCATCCAATGGAAAATTCCCAGTCGGATATAATGAGCACACATCATGTGAGAATATTTTTTTTATTCTGATTTAACCAGAATGAACTAACCCTACATTGGCATTCGAGTGCGTGGAAATTGAACAAATACATTTTGATTGGGGTGCTTGACATAAGTTCTCTTGAGCTCTTGAACGCTCTGTATTGTAAAATTGAAATTGGTAATATGAGATGAGAATATTGGTAGAAAGCACCCACGCTTTTTACATTTGAGTAATAACATTTTCATAACAAGTATTTTTCACTTTTTAGTCCTTGTTGGAAGTAAAGCGTGTTCTTTAGCTTTTTAAACAATATTTTTTTCATAATAAATTGTTGCCTATCTCCATAATTTTTATATCTATACACTTATAATACATATAAACATTATATTGAGCAGTTATTCGCCAGAAAATGAAATGGAATTGTTTTTGTTGTTAAAATTGTCATTTCCATCAATCGGCTGCCCTCAGAAGTCCTCGAGAGACTTGTGCAAGCTAAGGAAGCTGTAGCCCTTACCTTTTACCGAGTGATACCATGGACGAGGCCGGTGCCAATATTAATATATCAAAACGTCACTTCAAAATACCATTCATTACGGGACGAAAAATACTTCTTGGCGTCGAGTCCATTAGAAAAGAACTCTCGAAGACGAAACCAAATAAATATGCTGACAACTCAACTGCCTTGACATAATTTCAACATGCTTTTTCACTTCATCATCTCAAACAAAAACAAAAGCTTCACCGAATTAAATGACTGAAACAAAATTTAAGCTTCTCATGCAAATTTTCAGAATATATTTGGTATTCACTCGAAGTTGGAAGTTGTGCTGAGAGGAAGTTGGTGTAAAGTGAAATTTGATACAAACTGCGCTGTTTTTCAGATTCTAATTAAGTAGGTCGGTTTTTTACTTTCACAGAATATGTTCGTATCTTCGAAGAAGTTTTTTCATTTTGCTTTCATGCTGAACTGGCAGACTGGCGTCTATCTTCGGAATATTCTAGATTCTATATACCTGCCAATAATTAAGGAATTATTGTATTACATATTATAATAGTGAAGTTGTACAGGGACAAAAAATCCGCACTAAATTTTCGTTCCTGAAGACTTCTACTTCCTCATGCAAATATAACAGAGTATCTGAGTACCTAAAATATGTTTTGTCCCACTTCACATAACTAAGTCATGGATATTTAGGTTGATATGAAATAATTATACTGAAGCAGGAATCAGTACCCTGTTTGGACCATATGCAACGATTTTAGACTAGTAAGACAAGTCTCACTTATACATACCAAAGAAAACACTGGATTTTACTCCTGCCCCATTTTCAACTCACACCTGAGAAAATGTTGAAAATAATCGCTCATACACATCCTATATACATAAAAAATGAAGTATGTGATTTCAAGCTTGATGTTTGCACTTCACAACAATGTTATTAAACATATACGCAGGATATGAATAAGCGATTATTTTCAACATATACTGGAGAGAATACCGGTTTCATGGGTATATTGAATATGAGGCAGGAGTAAAACAAAGTATTGTTTTTGGCATGTATAAGTGGGACCTGCCACACTACTAAATTGATGCACTCTAGTCCAAAGAGAGTATGGGTTGCTGCTTCAGTATAATAATTCCATATTTACTAAATTATTCATGACTTTCAGATCATCCGCAAACATCTCCGTGAAGTACAACAAAACACATTAGAGGTACTCAAATACTCGCATATTATATTTGCATGAGAAAGTAGGAGTCTTCAGGAACGATATGAACTTTTCCATTTCCTTCTCCGATCATTTTTAGCAGAGTTATGACCAATCAAATATTCGGCTCCGCCAGAACTTTCAGCGGCGGATAAGCGTGAACCTGAAATTTGATGTCGGCGTTCAAACACGTTTTCTGAGAAAACGAGCGCATTTCATAAGAAGTTATTAGGAATAATTTTTGTGGAAAATTGAATTGTTATTCACCTTGTTGAGTTGTTTTTCCGATAAATCATATATGCTTTCCAAGATTACAGCAAATATCTATTTATTTATTTTTAAACGAATAAAAAATATGTTCCACCCCTGGAATTTTGGTAAACAAACGAGACCAGATTGACCAAATGACGGAATTGTGGGATGATTCAGACAGGGAACAGATGGCTTCAAAGCTGTCCGTAGTGACCTACCCTGTACTGATGACGAGGCAAGAACCTCGAAACTAGTCTGCAGGTGTCTCCCTGTCCGAATCAAAACAAAATTCTGCCATTTGGTTACAGGGAGCGCATGCAATTGTTTCCTCTGCAATTCAATACCCGTCGTGGTATTATCCAGGGGAGTAGTTGTTTTCTGACAGGTATTTGCCACAATTAGCCTACGTAGTAGGTGTATATGGGAGTAAAAAGGGTAAAAAGATCGGTCGGCGACGACTATCGCTATCAAATGATCTCCCAAAACAAAAGAACTCTGAGCTTTGTTTCAGATATCTGACTAGCATACCTAGTTTGGATTATATATAAACTTCATTGGGTATCAGAAAAGTGGGTTTACCCATCTGATTAGCGAGTTCTCAACTTTTATATCCCCCAACTATCACTAAAGAATAGAATTAGAATTTAAATTGAATCCCCTTTCTGGAACTCAGGTCACAAAAGCTTAAATAGTCCTTTGTTGCTTGTGTGTTTGACATTTGACCCATTCTCATCTTCGGATCTTTGAAGAAGCCCTTCAACGAGGGAGGAAACCTTATAAATTCCACATTCAGATGTAGCAATTGAGTTGAAGTACTTGTACTCTAATTGCTATTCTCTTTACATGTAATGAAATGAGAGAAGTTGAATAAGAAAAAAGGGTGGGCATTGGCGTACTGATTAAATTTATGTGGAGCAGTCTAGGAATAAACTGGAATTGCACGGGACTAATTAAATTGAAACATTTATATATATTTCAATAACAATTAAGTTGAAGAGGGCGATCTTCAGATTCTGTAGAATTGGGAAAAGCAGAATTATCTCCACCCAATTCATAAGTCGTGAAGATCTACATCCGATAATCACATTGTAGTATTATCCGTATTATCATGCTGATTGATTTTGAACAGATTTGGTTCTGATGGGAGATGACGCTATCATTATCTTTAACTGATAAACTTATTATTGATTCTGAGAGCGAAGAAACTACAGATACTGAACAAAGTCGTGGGAAGTATGATGTCCCTCTGTAATGATTATATTTAAATATTGGCGTTATTTTCAATATGAATGTCTGAAGGGCATTCCGACTTTCTGGACAATTTATACGTTCATTCACTTTATTCCGCATGTGTATAAGTATTGGTCTCAATGTATGGGTTATTTCAAAAGATTCATCATACCCATGATCAATCCGTTTTATCTTTTTGGACAATAATTCGCATAAGGATTACCATCAGTACACCAACGCCGAAAACACAAATTTTTTCGGTACCTAACACACATATAAGAGTACTGCAAAATCTCTCGAAAAGGGCATAGGATCGGGTGCTTCGGGATTGATAGCCGGTAAAAGAAACTACATAGATACTCACCGAAAAATCTCCGACCGTATAATGGAGACAGGAGGTGCCTGGCAAAGGGTCATGATGTATTGTCCGGGGGCCACGGTCACAGCCGCCAAACCACACGGCCGAGAACCAGTCTCACTAGGTCTTTCACAGGAAGACGGATTGAAAAAATCCGCTACCCCCTTGACAAACTCCCAAGAAGACACACCGACAGATCTACAGAAATAGAAGACACACCAGAAGGAGCAATGGAAAACGTACTGATGGATGGAATTTGACATTAGAGAGCAAGAACTATTCTGGCGAATATAACGCCCACTACACTAAACCGATAGCTCTGCAGTTGAAACCTGCCGGATGGAGAGAAAAACCGCCCATGAGAAAAGGCAGAGAGTAGGAAAAATGCAGAAAGAGAAAGAGCGGAGCTTAAATGAAGCAAAAGATCTCAAAACCATCCCGGACCACCAACCCCGACCAGAAATCTCCAATGTGGACTCCCACGCCTTGCGTCACAGTCAATACAAAGAGGCAGGAAAATATTTTTGTGCTTCCGGCTGCACTAAAGTCGTAGAGGAAGGTCAGACCCAACGGAGACACCTTTATGAGGACCTCAGGTTCTGGACGCCTTCCGGCCACGAAGCAAGCCAAGAGGAGAAAAAAATGTGGGAGAACTTTGGCGTTTTGTCCAGAAAACAAATGTTTCACCTCTACTTCGACTTCCAAGAATATTGCGGAAGGAGAGGCACTCGACTCAGATGACAGCTGTTGGCATGCCTAGAGGAAACGGGCAAGTGGAGAGAGCTATTAGATGCTTTAGTCGCAATGGAAGCCAATACTTCTACTGACAATTGGGATGTCAACTTAGAAGCGATACAACAAGGACTAAGCAGCACGAGGCACAAGACAACTGAAACTATCTCCGCGGAACTAATGTTTGGTGCGGCACTGAGAAGCCAGGCTGGCCGATACGAGGATGATGTGAACAGTTTCCCAGATGTCACAAAATCACGAAGAATGGCTAAAAAAAAGTGCATGCACAGAAAAAAAAGGGAAGATTCAACAAGGGGGGAAGATTAGCGGAACAGTTTGCAGTAGGAGATTTGGTACTGAGGCGAATATCAAGCACACCTACTAACAACAAACAGAGTAAAAAAATTGGTAGAAACGAACGCTATAGTGTGAAAGAAGATATTTATGCGATTAAGTCCAGGAGTAATGTTTCTTATAGGAGAATTTAATGTGTAGAAGATCGACCGTTTTCCGCTGATGAGAATGAGATAAATGCAAGGTATTCGATAAGAATCAAGGCTTATAGTAAAGTGAGCTAACTATAAGTATCAAGACTTATAAGTAAAGTGAACGTACTATAAACATCAAGGCTCATAAGTGAAGTGAACAATCTTCAAGTATCAAAACTTACAAACAAACAATACAATTATCAAATGAGATTTTCAATGGCACCATTGTCCGACAAAATTAATAAGGATCTTCAGCAGTCAGACGCTCCAAAGATGTCGATTTGACGTTGGTGATAACAGAAATGGTAATTGAGAAAAAATAATAGTTATCGTAAGTATTAATTGTCCGACAAAAATATTGGACTGTTTTTCCTGTCCGACCAAAAATGTTGAAATTTTGTAATTTCAATATTTCTCGCGATAGAAGTAAATATTCAAAATTATATTACAGTTCATTTCTTAACTTGAAAGACAGGCACGATTTTTCACGAAAAAACATTGCCATATACTCAGATAGCCAAGCTGCGATAAAAGCAGTCAACTCAATGCAAGTTACCTCAAAACTTGTTTGGGACTGCATAGAAGCCCTAAAAGAGCTGGGCAGTCAGAACAGACTGACACTAGCCTGGGTACCAGCACACACAGGTTATAGAGGCAATGAAGAGGCCGATACACTAGCCCGAGAAGGAGCAAGTAAGGCCCTGAATGGCCCAGAAGCGTTTTGCGGTGCAAAAGCTGTACTAAAAACAAACACCAAATCATGGATTCAACAGAATTCTCAAGAATGGTGGAACAATGCACCAGGGATGAGACAGGTCAAAGAGTTTATTAAACAACCGCAGCCAACATTCACAGACTATCTACTAAGCCAGAAGAGGAACACTACTAGAATAGTAGTAGGACTTCTCACAGGGCACTGTAGGCTCAACAAACATATGAGTACAATAGGCCTGGCAGAAGAAATGCTATGCAGGTTCTGTCAGGAAGAAGAGGAAACATCAGTACACATACTATGCCACTGCGAGGGCTTTTCAAGGCAAAGGTTTCTAACGCTGGGAGAAGAAAAACCAAGAGCTCCCAGATTCATGGGAGTTCTAAAAACTAGCCTGTGGAGTCTCGTAAAGAAGACAGGGCTAGACAAAGAACTCTAAATGATCTCGAGGACAAACACAATAGATCTGAAAAGGTCGCGGTGAAGAGGCTTGTAGCACGAAAGTCCCTAATATATAATCTAATAATCTAATAACTTGAAAGACAAATAAACATAAATTTTTATAAAAAAGAAAGAGAATAATTCATCTCCTTCTTCAGGAGATTTTTCGCTCTTCACTTTCGTCTCTTGTCTCGGATTCTGATTGTGCTGCACTGGCAGAGTAAACGTCATCTAAATCTATATTAATATCGAAATATTTCTACAATGTGTCCAATTAAGTCGGCACCATATGGAAAACTTTTTTATTAATAATTTTAGGAAAAGTTATTCTTCATAAAAAGTTCTGCATGGTCTTAAATCTAAAATGCAACCATCAGATAACAAATTTTTTCATTCGTTCTTGAAAAATATGAATTCCATGCTATGCGATCAGATATACAAACAATTCTATCTACCATTAGTTTTAGGAAAAAAACTTGTGTGTTTTTGTATAGCATGGTGGATTTGGTTAGTGTTAAAACACAAATAGTTAAATTTTGATTTTTTTTGTCAGTTTTTCAACAAATTTACCAACTTTATTGTCGGACAAGTATAAAGTTGTCTTATATATTTTATTTCTTTGAAAAAAAAGTCAAGACAACATTGCTGGTTATCACCAACATCGTTGTCGTCAAATCGACACCTTTGGAACGTTGGACTGCTGAAGATCCTCATTCATTTTGTCGGACAATGGTGCCATTGAAAATCTCATTTAATTATTGCATCCTTCTAGAAAACTCAGATTGTTGCCTGTCGCCAACCTACAAGTCGGGAAATCGAAACGTTTAGAGTGGGGGACAAATTAGAAGTACCGAAACTTTTTGTCGGACAATTTTTTTTACATTACTTTCAGTGAATATCTTTCACTTTAACTTAAAAACTAAATTCTGGTCATTACCTTACATGTAAATGCGAAATTGGCATGTTTTTCGGAATGCCAAAGGAAAACTTACCACTGTCAAGGTTTCCTATCTGCGAAATCCTGTCGGACTCGGCATACTTAAACAGTATAAAAAGCTACAACTTGCTAGTTATCACTTAAAATTTTGTACGATGGCTTGCGGACTATTAGCGTCATCACTAAAATAACTTTTTCGATTTCGCCAAAAAGTTAACAACATGCGTACATGATAAGCACCGTAACTATCACTTCGCATTCATCCTACACTCCAGCAATGAAAATCCTCATCATTATCCACTATTTCTACAAGGATCATAGTCTGTGATTGGGGTTCACAGGCGCGTGTTCCCGAAGGACACGCACTGTGAGTAAAACCATTGTCGCGGAGAATATTTCATAGAGTACGCGTGGATACCGCCATAAAGCAATTCTCAAAAGTGCCATAAATCAATGCGGATCAATGGCTCATTATCGCAGTCGGCGTGGCATACTGGCCCACTGACTGGAACGCAGAGGGTGAATGCCTCATAGATATTCACCCCCTCATGGAAAACTATCGATTAATGCAAAAATGCAGTGGTGGAGATGTAATCTAGTCGGATATATTTTAATGGTTATGTTAAGTTTCGCGAATGGGGCAGTGGGATAGAGAATCTTTGGTATGCTAGATATATAGAGAAATTTGGAATTGTTCACAATGATTTTATGATCAGCATTCTTGATATGGAATTACTTTCTGAGGCGTTCTCAAGTAATTTTAGTGAATGGATTATATTCATCCAAACTGGATATACTTTCAGGTGTTCCTCAAGGGTCCATATTGGGCCCTTTGCTTTTTATTATATACACTGCTGATATTTTGAATAATATAGAGCACTGTAAAGTTCAAGCGTTTGCTGACGATACACAAATGTATCTTAATTTTAGTACGGAGAATTGGGTAACTGTCGAGGATATTATGAATAATGAATTAAACAAAATCAAGACTTCCTCTGATCAGCACAACTTGAAACTTAATCAAGAAAAATCTAAGGTATTGTTTTTTGGCAACAAAAACAATAGAAACCTCTTAAGAGACAATATGACGATTCAAATTGATAATTCAACACTACAAATAAGCGATTCAGCCAGGAATCTTGGCTTAGTGGTAGATGTTGATATGCGCTTCTCTCTTCATATCAGGAGTATTATAAGTAAAGCTTATGCATCTTTTAAACTCATTTATAGTGCTCGCCACTTTCTCAGCGTTAAAATGAAGCGAACCTTATGCGAGTCATTAGTTCTAAGCCACTTCAAAACAGCTGCTGCAGACTAATTTATGGAATAAGAAAATATGATCATATTGGTATAGGCAAGTAAAATGTAGTCGCCAACGAATGATAAAAAATCGACGAAAGGTCCTACTAAAAAATCGAAAGCTCCCAAACCGAAAACAGCCATAGCGGCAGCTTTATCGTCTGCGGCTTCTTTTCTGAAAGCCAAAAAGCTGCATCTCCCAAAAATAAGAAGTAATTCTATTGGTTACCGAACGATTTCAATAACGAAATCTCAACAAAAAATGTCCCTCTTCAGGGCCACAATATGATTAAGAATTCATGATTATTTGCGCATCGAACCCGAAATGCTTCCTCATATTTTCAGTATCGTTTTAATAAATCTTCGAAAGTTAGAATATTTGGGTTAGCTAAGAAGATAGCTAAAATCGCAAGACGGTTCAATAATGATTAATTTAATAATGATTTGATTGATTGATTATTTTTATTCCTTGTTGTGCATCGATTTTTATACAATTTTTAAATAATCTTCAATTTGTAAAAAAATTACGTGTGCTATATGGTATTTGTTTCCTTACATTCATTCATTTAGTAAGTTGAAATCATTTCTTAAATGTGATAATCTCACTATGCGATTGTTAAGATATGTCTGATGTTTTTTAAAATAAAGAAATCTTAGAAATTTATTTTTTATCTTTTCAAGTTGACCGAGCGTTGTTTGACTTTCTCCAAACCAAGCCAGTGAACCAAAATCCAATTTACTTCTAATCAGGTTGTAATAAAAAAAGTTTGATGGTACCTATATTTTTGAAGGTATATTGGCGTATAATAAATCCTAATGACGGCTAGCCGATTTAGTTACGTTCTTAATATGCTTATTAAATGAGAATAAGTGGTCATAGACGACACCAAGATCTTTAACCTCATCAGATCTGTTTAGAGCTCAATCTGTAACTAAATATTAGTGAGTTTTTGTGGAGAGTTAGGGTCAAAACAACATTTTTTGAAAATATTGATTGAAAGTTTGATTTTGTGGAGGAAATCCAATTCTTGACATGATTTTTTGGGTTTATGACCTTCCACAATCTGAACGCAGTAACTTATCGGACAAATTAATTAATTTGCCCTTCTACACTTGTACAGATTTCTTTGGATTAAAAATTTTTTCACTTTTAGATTGTGGAAGGTCATAAACCCAAAAAATCATGTCAAGAACATTTCTTGAGTTTGTAACCCAGTTTATTTACATCACACCACTCACTCAATGTATCCATATCCTTTTGCAACGAAACACAATCTCTGACATTTCGAATATTTTGAATATTTTTAAGTCATCTGCAAACATGAGACATATAATAAAGAAGAGAGGCCCCAAGTTGGATCCCTGCGGAACTTCACTGACACTGCCTCAATTCTATGCGAGCAGACACCATTATGCTCAACTTGGTCAAAAGTTTTCCGGAAATCATAAATGATAAATGATTAGAATATTTCTTATTCAAAATTAATAATTTGGCATTATAACAAGAATCTTATTTCATAACAAAAACAGTGACATAAAAATTGAAGGCAATTTTTTCAACATCACTGAACACATCGTAATACTCGCGTCCGGTCAATATTAATATTATGTATATTCCATCGCTTGATAATATGTCAAGGATGATATTTTGTATCATAATGAGTTGACATACACTGAATATGATATAAATTGACCGGTTTCATTGATATTTACTTCAATTCCCACAGGCCCTAATTTCCGGAGGTCCAAAATAAAAAAACTTATATACCCACCCTGGACCATAGGCAGTATCTTCGTATATATCATCATGTTTGGAGAAGGATTCTGTATCCGAAATATTAAAAATGAACCAATATTTACTCCATTCTTCTTCTCCCTTTGTGTGTCAGCGGGTCCAATGAAATATTGTGCGAGAGGAAACAAAAAGGAATTCGGTCACGGTTATCTCTGTGTATTTAGGTTTAGTGCCGATCTGGTCAGATTTTAACTGCAATAATGAAAGTTGTTCCGAAGTTTTTCGTTCAGTATGTATATAAGGTTTAGAAATTAAAAAGATAAAAGAAATTGATCAGGATTCTTGATTATTTGTCCATCTGAAAATTACGAAATGCGGAATATTCATTTATAGGAATCAAAAGATTTGTTATCCGAAGATATCTGGTATTACGTAAAAATTTCAATAATTATAAGTACTTGACATTGAATTTCATTTTGAATGTAGAATTTTCGACAATTTTATCACTTTAACTCTGTGTTGGTCTTAGGCTGAATCAAGATCAAAGTTCTCCTTGACTCTCCAGGTTTGTCAGGTGGTCCTACGATAACTCAAGTAGCCCCTATATAAGGTGTATCTTAAATAATGTCATCAATTTCAGGCGGTGATTCTTGAAAACTATTTTTTTTAATTATGAGGTAGATAGGCCACAGGCCATAAACGCCTACTTTACGCCCTTGATACATAAATAAGTATAATAATGTTTGAGTTCTGCGCAAAAATAAAATGTCAACTATAAAATTTGAAATTTTATACTTGCATAGAACTCAAAGATTATAATTATTTATATCTCATAAACGGTAAAAGATAGGTATAGAACATAATCGATAAAACTTATTTATTTTGGTTAGTAGAATTCGGAAATGAGATAATACACAGGGTGTTCCGTTTGAAAAAACTGAGTTTCATATTCAAGAGTCTCCGAAAGGAACTTAATTCTGAGCCACCCTGTATGCTGAAACTGAGATCCAGGTCATCGACAGAATAGATGGTCTTATGCAGATATGACCCAAATTGCAATATTTTTTAAATTTGCATTGTGAAAAAATGATATTTTTCAATGGTTAGGTTTGACATACAAATTTGACAAAATGATTTTTTTCTCGAAAACCGTCACAGATAGGTGAAGCAAAGTATCTGGGAAAGTTGTTAAAAATTATATAATTTACGGGGTGTTCCATTTGAAATAACAATGTGGCTACTACTTTCTGATACAAGTGGCAACACTGTATTGATCAAAATATTTTAATAGGGTATAACATGTTTGATTATCCATGCCCACAAATTTTTGAAAGTCGTTCTATTCTCCAAAAACATCTAAAAGGCCCCTGTATACCCTGTATATTTTTTTTTATTTTTTTTTCAGCATCAAGATGGTCATAAAAAATTTTACTAGTTTGCCCATTTAACCAAATTCGTAGCTTAAATAATAACTGAGTTGACAATTGTGCCGACTTGATTTGGTCCAGGCTGTATATTTGTATAAAAAATCTACCGTTCACTGTTTCAATTTCAATCACCCCCTGGAGCTATGAGGAAAGATCCCAGCTAGGGTTTGACTGTCGTAAGAGGTGACTTAAAGACCACACCCACAACGAGAATCAAAGCAGGGACCTCTAGTACCCATTCGAGTGGAACCAAGTCAACCACCTCGCGAGCGCCTACTGGAGGAACCCCATGGGGCCTCTGAGATAGCAAAACTAGATGCGGAGATGGGCACCCCGGAAAATGGAACCAGATGAACTAAAGGTAACCCAAACAAAAGTTTACAAGAAAACCTTCAATGGGAACCATGTAACCACCGCCCGAGAGCACGCATTCAAGGGGAACCGAAGCAAGGACCTATGGAACCTATTCGAGGGGAGCCAAACCAACAGTCACTGAGGCGCCGATCAGAGGAACACCCAAGGGGCGGAGGTGGGCACCCTGGAAAAGGAATCAGGGGAACCGAAGGTACCCCCAAACACAAGTTAACAGGAAAACCTTCAAAGGGACACATGTGTCTACCTTCCAAGGGCAAACAAAGGAAGTCGAGTTGGTATGGGTCCCTGGTCACAGGGGGGTGCCGGGAAACGAGGTGGCAGATGAGCTTGCCAGAACCGGTTCCACTGCGCCGTTATGTGGTCCGGAGCCAGTACAGGCATTGCAAGAGGTCAAATCTTTTCTGCCCTAGATGAATGGGTGGAAACAGAACTAAACGAATCTTGGAGGAATACCGCCGGCTGCAGGCAGTCAAAAGACTTTGTGGCCGGCTCTAGCAAGTCAAGGATGACGTGGCTTTTAGGCAGAGATCGCCAAACACTACGCCTCCTTGTAGGAATACTAACAGGCCATAACAAACTAGGTAGACACCTGTCACTAATGGGTATAAAAGACAACCCCACTTGCCATATGTGCAAAGAATACGAAGAAACTTCGTCTCACTTCCTTGGCGAGTGTGAGGCGTACGGGAGGCTAAGATTCGAAATCTTCGGAGTCGAAAAACTCCAACAAGAGGAACTCATCGAACTAGAGTGGACGGACATAATGACCTTCGCTAGAAGGTCACAAAGGTTCGGAAAGGAAGACTAGAAGAGGCGATGTAGTTATGTGGAGAGCAGGGGATGGCAAAAAGGGTCCATTGGGGCCTACTTGCCTGGCTGCGGCAGCGGCCTCCCCATGATTACTACTACTACTACCTTCCAAGGGCGCGCCTTCAAAGAGAACCAAAGCAGGGGCGAATGAAAGAGAGCGAAGCCAACCGTTTTGGGAGCTCCGATCAGAGGAACCGGCAATGGTGCCTCCGAGATGGAAAACCTAGGTGCGGAGGTGGGCACTCTGGAAAAGGAACCAGGGGAACCGAAGGCACTTTCAAAGGGGCACATGTGTCCACCTTTCGAGGGCGCGCCTTCAAAGGGAACCAAAGCAGGAGCCTATGGAAGTCATTCGAGGGAAGCCAAGCCAACCGTTCAGACGAACCGGCAAGGGCGCCTCCGAGATGGAAAACCTAGGTGTGGAGTTGGGCACCCTGAAAAAGGGAACCAGGGGAACTGAAGTTACCCTCAAAACATAACTCAACAGGAGAACCTCCCAAGGAACCCCGGAACTATGGCTGGCTGAACCCTCACAGGTGCCTGTCATAACATGTGGGTGCACAGCGGGTGCAAATAGAGAGGCCTACGTGCAGGGGCTTCAAAACTCGCTCATCTGTGCTAGAAAAGAGCCTCGAGTTTTTCTTTTCACTTCATCAATGATTTTTTCAATGTTCCTTCATTTTCAATTGTTCAGTTTGAAAGGACATCGGAAATGTATAAAGAATATCCCAACAAAAGTGTTTTACAATCTTTATGATAATCTATTGATACTCCGTTTTCCACTTTAATTTTCTACCACCCATTATACTTCTTATCTTCTGCTTAATATTTCCCAGAAACCCAATGAGTTATGATGATAACGGGAGGAAACTAATACTAAATGAAAATTTCCAGACCCCCGTCCTGAATTGAAACTTCCGCTCGGCGTGAAAGAAAAGTGATCGTGCTCCGCCGTGGAAATGAAAAGGCGATGCTCAATTGTCGAGCAGAGAAACGGCCGTAAAATCAGCATACGCATTGCAACTTTAATGGAGGACTGCACATCAGTTCACCGCCTCCTAAGATTAAGCCAGAAAGCCCATTGTTCATTGTCGAAAAAGGTAAAGCTCTTTTCATTCACGATGTCATCAACGAAAACGAAATATGCTTTCCGTTGCGAGTCGAAAGTTGTTTCGGGGGAAGTAATCAACGAGAGGTATGTTTTCAATTATAGATTTTCGTATTGGAAGTCTCTTTACAATCTGGAGCGTCTTTTTTTTTGTTTTATGTTGAAATGTATTCACATCCTGATGAGAATATCGTGTAGTTGGGTTGATATTTTCTAGGTTGCTAATGAAACATAATAAACTTATATTTCTTTAAAAATATACTGATTATATTTCTTTGACAATATATTTCCTTGCTTAACAACCAATCACTAGATTTCAAATTTTGAAATTCAGCCAATAGAATCGAAACTACAGTGAAAATATAGCTTGTCGCTGTATTTTCACGATGATAAAGCTGCTTAGTTTTTGTTTTACTATCTGTCAAGTGAAAATAATGATTTGAATTATAAACGTCAAATGTATGTGTTTTGACTAGTTATCTTTATTTATCAATATGAGCGATCGTTGGGGACAAATGTTCATTGGTATCATATATGAGGCCGTGGAAAAGAGTATTCCGTTGAATACGGCTAGAAGTAAAGCATCAATTACCAGGTGACACGATTTTTCTTTATATTGTCGTCCTAAATATAATTCGTGGTATGATTAAAAACCTTTAATTTTTTGGAATATCAATTCATTGGCAATCCCAATGCAAGAAAATACAACTCGTCCTGCGGACTCGTTGTATTTTCAGCTTTGGGATTGCAATTCATTAATATTCCAAAAAATTATCGGTAATAATCATACCACTTATTATATTACCCCTGAAAATATACTGAAAGTAACATTACCACTGGTGCATTCACCAGTATGTAAATTGTATACGAACCATAAATTTTGGTGGATGTTATTGTTACGACCCTGAATTTAGAAAGAGCAATCGTTGAATATTTTGAGAGCATTTGAGAACCACGTACAGATAATCTAAATCCCTTCTCATTGGCTCTTCTGTAGACTGGATATTTCTGAGTGTTCGACTTGAAAACCACTCTTCACTCTTCTCGGCTTTTGCAATCTGAGACTATTTGTAGAACTATATCATTTGAAATTGAATGAAAGTGTGAAAAATTATCAAAAAAAAAATATTTTGAAAATAGGCTCTTATTCATAAACTATTGAACTAAAAAGTGAAAAATAATATTTATTGTATAAAGAACATAGAATGTTAAAAATATTTTTTCGAAAGTTTGAGGATTCATTTCAAGTGGAATGTTGTTTCACGCCTAGAGCTTCTAGTGAATTATTTCAATTTTCAAAAGTTGTTTTTTTCATACACTAGACATTATTTTTAGTTCAGTCAAAGTAATTGAGGTAATTACAACAAAAACACTATAATAATTCAAAAATTATCTTCGTTTTCGATTAAATATATGTTTTACCCCCACTCCTCAGAAAAGTTGCCTAAATCTGCCCTTCGGTTCAATAGTCTAAATATAAAAGCTTCACGTTTATACAGTGCGGCTTTTAATAGTCCCCCCCTGTTAACTTTTGAACGATTCGACGTAAAAACATGAAAAAAAAAAACGTTTCGAGTTTTCACCAATACTAGTTTTTGAAATAAAAAATATGGCGATTGCCCGACAGGGGGGGCGGGGGGACACACCAACTCAAAATTTTTAAATGGCATGAGGGGTCAAGTGGCACATCGTCGAAAAGGAAATTCCATTCTCTTTACAACTATCAGAATTTTTTTGAATTTCGTCAATATTTTTTTAGCAATTCAAATTCGAAATATCAAATATAAATGCGGATCTGAATACTACGCCTACTTCGATAAATTAAAACGGTTTGATGTGGAACAATGAAACCAAAAATTTTTTGAAGGGTATCACCGATACTACTTTTTGTGAGAAGAAACATTGCAATTACTCGACAGATGGCGCTGGGGGCATATTAACTTAAAATTTCGAAAGGCATAAAAATCAAAATTGGGAAAAAAATTATAAACAAAATTCAAAAATATTCAGATGGTTGTAAAGAAAATTGAATTTCCTTTTCAACGATGTGCCACTTGACCCCCCATTCAATTTAAAAATTTTGAGGTGATTGGCCCTTTCGCGCCCCCTATTGAGCAATAACAATATTTTTCATCTCAAAAAGTTGTATCAGACCAGCACTTGAAAGTTCCAAATTTCCTTCTATACAAACAAGGCAGTGACAGGTAGAAACTGCTGGAGTATAGAGACATACTAGTCTAATCGTCCAAAATATGTAGAACAAAAAAACGCCAGGAATTTTCAGTTAATATTGAAGTCAACATTGGAGGATGTTATGAAAGATGGAAAGTTTTGTATCACTAGTAGATATTTATTGGAAAGATACCAAAACTAACAGCAAAGTTATTAGTAAAATTATACGATTTCTCATCTGAAACAAGAGTGTTTCAAAATATTATCAAATAACAGGATTACTTAATTTAGTGAAGTTCAAAACAATCACAACTAACCACTAACCACCGTAAAAAAACAATTTCCTTTTCAAACTCAATTTTTTTGTCCCCCCCCCCCATCAGCTGATCACCGCCATGTTGTGACGTCAGCTGACAGCGCTCTATTAATTATATATTTATTTACATAATATGTTTTTGACAAATACTCAGAATCAGACCAAACCACTTTTCCAATCACACCAAATTGAATGAATGAATCAGGCGATTCCATCAATTAAAATTGGTAAATATACTTAATGATCGGGACTGCTAGTCAGCTAAATAAAATACAAATTCGATAGAGCTGATTATCGCAGCAGGAGAGACTGGACGCTAACTTGATAAAGGTGATAACCTAATAATAGAAACGTCATGCCGCAAACAGGGAGCTTTGTTAGATCACTCGTCACGTCCGGGGTTGTTCACCCTTTAGAATTTCTGATGATTATTTTGAAAGTTATACCAAATGACCGGCGGTCACTCTGGTGAGGGTGTTATGGAGACATATTCCTGGAGGGTTTGGGGAGGAGTCTGGAAAGTGGATCCTTCTTGATTTCAGTAGTGCTGTTATGGGTACAAAATATGCCAAGAACCCCAAGGATGAATAAATTTATAGGTGAAATAAAGATACATGAGTACCATAATTCTCAGTTATTTTTATGTGTATTTGCATCTCGAAAACAGTAAATGATTCAATATTGCCCATAAATAATAATAATGATAATAATAGTCCCTCATAAACACTCGTAGAGTGTACCCGGAGGTATAGCCTGTGCGCGGGTAGAGGACGGCTATTATCATTCGCCGTGGCGCTCCGGGGCGACTTACTGATTTTTGGTGGCGTATTCACTTTTCTGCCATAGGAAAACCCACAGCACCTTCCCGTGTGGTCGGTTTGCCCTCCAAGCGAGCACTAGACAAAATTGGCATCGTATACCGGGTGTCCCAGAGCTTTTTGGCCAGCAGATACCTCAGTTATTTGCAGAAAAAAAAAATTGAAAAAAAATATGTTCGCAGGAGACCATAAGCTTTTTTATACAGCATAGCAAAGTTCGCCCCCTGGTAAACAACCACCGAGAAACCACCCCTAACTTTTGTTTTTCAAATTGCACCCCGATGTTTGTTTTGATTCAACTCGCAGTCTTTTTCATTTCTCATTTAATGATATATCATGGATGCTGTCATTGCAGAACTATGGCAAAAAAATATACAAAGAATATTAAATTATAAGCTCATTTTGAATAATACATTACACCACCGAAATTTCCGGAATAACGATATCACAATCCTCTGAAATTGTCGAGGGTAATACCACAAGAGGTTTTTATTTTTTCGGATAAACTTTCATTTTGCATGAAAACTTGGTTGCTTTGGTAATTGACGAGAGCAAATAACATGATAAAATCACGACAACGAAGGTGGAGTGATTTTATCTAATGTTATTTGGTCGAGTCATATTACAAGCTACCAAGTTTGAGTGGAACAAAATTAAAGTTTATACGATGATGGTATTTAGTGAGATAATTTAACGAATCAAATAAATGAATAATTAAACAAAAGTGAATAGAACATAATTTATAAAATTAAATCAATAATTCATTGAACAAAAAGTACATTAACAGGAAATATTATCTAAATGTACAATAAGTGAAAGTACAGTTTTGGTATACCATCCTAACCGAAGAAGACTGCTGAATTTGATTATTTTCCTCTCTTAGATTTGTCACTAAAGTGGAATGATGCTGAGTCTAACTGAAGGTATGGCTTCAGAGAATTGGCGTTCGAATGTCCGGTCAGCTTGATAATTTGTTGTTCTGAGACTCCTGCTTTGGCAAGAGTAGAAATAGTGCCAGCCCTATGGGAGTGATTAGTAATTTTATTTTTCAGATCTAGACCAATTTTTACTGCAGAAATTCTGGTCCACTTTGAAATTGCGTTTTTTTTTTTTTTCCAAAACGGATTTGGTGTTAGAAACAATCTATCTGAAGAAATATGTTTGTTTCGTTTTTCTAGAAGCATTTTCAACAATCTTACAGGACACACGTTCGGATTTTCTTTATTTGTAGTCAACCACTTACTTTCACTGCATCTTTTATCTGCACCTTGAGCTGTTTTAGAAAAGACCGTGTTGTACTCAACTCTGCCTGTCAATGTTCTATTATTGTATTTTTCGACTTTGAAATAATAAATTTTACACTGCGCACTTTCACCACCTCTCCAGGCTAATTCAAAAGCGGCGATATGAAACAGTTTTTTTTGAAGTCCCATTGGAGTTTTTTCATCTCACTGCTCTGCCATTTTTATAACTTCTTCTTTACATAGAACCTTGTCTTCTTTTATATAAATTGCTCCACAGTTGCTTGCGTTTAGCATTTTTAGCGTTTCTAGCGGCTTGAAATGTCACATCTTTGAATGGGTCAAACACAATCTTATAATCCATATAATATTTTTCTTGCACAATTTTGGCTACAGTATTCCACATTGTTTTAACTACGTACTCCTTGTAGTCATTTCCGTCTGATTTCTTCATATTATACGCCCAATCCGCCAATATGCTTGAGATTTCCGGCTGCGACGTTGAAAGTAATAGTTCATACCCCTTTTTTCGACAAAACAACTGCCTCCATATTGATGATTTGGTTTTTTTGGCGTTTTTTGGAGTGGCGTTGTCTATTGCAGAATTTATTATTTGAGTAGTTGCACTACCAAATCTAACGTTAACGCTCATTTGAAATTAAAAACAACACTTTGTAACAAAAAGTATGAAAATTTGTTGTCATTTGGCTTTGTTGATAGCAACGCGTCCTTGGGTACAGCGTCGGATTCAATAAAGTCATACGACAATAATTATTAGTTTATTATTATTAGTTACGTTCCTATTATTTATCCGATATCAAACTGTCAAAACTGACGTTACTTATGGACGATTTTAAACATGAGTTGAATTATACATGAGTTGAATTATCTGGGTTAAATCTTCAATATTTATTGATTGATTTCCGAAGGCAACTTGTTTCACATATACCAATGAGAGAAAGTCTGGTGGCATGGGATCTGGAGAACGTGCAGACCATCGAATAGGTCCATTATTTCCAATCCAACAGTCTCGAAAGGTATTATTGGGGAATGTGGTAACTATATTATGGTTATGTGCGATGAACAAATACAGAATGGCAAAAATTTTCATTCATAATTCTCGAAACCCATAATCACAGAGCTGTCATTGCCTGAAGGAAGATATATGATTTAATTGGTACACAAGTAATTTTTTTCAAAACTGAAATCTACATCATACCTATCGACAATTTTGCCATAAGACACCATTTCCAATAAAAAAGTGCTGGGTCCTTTCTTTCTTCAGAACATAATTTCGCAGATGCTTTGATTCTTCATCAGTTCATCAATATTTCTTGATCGTCTTTTTCTATTAAGTATCTTCATAGAGATAAGTCACAGAAGTGTTCAATATATTGATTTGCTATGTCTCTGTTTTTATTTGGAAAAATCTTTTATACTAGTGGGTAGATGATACTTTTATTGTAAACCTGAGTCCTGTTTCTTAATCGAACAAAAAATCAGGTATTTGGGGAATAACTTTGAAAGTTGTTTTTGTACTGTCATTGCTTTGTACTCAGAAGATAAAACTAGTGGTCGTCGAGGTATTAGCCAGAACAGTAGATAACTGCCAATGAAACTGACTTGTGAAAAGTTGTGTTTTGACTTGGATTCTAGATTGATGTTCAGTTACTGATGCTGAGCAAATCCATGTTCCAAATGCATTTTTCTATGTGTAGATTGTCGACTGATCATATTTGTAATTTTCCACACTCTCCAGTAAATATACAAATTTGAGGTCGTACTGCACCCAAATTGTGAAATTTCATTATTTCCGAATAGTGAATTAGCAAATTCGTAACCAACACACAACTCAGGCGAATGAAAATTAACAGATTACTCTTGGCAACAGTGTAGGTAACAATGGGAGGAATTATAATATCGAGCACAATGTTGGTCTGGCCCAGCTAATACCAAATTAATACCACCCGGATTCTGCTGATAAATTATTATTGAAATTGTCCGATTGTTTGCGTTTTCCAGACCAGAAATTCAAATCGTGCCGGAGTGTATAAGCTCATATAGGAATATCAGCTTTCCAAAAGGCAGGAAACCGTATTGTAGCTGGGATTGTTGGATCTATTGGGGTGACGTTGACAGTAAGTGATACAATTTCAAGGTTGATAAAAAGTGGAATGAACGTTTACCGTAAAATTCCTCGAATTTCAACCAGCAGATCTACATATTTATCGGCGTTTGTTAGTTTTCTTGCAATATCAGAAAACTATCATTGTAAAGTTTTCGTAAAGATATAATATGAATCAATCAGATCGCCCTATCTTTTTGGTATTTTCTGAATAGGTGTAATACCCAGATAAAACAATGCCAGAAAAAAATTCGAGGGGGTGTCTGTTGCGAACTAAGTTCGATCAATAGTAGTATAGTTTGTATGTTCAACACAATCTTGTTTTTGTTGAAAACTTGAACAGGACCTTCATTCGCTATTTTCCATCGGTAAGGATATCCTCTTGGAAGGTATTCATGTACATGTTTTGTAATTGATCGAAGTTCACCCTATTTATTTACCCGGCTCAGATTTCAATCAAATCCAAAAAAGTTCAAAAAAAAAAGTTCGGTTAGTGACTTTTTTTGTTTTTTTTTTATTTTTTGTCGAGCCGCCTTTTTGAAATGGCATTGAGAGTCGATGATACCTCTTTCGAATTGTCTTTCAATTCCTTATACAGTGTAATTTAACACCAAAATATTGATTGAAAACAAAATGGCAGTAAATTATGTTAAAACTCTGCTATGAGTAAAAATCATTCAAATTTTTTGGGTTGCCCTTCTATAAAATTATTTTGTTCCTGAAATTGACAGGTAACAAAGCAAAGTTGAATAATAATAAAATATCGTAATAGCAGAGATTCAAAATTATGTACCGCCATTTTGTTTCGGATGAATATATTTTTCGAAATTTTGTGAACGTAAAGAGATTTGGAAGACGATTCAAATGAAGTGTCACTCGAGCCTGACGCCATTTTGAAATATAGAATTTTTTCTACGTCCAAAAGTAGTCCATGAACTCCCATTCAAGAAAAATTGTGGAAAAAATTATTTTATGAGAGTTTTAAAATTATATGAAATTTTGCTGTCGTATAGAAAATTGAAAGACGGTTGAAGGTATAACTGCCCCCCCCCCCATGTCATACAAAAATGTTCAAAAATGACCTCGTGCCTCTTGAAATATATTTGCTGAAGAAAAAATTCCAAAAAACAATCCGTTGAAAATTTAACAGGGGGGGGGGTTATTTTAAAGACGGACTGTTTAATACAGTTAAATCCGTTTGATAACACGAACAAGAAAGAGATACATATTATATACAGGGCAGATACACACTGAAAAGAAATCATGAATAAAAACTTCAAAGTCATTTCAACATTCTCAAAAGTATAATAAGTATAATTAAAAAGAACAAACGAAATTTCAACAAACCTGTTATGTTATTGAAAGTTTGGATCAACCTATTCATAGAGTAGGCTTTACTAAGGTAACGATGTCGGTTGCTATGGTTTGTTTAAAATTAAATATTGTTTCTTCGTGGTGATTTAAATATCATGAAAGAAACGACATATAGAAACTTTATGACCAAAATAAGTAATTCCGAAGAAATCGATTGATAGTCTGAGGCATCCTATTTAGGAGGAGCGAAATTGGCAAAAAATATAATTTTAATAGAAAATTCTTAAGCATAATACGAAGCGGATTACTTTGGTTAACTATAAATTATTTTTTTTTCCATTTCATTATTTCACGCTAGTAAAAATAATTTACTTTTCACACTGATGTTTTCAACTAATGTTTTTCACATTGTCATGACAACTGAAAAATAGTACATTTCAGTAAAAAGTTGAAAAAATACTCTTGGATATAGATCTTGTTCCAGAAATTTTTTTTTTCGTAATATTCAATTCATCCTCCAAACAAGGACAAATAATACATATGTATTATTCTTTACTTCAAACTCGTGTACAGTAGATAATAGATATTTACGTAATAAGTGTCGTAAAGATTCATATTACGATATGAGATGGAACATTTGTCAAACGAGGCCTTTACGACACAAGTATTGTACAATATTTTACCTACTACCAATAGCGTTACTTATTTAATCAAAATTAGTCCATAATCCTTAAATTAATGATATTAGAATCATGCAACAAGCAAGCGTTGCGCCATTGTTGATTTATTTTGCGAACTGTCAACTTTGACACGTTCATTCCAATTTAGTAAATGAAATGAAATGAAATATAAAATAGTCAAAATCAGAAGACGCCACGAATCAAAATAGGTTTATAAATAGTAGCGGAGTTGCTATGATAATATTTAAAAAAATGTTTCAAACACAGATTGTGGCTAGTTCACCCAATTGAATAGAAAAATAATTTCAGCTTTTGTCAGGATACCTCCCTTTCGTCAATGCCTAATCTTCATTTTTCATTGGCACCTTGTTATAAAACTTGAGAATATTATGGATGTATTATAAAAAAAAACGTGAATATTTTTCCGAGATATAATCCAATTCCCAGAAATAAATTTCCACAGCTAATTCGCGTATCACAATAGAATTCAAGGATATCGGAATTAATCACGAACAAAAAGACCGAGCGATGCAAAATGGAAATTAATTCTCTCCTTCATCTCGCGAAATATTGGAGCATGAAAGAGTATGAATGAGTCACCGGGAACTCATTAAAAACCCTCTTATGAAGTCCTTAAAGCACATGTGTGACTGCCGCTTCATCGGGTGCGAACTAAAATGAAAAAACGGTCCCCTCACTGCGCTACCCTTCCTCAATTAATTTTCTATTACCAATCATTCTGGTCGGTGGAAAACATGACAGGAACCATTGTGAAAGTAAAAGGGTGAGCCTGCTTTGTTTGTCTATCTCGGTACTTAGCAGGGACGGTGTTGATAGTTGGAGAATTTTGAATGGAAATTTACCTACTTAATCTGGGGCACATATTATTAGGATAAAAAAAATCAATAAACTGGTGCTGATTAATCAAATAAGCTGTAGTATTTGCCACCTATTTATAGAATATATGTACCGAGAAGAGGATTAATGATGGAATAGTATATTGTGAATAAAAAACAATATTGTATATCCAAGTTTGATAGCACATTGGTGGAATATTATTTAATGCATATCCTAAAAATTATATTCACCCTATATTGATTGAGATTTTTACGGAAACCTTACGCCAATATCTGAAAGACAATATTGATACAATATTACAAAATACATTATCACTAGGATTGAAATTTGAGTGTTGGCCGAATATTCAATAAACAATATTGAAATGAATCATGATTAAACTTGGGTAAGAAACCGCTAGGTGGCTCCGCATATAGAACAACAGCTGAATCATAGTAACACATATTAAATAAGGCTTCTCACAATGCGTTTACAAGTCAATCTACTCAGTGGTAAATTGAAGTAGAAACAAAATTGTAGAATTTTTAAATTATTGGACATTTTCTGGAAATATTTTCAATAATGTTTCCAAGGCAACATATTCACTTTGAATATTCTACCAACATATGCAAATGATATTTTATCAATATCCCTAAATATTTTGGGACCAATATTGCTTCCTCAATACTTCACTGATATTATTTGTATAATGCCCAAGAGTCCAAGTAATATTGTGCCAATATCCCGAAATAATTATAATTTTATCTCGCCAATATTATATTTTAATATTTTGCCAATATTTTACCAATATTATTACAATTTGAGTGTGCTACAGCGATGTATCACTAATATCGCATAACATTTTGAGGCCAATATTGCTTCGAAATATCATACCAATAATATATTATTTTTTAAATATTGGAACAATATCGCCGAATGTTCACATTTTTTTCTCGCCAACATTATTATTTGAATATTTTGCCAATATTTTCACAATATTGTTCCAATATTGTCCCAATATGGGTGTGCTACTTGGGATCCCGCCTCTAGCGTAAACAAGTGCGCATGCGGACCTGCGGGATCAAAAGTAGAATGGTACGGCTAGACGCATTTACGAGACAAGAAGAACGATGTTTTCAGCTAGTAGTAACGTAGTCAATAAGCTGAAACCACGTAGTTAACATGTTACTATTGTGAGGTTATGTTACACGATAATTATTATAGAATAGTGAAAAATACGTCGTTTCAATCAAATGTTATTACCAAGTGGATATAAATACCAGAAATACATACAATCTCAGCAACTATACAAAATAGAGGTATAGCCGCAACAATTATACCGACCATAATCCTTCTAAACAGTAATGCAGATACAAAAAAAAATCACAATAGTGACCAGCTTTTCCGTTTCTGAGTGTTTCGAACTTAATGTTGTAGCAAGTCTCACTTGTCTGTTTCTCTGTGTTCACACCATACTGTATGAAGTATTTATTTATTCACCATAATTGGGGTCACAATATTGATTGATACCCATCCATCATCAATACTTTATCTACGTTCGAACACCCTCTAAATAATACATTGTTCCGGATAATGTCCTGTTAATCAGTTAGAAGGGCTGAAGGTATTAACAGGGGTTGATGCTATGGGCAGGAAGTAACAGGAAAAATATAATATTTTTATGAGTTCTGCATGAAACTAGTTCCACAAATATCCATTCTCTACAAAGTAATCCATATAATGAAATAGATTTAAGAGGTATACTGAGTGACTTTGAGAGAAAGCGCACCCGTACCTTTGAGAGAAATGATCCGATTCAAATCACGAAAATTTATGAGTCTGTATCTGTTTCGGTTCCGCCGCAAAATCTCCTCTTTTCCAAAGACATTCCTATGGCACATCTTGCAACAGATAGTTTCGAAGGAGACGAGTCGAATATTCAAATGAAAGTCCAGAATCGTCCCTTGCGGACAGTCCCTAGTGACCTTGGCTGCTAACGTTTCTCCTACTGAAAGGCAGCAGATTGAGTTCAAAGATGTCTTGTTGAATGCTCCCTCGATGTCTAGGAATGCACCCAGCAAGACATCTCTGTTTCTCAGTGCAGTTTCCACCTTATCTACCAGTTGGTGTAATGCTACCACTAATTGGCCTCAGTGCCTTTGCTCCTTATTGAGCCGTTCTTCCAGGTCTAGGGATAAATACAACTGTAATTGCTCTCCGTGCTTTTGGTATGTATCCCAGTGCAAGGCTGACCCTTAGTACCGTACATAGTTTGTCTGCTAATAGGTCAATACCTTCTTGTAGAATGATGGGATAAGGGCACCATACATTACAATCTCAGTTGTCAATTTTGATCGTGCAACTAAAATTGTGCAGGCAAGATTGAAGTGTATAGACAGTTTCACCAGACGATTTTGACCATACACTTCAATCTTGGCTGCACAATTTAAGTTGTCCTGTTAAAATTAATGCTATCCGCCCTTGGCGACTTGAAAGGTTAGAATAATTTTCACAGGAATCCTTTTCTTAGAGACCTGCCGTTCTTCCCTGGAGGCCCACGAAGGAGGTCTCAGTTCGGAGTATCTCCAGGCACCAGATGATATATTTGCGTTCATTGATCCTGAAAAGTGTACCCTTTACAGTTCATCCAAGGTATCTTTTCCATTCTGCCTGTAGGCCCCTGATTCTGTTCTAATGGTTCGAATCGTTTGTTGGAGTTCTTTGGAAATAATTTTGCAGTCTTGACTCCTCGTGCCTTCTACTTCCTCACAGTCTCTCCTCCACGATTCTTTGGCTAGCTCTATTGTAAATAGTCAACCTTTCATGAAATGAAATAATCCTTATAATCAGTAGCTTTTATCATGTTTTACTGGCGTTTCCTCCATCATCATTTCAATTCTCCTTTCCCATACTTTCTCTGTTAGAGTTATGAGACTGAATTCATAACATGGAAGCCAAATATGTCATATAATGTGTTCTGCAGCTCCGGTTATTTCCTTTATCAAAACTTTCCGACATGCAGCATTATCAATTACAACTGCTCCAACAAATTCACAACAAGGAATTGCATAGACTCATATCGGAGCCATAAATTAAGATTTCGTGGGCGTGTAACATTTGTTAGGGGCACTTTGTACAATAAATCGTGCCGGTGTGGAACGCAAGCGGATGTTGTCTTAGTTTGGGCCGTTTGACCGAGACCAAGTAGTTTACAAGAACATTTTGCGGCAACTGAAGCCGAATTTATGAGCGACCTCTGGATTATAATAGGGCTTGAGTGGATATTGTTGTCCAATTAGGACTGAACTCGGTCGCACTTTCGCAAGAGAATACCTTGGAATATGGCATTTATTAAATTTAACTCAACAAGAAGCTGCATTGTTGTGGAAATACCCAAGTGAATATCTTGAGTTGCCCTTACGAGGTAATAATAACCCAATTAATTATTTGTGTATAAATTCAGATTATATTATTTGCGAGTTGAACAGTAGTTTAATGAAATGATCGTGTACACGTCACTCCATTGTAGAAGAGAAGTGGTGTGATGCCGAAGTTTGATTTTGTGGAGGAAATCCGATTCTTGATATGATTTTTAGGGTTTGAGACCTTCCACAATCTGAAAATGAAAAAATTTTAATCCAAAAACAAAATTTCATTCCACCAGATGATTTACTGAGTATATAAAATCATATGAAATCGCGTGAAGGGGATAATTCTCCAAAAATATGCAGTATAAACATCAAAATAGGTATCTTTTTGTGGTCACCCGTGACATTTAGTCGTAAAAGTTATATCTTTTGTGATGCTTGCGGATAAAAACAGATATAGTATGAATCCTTTCATACTAAATCTGTTTTTACTTGTTGTAATAAAACTATTTTTACTAAGTTCGAAATATATGTTGAATTACTTCGAAAATATACTACCTTTCTTACCTTTGCAACAATCAAATATTGTTTTAACATCTAAAAGTGTTTTGTTTTCATTGAATTAAACTCATGTTCAATTTGAAAAGTCAGATGAACAAAACTTCGTTATAAATCTACGCTGAAAGCAACCGCTAACTTCGATCGCTCGTTGCTCGAAATTTATTGGGTAAAACAGAATGAACCTGAAATATATTTTTGTATGACATTCAACAAGGAACAATTTTAATAAGAATAGAATATCCTGTGGGACCAAGGGTTTTTGAGAAAAACGAGAAAAACTAGCGCAATGTTTGTTAGGGGTGGTTTTTTAAGATGAAGCTCACACTTCTAACTTGAGAACTCTTTTGATTTTGGTGCGTATTATCTCAATATATCAAAACCTTTTTTTCGAATTATGCTAATATCGATGGATTAAAAACTAGCATTCAATCAGCAGAAAACGATAATGAAAGCTATACTTACCTAGTCCATGCATGAAAAAATACAAATTAAACACGATTTGAACAGCAGTTGATTGTGTCAAAACGCAATTTTTCAAGTTGAAAAGGGGAACATTCTCCACGAAAGTAGAAAAATGTGATTTACTTTGTAATATCTAATAGAAAACAACTACTTCCCCGGCAAAAAAACATCAACATTTTTTATTTTTCAATTTTCATGGAGAATGTTCCCCTTTTCAACATGAATACCTCCCAAGAGGTTATCTTGAACGATGGAAAATAGCAACTAAAGTTTATCTTTCAGACGCATATGATTCCACAACAGATTTTATGAATATTCTATTTATATTCTCCAACAAAAATCAAAATGCAATTTTTCAAATTCAATAAATGGCAGGTCTCCCAAACAATCATATACTTTAATCCAAGTCCGAGTTGATGAAACCTGCCACTATCACCGAATGCGCTTTGTGCTTATAAAATTACTACGAGTACCTGAAAGTACAAGTTTCATCATCTACACATCATAATGATTATTTTCACTTATATTTCATGTAACATCCCGTATACTTATCACTCAACGACACCCTCTTGTTGCATGCAAAAAAATTAACACTCGTAAATATCTATCACTTTTGCTATATTCATCTAGAGGGAACGAAAATGATAATGCACATGAGCCAAGCAGCTCCAATCTTTTATATAAAAAACCATCCATCAGTGTCAGACTAAAAATCGATATTGCTACAAATTCATCAATGTATTGGCTTGAGAGTAATTTTTTAGTTGGGCTCAACGCTGTTTATGTTTTTCAGGTCTACCTCTTCACATACTAGGTTGGGTTTTTTTTCAACCATTAATCTTATTTATTTTTCCGCAAAGATATTATACATATTTTCAAAAAAACTGTTTCAATTTCGTAGTTCTATAATAATAAATGTTGACCATAGGTGAACTTTTACCAGACATATTCAGTTTATTCTACAAGCGGTGTTCCGAAGTCTAATTTAGTAACAAAACAGCGCACGAGTTGTCTGTCGAATTGTCGCATTTAAAAAACAGTCATCGATTTTTCTCAGATCATTTATAATATATGGAATAATTTACTATCCACATACAGTGCGTTGATAAACTGAATGATATATTCATCACTTTCAATTCTCTTTACATCCAAGTATGGTCTTCCTACAGAAAGGAGTCAAATATTGAAGTTATGAAATGATTTCCTCCAAAACGTGTTTATTTTGTTTTTATCAGTTCCTTGCGTTTTTAATGTTTTTAGATGATTATACCTGGCTGTTTGGAACTATCACAGGTTCCTACCTGTAGAGAAAACGAAGGAAGATGCTACCAATTGTGTTCTTATTCATCAGTTGCAGTCTTAGGAGTATATACAGGTGAGTAAAATGTTGCCTATGGCCTAGTGTTAGTTTTTCTCTCCACTTGTACAAATTTTTCAATAATAACGGTCTTTGCTTCATCTTTGCGTTCAGAAAGGATTAGTTTCACATGTTCCTATTGAAATGTTGTCCCATTATTCTAGAATGAAATCTGACTCCGGAATTGCCTGAGGTAACTTTTTTTTTTAACTTCGTAAGGTTAAAATCCAGAAAAGAACATGTCAAAAAACGAAATCAATAACGTTCAAATCCATTGGAGTATCAAAGGAATCGCTCCGATATTCAAAACCTGAGGAGTTTAGTAGATCAATGCTATTATTTTCCATAGTTTTGCCATATGTTGCATATATTTGGGGGCACGCTGTATGAAACCAGACTTCGATGATCGCTCTTGAACCTCATTTACAATATTTGATTCCTATACATAACACAATGAGGTTATTATCAAGGGATAGAATCGAAAAAAATGAAATGAAATATTCAGGACATGAACAATCCTAAAGCAATAAGTGAGAACTCAAATTGAATACATTCCAGAGTAGTTGATCAAGAATAACTAGTTCGATAACAATATTATCTCAAAATACTCTTCAAACTTTGTAAATAGAAATAGAACTTATAAAAGTAATCATTAACCGATAGCATTATTTCCAAACTTGTTATGAAAGTTCTTAAATGGATATAAATTATTCCAGATAGTAAGGATTTTAAGAGGAAACGACAGTCCTATTGTATTTTATTGTGTTTGTTGCTTCGTAAACCGTCCATAAAATATTATTGGCCAACAACGAAGTATCTCTTATTGAATTGAGTCCCCGAAAACATCTTATATGGGTTCTAGAGTAATTTGTACATTTTAAACGACAATGAGCAGATGTTGAGGTTTATAATTCATAAACTTAGAAACAACTTCGTCATTTCTATATTGTTTCCCAACAAGAAGTATTGAAATACATTGGTATGTTTTATTGTGCTTATAAAATATTCACAATAGATCTCGATAATAGTAACAAAAACAATAGTCTCTTAATAAATTTTTTATTTGTTCATATTGACGATTAAAAATGGAAATAATAAATGACCATACGTGAAAAAAGTCTCGACCTAGTAAGCTCAATGAAAATTCTAGTCTTTAGGAATATACTGTGTCTGGTCCCTAGAGACAAATGCACTGACTGTCCGACACCTCCTGGTGACAAGCCTGCACTATAACACAAAGAACCGTTATTATTTTTATCATTATTTCGTTCGACTGAGTATGTTATTACTCAAACCCAACCCGCGGACGATATTATGTTAAAATGTGCGGAATAAATCGCAGATTCTGCTGATTGAATAATGCAGAATGATCTGACTCATTCATGGCGATCGTTCATTGTCATGACAGTGAGTTCAGTGGGTGGCAAAAGGGGTAGTATTGCTGGTGGTTGACATGTATGTACAGCCTACTTTTCTGATTAGTCAGTGGTCTGCCGTTTATTATATTCGGGATGATTTGACTCGAACCGACGATGAATGGTTCATTTGGTGTGTTTGATGGATCCGATCTGTGCGATATACAAGCAATATTATGCAAATGAAATACACAGAGTTATTGGGAAGTTTAGATCAAGAGTAAACATTTCGAAATTTTTTTGGGAGAATATCAATTAAAATGGTTATTCTATTACATAACACAACTATTGGAAACAAAAAACACGTTATTGATTTATTAGTTACGGTCGCGTATCACTTGTTTTCACAAGGAGCAATACCATCACACAGCTATTGAATATAAGTCCTGAACTTGACATTTTTGCATATTTTTCCAACTTGGTAAAAAGAGTGCGGAAAAGTGACTCTTTCAAAACTGAGTGCGGAAAAGTTGATTTTTTCTCCAGCTAGTAGAAAAAATCATTTTTTGCTTTTTGAATGAACGTAGAAAAAATATATAACTCGTACAAAAATTGTTAATTACACTCCACGTGTTGTCCGTGTGACAATTTCACGTCAAGTGCAATAAACACTTACTTTTTGGACTTGCTGCATAAATAACTATTCTCATGACAGGTTCATTTGAATTAAATAATAATCGTTTGAAAACAATTGAAAACATTATGTCGCTCAAAATTAGTTATTTATCCTGCATCCCACATATTTGGAACCCTATAACATAAAACAGCTTGGAGCAAACGGAAACTTGAATGTTAATTCACGAGCCCAACTTCAGGCAATATGTATGAGATTGTATTAATTTGTTTTAACACGTTCCAAGTGTTAGTTGTATGGGAGTTTACCGAGATCGTAAGGGGCGATTACACGGGCACTTAAGAACTTTAGAATAACTGGTAATCCGATTAGAATAATCTTTTACTAGGTAAGTTAACCTGGCTGCAGCCATCTTTGAATTTAATCCCTGTACCCTAAACTACCTGCACGCGGAAGATGTTTCTGCTTGCAAATTTCGGAGAGAACAACATAAGTTTAGAAACGGCAAGAAGTTGAAAATTTTCTGGAATAATTTTCACATGTCGACAATATTTACCCGAACGAATTCTGTTGAATAGCATTTCCACATTCTGAGCATTTTTAAGTGAGAAAAAGTATGAATTATAATGATCATTGCATAATGGGTTAATTAAAAGAAACTTTATGTTCTCTGATTTTAGAGAGGGTTATTAAAAAAAACATGAATTCTGAGCCATTTTTCATATTATTTCATTCTTATATAACATCCTGGAATCCTGTTGATAATAAATTTAGTTTTTTAATGATATATTTTAACTTAATCATGATAATTGAGTCTGAAACTACACTCCAGGAATGCTCGATGTTCAGTTAATTTATATGCACTGGAGAGTGCCAAACTTCAATAGTTTTTCTCTTCTTACATTGAACATGAGGTTTGTTATAACTGAGCCTCAGACCTGTGAAAGAAATCATTGAAAATTTTTGATATTTCAATAGAAAAACGATACAATTTTAGCAGACGAATATCGATGAGATTCTCACAGAATGTATGAAGTGGAGGGTGGCCAAGGGTAAAACCACCAATCGTTCAGTATCGATTTTTTAGGTGAAAATAATTTTTTTTCTTCACACAAGCATGTGTTCCAACTTGCTCCGTTTTCAAGATATAGGTTGTCAAAGTTTATAGAAAATATCAGTCTTTTATTCATTATACCTGATAACTTTTTTGCTTATTCTGATGTAACTTGGCCAGCTCGTTATTCTCTCTCTCTGTTATTTCGAAGGTCATGGAGAAAATTATCAACATCGAGCTCATGAAATATCTAGAACGCTCAGGAATTATCAATGATCGACAATGAGATCAACCGGTGACCTGCTTGCTTATGTCTCACATATTTAACAGCAATCTATCGAAAAATATGGTGAAACTCTGCCCGTTGCACTAGTTAACTCCAAGGCATTTGATCGCGCTTGGCAACAAGGACTCATAGCCAAACTTCCATCTTATGGCTTGCCTCCCCGGTTGTGTTCCTTGATATCTAGATTTCTTCTCGACAACTGATTATGAGGTATAGGGCAAAGATTCGACCTGTTTAGCAATACTGTTCCCGTATATAGAGTGCAGCACCCAAACACATATGAAACTTTTAGATTCGGTCCAAAAGAGAGCCATTCGTCTCGTCGGTGATACTTCGCTCACAAGCTCACTTATTTCTCTGGAACATCGCAAAAACGTTGGCGATCTGTCTCTGTTTTATAGATATTTTCATGGACGATGCTCTTCCGAAATATCATCAATCCTTCCACCGTTAGCGGTCTCATCGAGATTGACCCGTCGAGCCCCACATATGCTTCTCAGGGCTTGTTTCTTCACCGAACGGCAAAGCTTTGGAACTCGCTGCCTCGGGAGGTGTTCCCTGAGGCATACCGCCTTCAGATATTCAAGAAGAACACCAATTCTTTGAACAATACAGGATTTTTCTTCTCGTGGGAACCAGAATTTGAATAGAAAAATATATTTCTAAATTTCTTATTCATTAAATTGTCACGCCGAATTACACTCGATGTTTCTATTGATATCGGGTAAATTTGTGTTGTTCAAATTTCAAACTGTTTCCTGTTGCGTTTTTGATAGCTGACAGTTTTTCTCGTCTAATTGCTAAACCGTTTCTCATTAAACAACCCAAATTCACCCGATAAAATACAAACCTCTCGTGCAATTTCATAAGAGACAAAAAGTCAAAGGTCATAAATATTCGCCGCTTTTTCCAACATCCCAGTAAGAAAAATCGCAAATTTCACCAAATGCCAATTAGTTTAAGCACCATCAATCTATTTTGTTCCTTTCTGGAACTCCAACAATGATTTAAACAAACACCCTGGAAAGGGGAAAACGCAATATTTCACTGGGGATGGCAGTTGGAAATCCCTGCTAGAATTCTATAAATCGGCAGGCTGCTCGCAATTGACGAGATTGATGGAATTGACGTGGCCGTAGTTATTGCCATGAAACGTCATTGGGATTTTCATTCATCAAACTCTATTTGCGCCCATTTTGTTATGTAAATATTGAAAAGTTGATCCAGACTGTTATAAATCTGGATACGACGGAAAAGGAAATTCGTCATTTCCGATATTTTAAAAATTTATCGCGATGCAAAATTTTATGTTTGAAATTCGGTGAAAAACTGCAATGATTTGTTTGAATATCGAAAAATATACGATTCCTATCCACTAGATACAGTTAATTCATACACATGGAAACATTTTAAAATATAATTCCATAGTCGACCAGCTAGCCCAGGACGAATTTACGGAATATTCTGGTAAAAACGGACATTCACAATGAATAGGAAGTCACTTTGTTTGAATAGAGAGTGAGTTCAAAATAAGGGATTATCTGAAACTATTATAGAAACAGTTTTGGTTTAATGGACAAAAAGTTGGGCCACCTGTGGAAGTCTGAAATTTCCAAAATCATTTTTGATTTTTAAATTTTTGTGAAGAATTATGACAATCAAAAAATATTTTTTTTCAACTCTTTACACGGTAATTTATGTAACACAATGACATATTTCGACTATTCAAATCTTCATTTCTTCAATACTTCCCCTGGCTGTATCGAAATTCGCTGAGGCTAAATCCTCATAGAAATGGTCTCTGTTAAAATGAGAGAAATCACGGGACCAAATGAATTTGTTTTTATTTTCCTTTTTTTGAACTTGAATTGTGCAGGTGAGGGCAAGATGATCTGAGATTGCCTGAATGTCAATTACAGTAATATCTGAAATAACATCTGGTTAGAAACAACTAGAATGTCGATAAGTGTTAGACTAGACGCGGTAATTCTGGTGGGTTATTTTATCCTATAACAGTTCCTTGACTGTTCAATGCGAATTTTATGTTGAGATTAAACGAAAGAGGGCTCAAAACAGTTCCCTGGGGTACACCATAATCCGTTTCTCTCTAATGGCTCAGTGTTTCACTTTCACTGCTGGAGTTCTAAGGTTGGGGTAATTTCTCAGTAAACAATGAAAATAGCTATTTGCAAAATGAGCGTGTTTTTTGCACCAGACGTGTGCAAAAACCCTGCCATTTTGCAATATTATATACAAGTCTTTTTGTAAATTCGTAGGAATCTTCACTCATTTAATATGATAAACTACACTGAATACGAGTTAGGGCAACAGCTACATTCACATTGAATTGGATAACGACTTCTAATGGTTCTGATTATGTTGCCGGGTAGAAGGTAGCGGAGACACTCCCAGGATGTAACTTTCAATTGACAAGTTGTCACGATTACATTAGTTTTTGGTTATTAATTTCCGCAGAACCTGCAGAAAATAAAAAGAAGTGATTCTGATGGGTACCGAAAATCTTCTTATATAATAATATTAAATCTGCAGAAAAGTAATTTTGAATGTATTACCGAATAAATCTGAACCAACGGTTTTTATATATCGATATAATCCAATCATATACTGTGTCTCTCATAGTATCCTTATTGAAAAGCTTAATCACAATGGTGTCAGGGTCTTACCGCTCGATCTATTCCAGTCTTACCTATATAACAGGAAGCAAGCAGTGTATATGCTACAGGGATTTATTTTGGGTCCTTCTGTATTCATCATTTACATTAATGATTTATTGTATTCTTTTCTCGTTTCAGACTCCATAAAACTCAAATGAATTCACTGGATGTCAGACTTTATAATTTTTTGCTTGACGAGTTCAAGATTCTAACTTGGAACTGCCTTAAATCGAAACTGAAACGATACATCCTCAATCGCTGTATTTATTCCATTGACGAATATTTGAGTACGCCTCTGTGACACTGTTTTTTTGAATTTTTTTGTATGTTTTGTCGTTTTTATCACTTTTTTTACTTTCCTATGACTATTTTACCCAAACTCTTTTAATGTCGATTTTAAACATTTTTAAACCTGTACTACTGACTTACCAAAAACATAATTGTAACTTGGTCATATACAATAGATTTATTCCATTCTATTCTACAAAAATTTTATTCGAGGTGTTATATTTCGCGAATATTCATTTTTAACATTTCGTTGCAACAATCCATCGATACAGAAATTCATATAAGCCATGGATCGTATATTATTTCCATCTTCTCTCAGACTCTTTCTATGTCTGTGGCAATTTGAAACGTGTAAAAGTTTGCGGGATTGAGAAGAATAAGAAGTAAAGTACGGTGGGCTTCCTCACAAAGTATAATGAATATAGTTGGAATCCCTTTTGTTTCTCCCGAGTAATCTCAAGTAGGAGAGAGTCGGAGAAAAACGCACACGAATCGTAAGTTCTTCTCAACAACTCTGGCAAGGATCAGAACTTCTCGCCTCATTTTATCCATTCTAATCAACCTCCCCCGTCACCATGAATATTTCACACATGTGAGCACCATTGGCGTACCTCATCTTGGGATTGGAATTAACAAAGAGTTACTTTCGAAACCATAAAAAACAATTATGATCAGCAATAACCAAAATTTCGGGTGAATCGCAGATAATCAAGTACGATTGGGTTTTGAGGCGAGGATCGATTGTAGCACCACCAAATTTGGTATACTAGTAGTTGGAACCATAATAAACACGAAAAAAAAATGTTCACCAAAATTCCAGGGGTGGAACATATTTTTTTTTGTTGTAATTTTTTTGTAGGATGTGTATGAGCTATTATTTTCAACAATTGCCGGGATTATGGGTAAGTTGAAAACTGAGGCAGGAATGAAATCCAGATTTTTCTTTGGCATGTAAAGGTGAGACTTGTCTCAATGATCTGAAATCGTTGCATATGGTCCAAAGAGGGTACTGATTCCTGCTTCAGTATAATTATTTCATATCAACTAAAATATCCATGACTTTAGGATCCTCCGTAAATATCGTAGAAAGGTTATGTGAAGTGGGACAAAACACATTTTAGGTACTCAGATACTCACATGTTATATTTGCATGAGGAACTAGAAGTCTTCAGGAACCATATACACTTTTTCTTTTCCTTCTACTAATTTTTAGACAAATCTAATTTTTGGCCCTGCCGGAAATTGCAGTGGCCGGTTAAGGCGGGCCTGAAATTAATTATCGGAATTCATCAGGTTTTGTGAGAAATTACCAAAAATCCTTGTGGAGAATTGAGTTACCTTTTACCTTGTTAAAATTATTTCTTGAACAATCTTATACTTTCTGAAACAAAAACTGGCAATTGCCACTTCGTAAATTGTTACTCAAAAAAGATATTTATTGCCAGCTGCATGCATAAATATTGTTTTTTTTGCAATCAACAATTGCCAGTTCAAAGTGCCAATTGTCAGTTCGAAGTGGCAATTGCCAGTTCAAAGTGACAATTGCCAGTTCAAAGTGACAATTGCCAGTTCAAAGTGACAATTGTCAGTTCCAAGTGGCAATTGCCAGTTCAAAGTGATAATTGTCAGTTCCAAGTGGCAATTGCCAGTTCAAAGTGACAATTGCCAGTTCAAAGTGGCAATTTCCAGTTCAAAGTGACAATTGCCATTTCAAAGTGGCAATTGCCAGTTCAAAGTGACAATTGCCAGTTCAAAGTGGCAATTTCCAGTTCAAAGTGACAATTGCCATTTCAAAGTGGCAATTGCCAGTTCAAAGTGACAATTGCCAGTTCAAAGTGACAATTGCCAGTTCAAAGTGGCAATTTCCAGTTCAAAGTGACAATTGCCAGTTCAAAGTGACAATTGTCAGTTCAAAGTGGCAATTGCCAGTTCGAGGTGACAATTGACAGTTCAAAATGGCAATTGCCAGTTCGAGGTGACAATTGCCAGTTCAAAGTGGCAATTGCTAATTGAAAGTGGCAGTTGTCATTTCAAAGTGACAATTGTCAGTTCAAAGTGGCAATTCCAAATGTTTCGAAAAATATTTTGTTGTTGGCCCTTCTACGCCTTCGTAGGACACAGCCATAAGTATTTTATTTGATTATTAGTAAACATTAATTTTCGTAAAATTATTGTCTCATCAATAACAATGGTTTTTCAAAACATATAAATCTGTAGTTTCTGATCTGCCATTTGAATTTTGTTCCGCTACTGCTAAAGCTAAGAACACCATTTTTGTATATTTGTTTTTGTTGATGGGAATACTTTGCCAGGATCGCATTATGAATCACAATGTGCGAAAGGGATGCCGACAGCGTCGACAGGCCATATATTTCCATTTCTATGATCCATGATTTTCGTTGGAATAAAATAGTATGTGTCCGTGAGAAGCCCCAAACGATATTGTCGCTTAATTGGGTTTTTATTTGCAAGAGTCTCCTGACGCGAGTTTTCACTTGACTACCAAAGTAGTGTTTGGTAATAATAAATTGGCCATTTTGAATTGACCGGCGTTCGCAGAATTGGTCTATCTCTGACTGTTTTCGAGTTGGTCAGCTTTGAATCGATTTTCAAATGTTTTGTTTTGGCGCCAAAAATATTTCCGATGAGTTTTCGACATTTTCGATCGAAGATTCGGAATCAGCACGTCAAAATACGTACGTATAAAAAAATTTGAAATTCGAAAAATGAAAAATAATAAAAGTTCAAGAAAATCATCTATCATGATTCACTCGACTTTTTAGTCCGTCAATTTTTCTCGTTCAAATTCTCAGTATATACCAAATTGGCCATTTTGAATTGATCGACGTTCGCAGAATTGGTCTGTCTCTGACCGTTTTCGAGTTGGTCAGCTTTGAATCGATTTTCAAATGTTTTTTTTGGCGCCAAAAATATTTCCGATGAGTTTTCGACATTTTCGATCAAAGATTCGGAATCAGCACGTCAAAATACGTACGAATACAAAAATTTGAAATTCGAAAAATGAAAAATAAAAAAGTTCAAGATAATCATCTATCATGATTTACTCGACTTCTTAGTCCGTCAATTTTTTTCGTTCAAATTCTTGGTATATACTAATTAGGTCATTCTGAAACGATTGGCGTTCGCAGAATTGGTCTATCTCTGACCGTTTTCGAGTTGGTTAGCTTTGAATCGATTTTCAAATGTTTTTTTTGGCGCCAAAAATATTTCCGATGAGTTTTCGACATTTTCGATCGAAGATTCGGAATCACCACGTCAAAATACGTACGATTACAAAAATTTTAAATTCGAAAAATGAAAAATAAAAAAAGTTCAAGAAAATCATCTATCATGATTTACTCGACTTTTTAGTCCGTCGATTTTTTTCGTTCAAATTCTCAGTACATACTGATTAGGCCATTCTGAAACGATTGGCGTTCGCAGAATTGGTCTATCTCTGACCGTTTTTGAGTTGGTTAGCTTTGAACCGATTTTCAAATGTATTTTTTGGCGCCAAAAATATTTCCGATGAGTTTTCGACATTTTCGATCGAAGATTCGGAATCAGCACGTCAAAATACGCACGATTACAAAAATTTGAAATTCGAAAAATGAAAATTAAAAAAAGTTCAAGAAAATCATCTATCATGATTTACTCGACTTTTTAGTCCGTCGATTTTTTTCGTTCAAATTCTCAGTACATACTGATTAGGCCATTCTGAAACGATTGGCGTTCGCAGAATTGGTCTATCTCTGACCGTTTTCGAGTTGGTCAGCTTTGAATCGATTTTCAAATGTTTTTTTTGGCGCCAAAAATATTTCCGATGAGTTTTCGACATTTTCGATCGAAGATTCGGAATCACCACGTCAAAATACGTACGAGGACAAACATTTGAAATTTGAAAAATGCAAAATAAATAAAGATCAAGAAAATCATCTATCATGATTTACTCGACTTTTCAGTGTGTAGATTTTTTCCGTTCAAATTCTCAGTATATACTAATTAGGCCATTCTGAAACGATTGGCGTTCGCAGAACTCTTCTGTCTCTTACCTTTCTCGAGTTGGTCAGCTCTAAATCGGTTTTCAAGTAGTTGTTTTGGCGCCAAAAATATTTTCGATGAGTTTTCGACATTTTCGTTCGAATATCCAGAATTAACACGTTAAAATACGTACGAGGACGAAAATTTGAAATTCGGAAAATGAAAAATAAAAAAAGTTCAAGAAAATCATCTATCATGATTTACTCGACTTTTTAGTCCGTTGATTTTTTGAGTTCAAATTCTCAGTATATACTAATAAGGCCATTCTGAAAGGATTGGCGTTCGCAGAATTGGTCTATCTCTGACTGTTTTCGAGTTGGTTAGCTTTGAATCGATTTTCGAATGTTTTTTTTGTCGCCAAAAATATTTCCGATTAGTTTTCGACATTTTCGATCGAAGATTCGGAATCAGCACATCAAAATGCGTACGATTACAAAAATTTGAAATTCGAAATATGAAAAATAAAAAAAGTTCAAGAAAATCATCTATCATGATTTACTCGACTTTTTAGTCCGTCGATTTTTTTCGTTCAAATTCTCAGTACATACTGATTAGGCCATTCTGAAACGATTGGCGTTCGCAGAATTGGTCTATCTCTGACCGTTTTTGAGTTGGTTAGCTTTGAACCGATTTTCAAATGTTTTTTTTGGCGCCAAAAATATTTCCGATGAGTTTTCGACATTTTCGATCGAAGATTCGGAATCAGCACGTCAAAATACGCACGATTACAAAAATTTGAAATTCGAAAAATGAAAATTAAAAAAAGTTCAAGAAAATCATCTATCATGATTTACTCGACTTTTTAGTCCGTCGATTTTTTTCGTTCAAATTCTCAGTACATACTGATTAGGCCATTCTGAAACGATTGGCGTTCGCAGAATTGGTCTATCTCTGACCGTTTTCGAGTTGGTCAGCTTTGAATCGATTTTCAAATGTTTTTTTTGGCGCCAAAAATATTTCCGATGAGTTTTCGACATTTTCGATCGAAGATTCGGAATCACCACGTCAAAATACGTACGAGGACAAACATTTGAAATTTGAAAAATGCAAAATAAATAAAGTTCAAGAAAATCATCTATCATGATTTACTCGACTTTTTAGTCCGTCGATTTTTTTCGTTCAAATTCTCAGTACATACTGATTAGGCCATTCTGAAACGATTGGCGTTCGCAGAATTGGTCTATCTCTGACCGTTTTTGAGTTGGTTAGCTTTGAACCGATTTTCAAATGTTTTTTTTGGCGCCAAAAATATTTCCGATGAGTTTTCGACATTTTCGATCGAAGATTCGGAATCAGCACGTCAAAATACGCACGATTACAAAAATTTGAAATTCGAAAAATGAAAATTAAAAAAAGTTCAAGAAAATCATCTATCATGATTTACTCGACTTTTTAGTCCGTCGATTTTTTTCGTTCAAATTCTCAGTACATACTGATTAGGCCATTCTGAAACGATTGGCGTTCGCAGAATTGGTCTATCTCTGACCGTTTTCGAGTTGGTCAGCTTTGAATCGATTTTCAAATGTTTTTTTTGGCGCCAAAAATATTTCCGATGAGTTTTCGACATTTTCGATCGAAGATTCGGAATCACCACGTCAAAATACGTACGAGGACAAACATTTGAAATTTGAAAAATGCAAAATAAATAAAGATCAAGAAAATCATCTATCATGATTTACTCGACTTTTCAGTGTGTAGATTTTTTCCGTTCAAATTCTCAGTATATACTAATTAGGCCATTCTGAAACGATTGGCGTTCGCAGAACTCTTCTGTCTCTTACCTTTCTCGAGTTGGTCAGCTCTAAATCGGTTTTCAAGTAGTTGTTTTGGCGCCAAAAATATTTTCGATGAGTTTTCGACATTTTCGTTCGAATATCCAGAATTAACACGTTAAAATACGTACGAGGACGAAAATTTGAAATTCGGAAAATGAAAAATAAAAAAAGTTCAAGAAAATCATCTATCATGATTTACTCGACTTTTTAGTCCGTTGATTTTTTGAGTTCAAATTCTCAGTATATACTAATAAGGCCATTCTGAAAGGATTGGCGTTCGCAGAATTGGTCTATCTCTGACTGTTTTCGAGTTGGTTAGCTTTGAATCGATTTTCGAATGTTTTTTTTGTCGCCAAAAATATTTCCGATTAGTTTTCGACATTTTCGATCGAAGATTCGGAATCAGCACATCAAAATGCGTACGATTACAAAAATTTGAAATTCGAAATATGAAAAATAAAAAAAGTTCAAGAAAATCATCTATCATGATTTACTCGACTTTTTAGTCCGTCGATTTTTTTCGTTCAAATTCTCAGTACATACTGATTAGGCCATTCTGAAACGATTGGCGTTCGCAGAATTGGTCTATCTCTGACCGTTTTTGAGTTGGTTAGCTTTGAACCGATTTTCAAATGTTTTTTTTGGCGCCAAAAATATTTCCGATGAGTTTTCGACATTTTCGATCGAAGATTCGGAATCAGCACGTCAAAATACGCACGATTACAAAAATTTGAAATTCGAAAAATGAAAATTAAAAAAAGTTCAAGAAAATCATCTATCATGATTTACTCGACTTTTTAGTCCGTCGATTTTTTTCGTTCAAATTCTCAGTACATACTGATTAGGCCATTCTGAAACGATTGGCGTTCGCAGAATTGGTCTATCTCTGACCGTTTTCGAGTTGGTCAGCTTTGAATCGATTTTCAAATGTTTTTTTTGGCGCCAAAAATATTTCCGATGAGTTTTCGACATTTTCGATCGAAGATTCGGAATCACCACGTCAAAATACGTACGAGGACAAACATTTGAAACTTGAAAAATGCAAAATAAATAAAGATCAAGAAAATCATCTATCATGATTTACTCGACTTTTCAGTGTGTAGATTTTTTCCGTTCAAATTCTCAGTATATACTAATTAGGCCATTCTGAAACGATTGGCGTTCGCAGAACTCTTCTGTCTCTTACCTTTCTCGAGTTGGTCAGCTCTAAATCGGTTTTCAAGTAGTTGTTTTGGCGCCAAAAATATTTTTGATGAGTTTTCGACATTTTCGTTCGAATATCCAGAATTAACACGTTAAAATACGTACGAGGACGAAAATTTGAAATTCGGAAAATGAAAAATAAAAAAAGTTCAAGAAAATCATCTATCATGATTTACTCGACTTTTTAGTCCGTTGATTTTTTGAGTTCAAATTCTCAGTATATACTAATAAGGCCATTGGCGTTCGCAGAATTGGTCTATCTCTGACTGTTTTCGAGTTGGTTAGCTTTGAATCGATTTTCGAATGTTTTTTTTGTCGCCAAAAATATTTCCGATTAGTTTTCGACATTTTCGATCGAAGATTCGGAATCAGCACATCAAAATGCGTACGATTACAAAAATTTGAAATTCGAAATATGAAAAATAAAAAAAGTTCAAGAAAATCATCTATCATGATTTACTCGACTTTTTAGTCCATCGATTTTTTGCGTTCAAATTCTCAGTATGTATTAATTAGACCATTCTGAAACGATTGGCGTTCGCAGAATTCGTCTATCACCAACCGTTTTTGAGTTGGTCAGTTCTAAATCGGTTTTCAAATGGTTTTTTTGGCGCCAAAAGTATTTCCAATGAGTTTTCGACATTTTCGATCGAAGATTCAGATTTAGCACGTCAAATTACGTACGAGGACAAAAATTTGAAATTCGAGAATTGAAAAATAAAAAAATTTCAAGAAAATCATCTATCATGATTTACTCGACTTTTTAGTCCGTTCATTTTTTTGTTAAAATTCTCAGTATATACTGATTACGCCATTCTGAAACGATTGGCATTCGCAGAATTCGTCTATCTCTAACCGTTCTCGAGTTGGTCAGCTCTGAATCGATTTTCAAATGGTTTTTTTGACGCCAAAAATATTTCCGATGAGTTTTCGACATTTTCGATCGAAGATTCGGAATCAGCACGTCAAAATGCGTACGATTACAAAAATTTGAAATTCGAAATATGAAAAATAAAAAAAGTTCAAGAAAATCATCTATCATGATTTACTCGACTTTTTAGTCCGTCGATTTTTTTCGTTCAAATTCTCAGTATATATTAATAAGTCCATTCTGAAACGATTGGCGTTCTACACTAATCAATTAATCACTCGCTTCTCATATGCATATCTCATTATTTTGCAAAAATTATACCCGATACCAGCAATCTTTCACAAATTTATTGTCGCGTATGATTTTAGATAACCGAAACTGCGCCTAGGGTAACATAAAAGGAGACCGGAAGCCGCATGCAACTGCTATAAATAATGAATCTCGGCGATGCTCGATTGTTGTTGCTCAGCACTCTCTGATCAGTTAGTTTGGCACTTGCGAGGAATGCCCCGCGCCGCGTGTCAAACACGTGAACGGCGTTTTATGTCGCCGACGTGACTCACTGAGAGAGTCGCGATTCTCAAATTTATAGTCGGACTAGTAATTAATCGGGCTCACTAGCTCTACTTTTAGTACAATGGAATTGGTCATGAACGAGAAGCTGTATGAATTTTTTTTATGCGAATTGGCTGCCAAAGGGTCTTCTTGATTGGAGATTCAATATTAGATGCCAGCGCCAAAGTGTCGAAAATTAAATTACTCTCGAGTACATTATGTCAACAGAAGAACCGAATATTAACCATTTATATGTACCAGAAATTCATCACTTATCAATAATGATTACAGGTGTAACAAATTGCACATAAGCAATAGCCAAAATCTTGGGAATTTTGTCGAAAATAATATTTTCAATGTACTTATCTATAGTGTCAAAACTTGACACCAGAGAGAGTATCCCTTATGTTTAATTCCCAGTGTAGATCCGAAGAGAAGTCGAACTTTACCAATCTGTTTACCGGATGAAACATACATTTTATGAAGTTTTTTGACTAGACGAATACAACAATAATGGGCTGCCTAAAAAAATGTGGTCATGACTAGGTATATTCAGTGAGTTTCAAAAAGTGTGCACCTTATGGAGATTTGTTTATAATACATTTGTCCATTTGTCAGAAAATGTTATTCCTGATGAAAATAGGCGAGGACACAAAATTTTAAAAATATTTTCAATGGATTCTACAGCTGATGTACCTAGGTACACTCTAATGACGAAGTTCTTTTTTTTGTTGAGTTGTCTGAAACATGAAAAAAAAATAAAGTTTATAATTTCAAATGACTTCTTTTCAGCGCCATTGTGACGTACTACCCCGAGCAACCAATCCCATCTGTTGACAGCGTCAAATAATTTAGCAACGTTGCCATACTTATGTTATCTAAATCTGATGCGTTCAGTTATTTTCCTGAGTTTTATCTTTAAGCATTTTAGTTTAGAAAGATGTATTTTTCTGCACTGGTGCAAAAAAACTCCATTCCTAATTGAGCAATTATTTACTGCACTGCACTTTTTAGAACCGCTGGCGCAGTAATGAAAACACCGGAGTTTCATCACAACACTAAACAATTTATTTTTTTTCTCCAAAACTCCAAATGCGGGAACCTCAGAGTAATAAAAGACCATAGAGATGCCTTCTCCATCCTTGTCTTGAAGTCAACATAACTTGTTTATTTACAGGGCCTTATTGATTTCGTACACAACTGACAGTACCTTGAGGCAAAACAACCTACCTGAGCTATCTGACAACTCGCCTAACCCCACTTTTCCGCTTTATTTATACTGGAAACGTTTTTTAGAGTTTTCAATAGAAACGTAATCCCTTTTCAGTAAAAAAATCAGAAATTTTCACAAATTGTCCAAAAATAGAAGAACAGCAAATGAAACGAAATGGAAAAGTGAGGCTATTTCTTCTTCTTTTTCTACGATTGAGTTTGTTTTACCTCCAGGGTCTGTCACTTGTGCTCGTATCCAATAACATGTTAAGTCCGTATTCAATCGGGTAGTTTCGTGTATGCCCGCTCATGTCATTCGGATCAAGTTGTCATTCTTCGTTGCTACATTATGGTCCTTCTTACTCCAAATGTAAATGAACTGTTTATAACATTTCAACACCCGTCACGCCCCACGCCCAGAAATTGTATAGAAAAGGATAGTTCATGTTCACAGCTATTTGTTTAGGTATAGGCAGAGCATCTCTATGTGTTTTATTCTGAGGTTTATAGTCATTCACTCAACTAGTACCTATAAACACGGTGATTAGTATTCGCTGTCTGCTGCTGCTGAACTAATAAAAAGTAGATCAGGTCTTTCTTGCCATAAGCGGTAGTGTATCTATTTCAATTTTTTTCTCATCATAAATCGATTTTTGGAAAATAAATTGAGTTTGGTGATATTCTCCAGTGTTCGTAGTTTCAGAATATTCAACTCGAAATGGCGGCAGAAGTTAAAAGTTCCATTACTAAGCGTATTTACTCGGTGCCGTAATGCATGCTGAATGTACTGTCAATAGTACCGAAGACAAAGTTTCTTCACATTATTTTTCATCAAAAAACGAAGAAATGTGCAAAACACGGCAATGTCGTCGTAAATAAAAATGTCTGATAAACTTATTTCATCTCTCGACATCTCGAGTGCTTCATTCAAATTTGAATGAGACTGAAATGAAACACTATGGTCTCTTATGGAATTTAGCAGCTGATTTCGCGAATTGTTATGCATTTATATATTGTCGTTGATTAATCTTGCCAAAAAGCACTCGAACTTTTTTTTATTGAATACATTTCTTTCAACTCAAAATTTTTCCATCAGTAATTTCACTCGAAAAACTGAGATTAGACAAAATTGCTTGACCTACGGTCTCGCAATTTTTTCTCGTGAAATTACTGATTGGCAAAACTATTTCGTTGTAGAATAGTTATTTATGCAACAAGTGCAAAAAGTAGGTGTTTATTGCACTCGACGTGAAATTGTCCAACGAGGCCATCAGGCCGAGTTGGACAACACGTCGAGTGCAATAAATTCTTTTTGCACGAGTTTCATAGAATATTTTTTCTACGTTCATGCAAAAACCAGAAAATGTTTCATTTAGGTGGCACTAAACTGTAAGGAAGACATTGTTTGTTTAAATCTATCTACTTAAAGTAATTCAAAAACATTTTCTGTAATTCAGATGATATTCCAAGGAAATTTTATTTTTAACAAATTGCATTTTCTAGTAATTTCATAGTCCATTATATAATGAATAAGATGAAACATGCAACTATTTAAAACGTAACACAATCACACAGAAAATGGGCTAAATTTGGCGTCGTTTTGAAAGTTTATGTCTGTCATGATGACAGAACGCTATAGTAGAATGACAGATGAGTGCAATACAGTCTTTATTGCACTCAGTGCAATAAAGAGACAGTTTCTCTACCAAATAGTTCAATAAAGTTTTGTTTTTTGCATGAACGTAGAAAAAGAAATTTATCCGATAAAAAAAAGCTCTTAGGTACTGTTGAATAAAATTTTCTGACAAACCGATAATAAAAAAGTTTCTCATATGGTGCAAATTTTTGGAACTCACTGCAAGCTATTCACTGGAGGCTAGAGCCTGTTTGTAGCCTTTTCTTCGGAATATACCAAAACATCGTTTTCCGAAGCTTTGAAAACACCCTTATTCATATCAATCTTCGAAACGGGAACATACCTTCATGCAATAATCTTCCAATTTTTTTTGGCAACAATTTCTTGTGGATTTACATAAGGAAATTATCACTTATTTCCAACACTTTCATCGAATTCTACTGGACTACAATAATTAATAGGCTGTACTAGTTCTCTACAGAGTTAGACTGTTAGAGTAACGCGACACCATGTTTTATGAGGACGTGCGGTTGAAAGGGGTGGGTGAAGTATTGAGATTTGGAGGGTTAGTTGGCGACCCGTGCTGAGACAGGGGTAAAAAACGCCGTTCTCTTAGGAAGTCCATTGTAATTGAAAAATCATGTACAACTGGGACTGTGATATATTATGTTCTGCATAATTATCCAGAGGACGTGTCAAATTGGATTGTTAGCTCGGCTGAATAGAAGCCTTTCGCCACACTAGTCAACAACCTGACAATGGCAGAATGAATATTGAAATATTATTTCCATGGGTATGAGGAAAAAAATCAATACAGAAAAACAATTTAACATTCCCAAAAAATTGAATATTTTCAAAGAGGATCCTACAAATTGTTTCATTTCTGATATTCGATTTTGTTCACAATAATAATAAAAATAGTGGACGTTCGGTTCAATTAGATATTTTGTCAAAACATAGTTGTGATCTGTATGAACCAAGGAAATATATTTAAAGGTAGTCAAGCAACATTTCAATGATAACTTTTTGTTATCACAACTAAATTCCCCATTTATCGTTTGCGTGATTTTGTCGAAAACGACTGCAGATAAGTGTAAGAAAAAAACTGCAGATATGTGTAACATTTGTTTTACAGATGAGTGTACATTTTATTTGAATGGAGCTTTGAATAGGCATAATTGCCGTTACTGGGATGACAGTAACCCATATTTATTCCGTGAGGGTCATTCCCAGGTACCTCAAAAAATAAACGTCTGGTGTAGCATATTAGGAAGTCATATCATAGGACCACTTTTCATTCCTGGAAATTTAAAGGGTGAAATCTACCTAAACATGCTTGAAGACGCAATTGATCCTTTCATCACACAAATAATAGAAGATGACCAAAATCATAATGCTGATCGGCTTCATTTCCAGCAAGATGGAGCATCTCCGCACTATTTTGTTCCTGTACGAGAATTTTTAGATAACCGATTCCCCGGAGAGTGGATTGGCCGGCCCAATGGAAAGTACTACTTCTACATGTTTTAATTCCTAGTAACCAAAACTTATTTGTATTTTTCATTAATACCAACATTATCGGGTTATTGTTCTTAAAGCCGTTTTCGCATTAACTGCTTCAGTAAATTTCAGCAAATAGGGTATCATTGGGAAGATAATTTCGTGCCCGTTCAAATGATATATCAGTCGACCCCACGTTCCATTTAAAATTTTAGGGTTGTGACACCCCGTCGCTGGGGGGTTAAAGGCACAAGTTGCAAAATATATCTGAAATGTGTCCCCCTCAAAAACAAACTCCACGTGTCCGAGCATTTTTGCTTGCAATTCCACAAAAAGGATAAATGCTAGGTGCATACTTTTCGTTGGACCACTCTGTATAGGTGTAGGTATTATGAATAGGTGCCTGATTTCCATGTCCTCCGCCGTTACCCCTACCGGTGACAACGAGCGGAGCAGTTGGGGCACGGAAAATACCCCCCGCCCTCCGTCGACTGTCTCCACGTAAGATACTGACAGGAGGATTACCAAAGTTAACATACTCTAGAGCTGTAATGTCTCTAACTCCGGTAGCTGCTCCGGATATCTCTACTGCCGTAGCTGCTGCCTAGGGGAGGGCCATCCTATGTATGGTCTCAGCTGGTATTTACTGCTTTTATCCAGTAGTCCAAGTTGGTATTGGTGTGGAGGCTGCAACTGTAACCAGGCTGATGGGCTATTTTTGTCGTCTCCTGGTCTCCTCATCCATGGTTCTGCCTTCCTGTTCAACTAGATTTACTTTCCGACAACAATTACCTGTTCTCCTCGAAATATGTGGGTATGTAGTGTGTGGGTAATTGTCAAGGGAGAGAGTTCCTTCAACCCGCCTTCTGATCGTGAAAGACCTAGTGCGGTTGGTTCTCAGCCCGGACGGTGCGGCTGTCGCAGGTGATTATATCATCGTCCACACCATACCTTCAGTATTCTTCCTTGGAATTTTATGTTCTCCTGAAACTGAAATCCTGGCTGTTCCACTGCTGTCTGACCTTGAATGAGTCCCGGCGACTTGAATTCGAGACATTGGTTTTTGGATTTCTATCATGGCTTCATGAATCTTCATTGCTTGGATGCAGGCTGGATGATTCTGGCGACAGTTGGCACAGGTCGCCTGTGTTTTTTTTGTGAATGGGAGGTGAATGGGTTCTTGATGACAGTTTGTCATAGTGTGGCCCAATTTTCGACATCTTCATCACTCCACCGTTATGGAACGTCCACAACGGTAGTGCCATTTAATGCTGGTAGGGAGGAATTTATTTCCAGTTTGGCCATAGGATATTCAATGTTCTTTGTTTTCGTGGTAATGAGTTATTTGGGTATAACTGTCTTGTGGAGTCGGGTGAGTCTTTCAACTATGAAACTGCGCTCGTTGGAACTGCGTCCTTGACTTGCTTGTTTTCTAGGCCATGGTCGAGTTCTTTTTTCTAGCCATAAAAGTCTGGAACTGGAGATGTATTTTTTCAGCCTGATTCCTCATGACACTTCCTGAATTACTGTTTTGTTGTGGGTATAGGTGAAAGTACTTACGTTACGTTTTGTCAAAGTTGGGTATTATTCTTTCAAATCGTCAGACAGTCATCTGTTTTTTTTTTAATTCTGTTTGTTCATTTTTTTTTGGATACCTTCGGAATTTCAAAACTTTTCGAATGACCTATTGGTAATCACATGAATAATTGTTCTAATATTGATAATATGAGAGGCTTTCTTTTCCTCTGCTGACTGTGTTATGATATTTTAGGAAGTTTATGGATCCTTCTAACTGGTTTATAAGTAACTCGAAATACATTATTGAACACAACGAAAAGAATCCCGTTAGCGTTAATGTGGAAAGAAAATCGACGGATTCTAGGAATGTGTCTCCTTTATCATGACACACCGCATCCTTGCTACATATCTGCTGTCCGTTGCCATCACAGTCCTGTTAGATCCTGACAGCTAGTTAGTTACAGCGGTTGAATTTCCTCCCAGAGGATCGCGTGTTTCCAAAACTTTTACACCACTTTCCTTAGACCAGCTACCTGTCTTTCCTACTTAACCTTTCTTTTCGGATGGAGAATAGGGACCGAACCGACAAGGCGTTACTATCTCACTTTTTGCTTTTAATGTACAGATGGATTGACATCATTGGCAGATTTCGCATATTCACGGTGCAGGTATTTAATATCATATATTGAAAAAAAAAAGTGAAATGCGCATGCGTAATTGGTTCAAATGGACAGATATATTCATTTACCCTTGAAGCATTTGTTTTTTTTCTTCTAGATATTTACATTCAAACGTTTTTTTATATATATCAGTTTAAACAAATGAGCTACCTGTTTTTATAAATATCAATCAGTATCTGAAATTTCCTTTATTGGGAAATATATCACTACACATTTCATTTCTTCTGATAATCCAGTACGATTGGGTTTTGAGACAAGAATCGATTGTAGCATAAATTGTAACATTTTTTTTTCGTGTAAAAATATATAAATATATTTTTACTGTAATCCTGGAAAGTATATGATTTATCGGAAAAACAACTCAACAGGGTGAAAAACAATTTAATATTCCAAAAAAATTATTCCTAGTGATTTCTTATGAAATGCGCTCGTTTTCTCAGAAACCGTGATTGAACCCCGACATCAAATTTCAGGTTCACCCTTACCCTTATCGCTTATTCATGTCCTGCATATATATATATATATATATATATATATATATATATATATATATATATATTTAATAAAACTATTGTGAAGTGCAAACCTCAAGCTTGAAATCACATACTTCATTTTTTATGTAGGATGTGTATGAGCAATTATTTTCAACATGTACTAAAGAAACTGTCGGGATTATGGGTGAGTTGAAAACTGGAGCAGGGGTAAAACCCAGTGTTTTCTTTGGCATGTATAAGTGAGACTTGTCTCACTAGTCTAAAATCGTTGCATATGGTTCAAAGAGGGTACTGATTCCTGCTTCAGAATAATTATTTCATATCAACTAACATATCCATGACTTTCGGATCCTCCGTAAATATCGTAGAAGGGTTATGTGAAGTGGGACAAAACACATTTTAAGTACTGAGAGACCCACATGTTATATTTGTATAAGGATGTAGAAGTCTTCAGGAACGATATACACTTTTTCTTTTCCTTTTATTATAATATTTAGCAAAGTTATGCCAAATCTAATTTTCGGCACTGCTAATTTTTTTTAAATGAAATTTTTTTTAGGTTCCACCCCTGATTTTTTGGTAAACAATATTTTTTCTAATAATACATGATGTCGAGATATCATGTGCCGAGTTTCAGAGTTCTACAATTCATTCTTTAGTTTAGGCTCGAGTTTGTCTATCGTTACTGGATTAACAACCAAAGTTAACTCAGAGTCCCAAGGTAAAGTGAAAATAATTCACTATTACAATAATAAAACTTATTATGTTATATAAAAAAATACCTACTTATATTCTTTCCAATACCTTCCTTTTACCATCCTTCTTCTCGTATTCACACCAGACATTTGTCTTTTTCAATTCCATCACCGCCAATGTATCATAATACAATTTTCATTCCATCGTACGAAAAAGAATAATAGTTCGGAGCATCCCGTTTCCCGTTTTCGTAAAAGTGGTTCGGCAATAAATATAAGAACAGCCGTAGAAGGCGGACATATCGCAGCCCGATTTAAAAAGAATCGAATCCAATAGATGATATCAGTCGAATTTTTCCATTACCTGACGCTATCGGTTTGATGAATGTGAAAGAAACGGAAAACATCGCTTTCCCGAGCTTTCCCTCATTAAAGCTATCCTAAAATAAATAGGTCTTGCTTCGGTTTAACGTTGTACGATGGAGATGGGATGGCAGTTATCGGTTTTGTTGGACAACTGAGGTTTATTATTGTTTTAGGGCAGGAATCCAATTTAGTTGGGATTGAGTTTATCAAGTTTACGGTAAGGTGAGAAATGCAATGATTTTTTAGCAAAAATCATTTTCTATCTGATTCTACCACCCATAACCCAACAAATGTATGAGTGTATATTCAGATCATTACTATCTACGCTGTTATTGGAGTTATCCAAAAATAGATCAATTTCACTATCAACAACCAATACCAACAAAACGGAAGTTACGTGTTTCGATTTAGTTATGACACTTGAGTCGATTTATTGTGATTTAATGTGATTGGTTCAAGGGGCATATTTATCAGTTATTGGGAAAGCTAGGTTTTTTCACTGTAATTGAACGTTGACGGAATTTCGTTAGCAGTCAGAATAGGCCTGTATTAATCAATTTTAATGGAGAAGTTTTCCCTTTTGAACATGAATACCACTATTATATATCTGTTTGAAATTTCGTGAGGACAGTCATTCCATCTTTAAAAAAAAGACATATTATCGCAATAATTTTTCTTTATTGTCATCCTTTACTTCTCGTGTATAACCATCGATTTTCCCTATAAAACGAGCAGAACAAAACGGGCGCGGCAGCTGAAAAAAAGGCACGTTCGAAACGCATATCAAAAGTGTTACGCTGGGGTGTAGAGCAGAGGGCCCAAGATTCCCAGATTTCATGTTTTACACAAATAGAATCCAAATGTCATCGATATAAGGAGGCTTTGCTGTCAATATGTATGGATGCGAACGCGCTTCGAATTCCAAATACTCAAAAGATATCAAACTTATCCATTTATGTTTATTTCACGAACAACGATGCAGCTGGTGCCTTTATTTCTTCGGCCTTACATGAATAAAACCATTTTGATATTCTCTATGAGTTCGTTGAGTTTTGCTCATCAATAAGTTAAAGAGTTCCGAGATTTTGCTTTTTCAGAAATGAAGGGAACGTACCATGACATGAGTCAACTGATCATTGATCATGGAAAAATAATATATTTTTTAAGGTCTGGTTCTCACGAAGAGGAAAATCCTTTATTGTTCAGAGAACATCGTAAGATAAGAGCCTGGGAAAACTAGGTAGGACTTGGTGTTGAATTTCTGAATGCTGTATGCCTCAGGAAACAGCTTCTGAGGCGGCGAGTTCCAAAGCTTTGCCGTTCGTTGGAAGAACTAGTCATGAGCCAAGAGACGTTCGACATGTCTTCAAAGTGACGGCAGATGGATGTGAGGTCTGAGCTTGACGGGCCAATGTCGATGGGACCGCTAGCGGTGAAACGAATGATGTTTTGTGAAAATATCTAAAAAAACAGAGAGGTTGCAAATTTTGTTCATATATAAAAAATTTCCAACCTGACTGTATTGTTTTCTATGTTAAGATCTTACAACAATTGAGGTTCGGCACCGGGATATATATTCTTTTTTAATCCAAGTCACGTCACTAACCAAATTTCTTAGATATTGGAAATGTTACTCAACCAAGTTAAATCTAATGAATTCCACAATACTTAAATTATTGCGTCAGCAAGTTTACAGATCTGAATTGATTTCATCTATAGCAAATTATCACTTGCATGTAGAAATGAGTTTTATAACTCTTTTTATTGGCGTAATGGTTGCTAAATTCATGCAAAAAAATGCAGGAGGAGAGATATCACATCTGAAAGGTTGTATGTAAAATTGTGTCTTTTATTATTTATTCCTTATATCTTTATATTCCTTATATCGGTTTGAAAAAAAGACAATTAAGTGGTTATATTGTCGGGCAGAATTTTTGAAATATTCTAGTTATCTTTATTATGTCATTTCGAACAAATTAAGCCAGGAATCACACTGATCGACTAGGACCGACCGTCCGCGACCGTCCACCTACGACCAAAATTTCCAACAAGTATATTCTTATCGCACAACTCACACTGTATAATCGTCATTGACCGTCCTCGACCGTTTTTCAAAGACCATGTTCGAAATTGTAGTCTGCTGGAAATTTTGGTCGGTGTCACACTATCCTGACGTAATGTCATTTTGAAACACATTTATGATGAACTTTTGACTTCAACAAAACTCATGTAAATAGGTATATTTCCTACCGGAAAAATAAAATATCTGTTAGGAATTGCAAAACTATTGATATTATGAATTTAACTTATTTTCAATAAATGAGCGGACAATTCACATAACCTTTCGAATGTCAAATTAATGTCAGATTTACAAAATGATTCTAGTGGTCGGTCGTGGATGGTCGATCAGTGTGACTTGAAAGTTTTCATTGATCTACTTCTACTTTTGGTCGTAGGTGGACGGTCGCGGACGGTCGGTCCTGGTCGATCAGTGTGATTCCTCACTTACACTCGTCAAAATTCGTTGGCGCAGCCAGGGGGGGCTTTGGAGCTGCAGCCCCCCCAAGCCACCAATTGACTATTGAAATGATGGCGTAGAATACGGAAAAACTATTCAAAAAATTCTAGAACTTTTGGAAGTTTTTTTTGTAGTATTATGTGCTAGGATGCCTGATCCTAGCACGCCTTTTACAATTTTCGCATTTTGCGACCATAAAGAGTCACATTCGTTAGATGCATGTGTATATAGAAAAAAAGCTAAGAAAATTTCCTACAAAAGGATGTTATTGTTTGCTGGCCTAACAGTTCGCTTGTAGGTGATATAGGTGGTTTTGTGTGCTAGGATTCGTGCGGTGTTGCATATTTGTCTTTGTTTTATGGTACACCGTGTATCCGAACATATTCAAATCATACATTTTCAGAATCAGCATAAAATTTTGAGTATATCGGTGGTAATTTCGAGTGAATCTGAGGACTTTGGATTTCTGGCCATTTTTAATGTTTGATGTTTTTTCAGCTGAAAATTTATTTTGTGCCGAAAATCACAGCATATACTAATTTTGGCATGCTGTATCGACTAGCGGTCGCAGAATTGCTCTATCTCGATTGGGTCGTTGAATGAAAATGTTATCTAGAGGTTGCAGGTACCATTTTCCAGCAAAAAAAAATCTGATTTTTTTCTATTGTATTCGTTAAATTCAATCTTTTTTCTATGAGCTGACCGAATTTGAAATCGATTGCTAGTCAAACATAGATTGGGTAGGCGTTTTTACGAACGTGTGTACTTTGAGTTGGACCGATTTTTAAATTTATAATTTTTGATTTTTCGCATACTGTGTCATGTTAAATTGATGGCGTAAAACAAGGGAAAAATATTGAAAAAATTCTAGAATTTCCGAAAGTATTTTTGATTGGCGGTTTTATGTGCTAGGATAACTGATAAATTGTATGTTCAGCCCCCCCCCCTAAACTGAAATCCTAGCTGCGCCACTGTCAACATTTGATAACTAATACTTGAAGTATACAAAAACAAATGTTGAAAGGATAGTTATACATTATACCTACATATACAGGGTGAAATACCATCACTCACTGGAAATCAAATGAGTTCCTACTAAGCAAGAAACATCCACGGGAAGTTTGTTAAAGTTAAGTTTTCGAACTCATGAAGACTTAGCTGAGAAAATATAGTTTAGACGTTGTAAAGACGTAATTTTATGCTGTTATAACTGTGTCGGCACTGGTAAAGCCTTTAAAATAATTGCAATTTCATTTTATGCCCAACGAGTTCTGAGATATCCTTAGAACGTATCGGCGATTAAATTCTTGTCACGTATTATTCACATTTTATATCCATCCCTGAAATTTATGTAAACAATTTTTTTTCGTGTTTATCATGGTTTCAACTACTAGCATACCAAGGTTGGTGCTGCTCAATCGATTCTTGTCTCAAAACACAATCGTACTGGATTATATGGAAATTCTTGTCAGCCTGTCTTATTATTATTACTCTGTATATAATTTATATTCCCGTCAATATTGAATATAGCAACAAAGTAGTTGCCTGCGGAAGTGTCAAGTCTGGAATCCGTATAACGTCAAATCATAAAATGAATCAGAACTTGTTACAAATTTCTGTTAATTATGTCATTCAACTTCCTGAGTAGATTCCGAACAAATAAAAGGGACACTTCAAAACATGGATGTAAACGAGTAAGATTATCCCAATTCTGCAAAGGAGGCAAAAAATTCAGGAAAGGAAAGGGAAAGAAATTGTCGAGGTCAGGAAAATGCAGGGGAGTTAAGAGCAAGTCAAAGATATTGTCGAGATCAGGACAACGTAAGGGAATTAAGATCAAGGAAAAGAAATTATCGAGGTCAGGCAAACGAAGTGAAATTAAAAGCAAGAGATGTGCAAAAGCAGGACGAGTTACCAATAATCCTTTCCTGAACTTCCTAAGGTTATTTCGAACAAGACATTGCGACTGGAAAATAACCAAAGTTGCAGTTGAAGGAGCCAGATGCTGGTGTACATTGGATGCTAAAAATAAAGAAAAATTTTATCGTGCAGCTTGTAAGTTACAACACCAAAAAGGAATGAAACACAAAGGACGAAAAGGAAAAGGGCTGAAAGGAAAAGGTCACAAACTAAAAGGGCACAGAAAAGTGGGGCAGAAACTGAAAGGAAGCAAACGAGGAAAGTGCTAAAAACGCAATCATATTGTAATTGAGATATAAAGTTGATCGTTCAACTCGTGATTTGTGATAGACTAATTCATTGAAAATAAATCCATATTTTAACACAATGTCGTTGAAAGTGGTAGAATATATTCTGGTGAGATTCCATTAATTTCTATACTACAGAATTTTTTTAGTAGATTTTTATTTTTATAAGTGACCGCCAAAAAGTATGTACCATATGGGAAAAAAGTTTATTATAAGAGTATTAGAAAAACGATTCTTGGGAAAAGTTTGTGCATGTCCGATAACCTAAAAATCGATTTTGACACATGTCACGTGATCGCTGGTATGACGGCAAATTGAAAAAAATTACTATCAAAACGCAAAAAGTGGGGTAAAATGGCAAGATATCGAAAAAAGTTATTTGAAAAAGTTGCTTAGAATTAAATTTTATACACATACACAGAGTTTGAAGAGATAATGAGAGAAGATTGAAAATAGAATTTTTTTTTAAATAATTTCCTAGCTGTATAAAAATATCAAATTGTTATTATATGAATAGCTTGACCATACTGAAAAATGAATTTCAATGAAAATGATAAAACTTTCTCATTTTCTCTACACCAGTGAGAACTTAATTAAAAAAATTGGATTTTGTTAAAACCCTGGCTGTTACATTGGTTCGTATCTAACAGTTATATCAGAATTCCCTGACCATTGTGATGACATGACACTCCAGAAATATAGTGTTTTCCAGATTATAATCAAGTTTCGATGATAACCGTCCCAGAGCGTTCCACTTCGGTTGAAAAATAATTCAAAAAATGTTACGATAAATTATTATTTGCTCGAAAACTACATACATCAAAATATTTCAAAATCATCTGTAGCTAACGGGATACAAAGCTGATAAAAAACGAATACGAGAATAATAAGAATGAAGAGAAATACGTTTATTCGTTACTGAACATATTAACGTCCATACAACGAAAATACGAATCAGTTTAATAAAGAAATGAAAAAACTGGATGAACTTTGCAACAACAAAGACGAATTTCTGGAGGTCCATTTATTCCTTTTTCTGGTAACATCAGGCCAGTGAGGGGATTTTCATGGCAAGTTACGACATTGAAGTCTCGTATTTATCAAAACCATGAAATTTGAGTCATATTCCGTTCGATTCGATAGAGCGAAAGATTCGAAAATTTAAAAAAAATGGAAAAAAAGCCGAAGTGACAGTAGAAAGTCAAAATTTTGAGCGAAGTTATAAAATTGGAAACTGAACTACTTTTTCGAAATTCCCAAAAAAACTTGATTTTCTTCAGGATTTTTGAAAAAAATGTCAAATTTGACAAAACAAAAGAGGGTGTGTTTTACTCATTTTTTAAGCACAAACTAACATTGGAGTCAAATTTTCATTATATTTGTTAATAAAAAACTTCCATATGTGGCGAACTTTATATGTGATACTGTATAAACACCTGATACAAAAGGGACAATTTCAGCTGCAAGTCAAGCAACATTTCCAATGTTCTTCAGAAAAAGTGCACATAGTGCACATAGTGCATATAGACTGTATTTAGAGACTGCAGCAAATATTTTATATTTTTGTTTCGAAATGATACGTAATAAACAAAGCCTTCAATGATTAAAGTGAAAAAGTAGCAACCACAAATTTTGGTTGAAGAGTGCCACAATACCTAATCCGGGTCTGTTTCCGGGTAGTTACAACCCGTTACAATCATTGTTTTATAGAGGAAGAAAAACTATGAATAATATAGGTACATTAATTATTCAACATACCAATTAGGTATCCAAACTAATAATATTCAATAATGACGATAATCGACCCTGTGCTGCTATCTAAGCACTGGTAGTTCAACTTATAACAATATTCAATCACGAAGCTGTACGGTAAAACAGATTTCTCACTGAATGACTGTCATTTATGTAGCACAGAACCACAGAGAATCATTGGAGGCCTCTCAGAGTAATGAAAGACAATAGAGTGGTCTTTTTCATCCTTGTCTTGAAGGCAACATAACTTTGTTTACAAATCAGGGCTTTATACATGTTAAGCCCGTATTCAATCGGGTAGTTTCGTGTGCGTGCCCGCTCATTTCATTCAGATCCAGTTGTCATTCTGTAATATGGACATTCTTACTCTAAGTGTAAACAAATGATCCATACCTTTTCACCACCCGTCACCCCTCTCGCTCCCAAATTTTATATAAAAGGATAGTTCATATTAACTTCAAAACAGACATTTATGTAGGTATAGACAGGGCATCTCTATGTCTTTTATTACTCTGAGGGAGGACTTAATTGAAATGGAATAGAAGATAGAAGGAATTATTTCTCTAATCGTAATTTTGGGACCAGAATTAATGCAAAAAAACCCACAGCACTTAAACACAGATTTAAGTTCTGTGAGAAAACCCAAGGAATAAAATCATATGTCGGTTTCTTATTCGCAGCTGCGCAGAGGGTGCGACATCTATAATTATCTGGTTGAACTGATAAAAAGTAGATCAAGTGTTTCTTGCCATAAGCGGTAGTGTATCTATTTCAGTTGTTTTCTCTTCATTAATCGATTTTTGGAAAATAAAGTTCAGTAATATTTTTTAGTGTCCATGGTTTCAGAATGAGTCAATTTGAAGTGGCGGTAGAAGTCAAAAGTTCCATTACTTAAGCGTATTTGCTCAGTGCCGCAATGATGAATGTACTGTCAATAGTACCAAAGACAAAGTTTTTTTACATTATTTTCCATTTAAAAATGAAAAGTTATGCCAGATATGGCAATGTTGTCGTTGATAAAAATGCCTGATAGACTCATATCAACTTTCGATATCTCGAATACTTCATTCAAATTCGAATGAGACTGAAATAAAACACTATGGTTCTCTTAGGGTGAGTTCCCAATGTATCGTTTTTGCTTTTCGCATCGCGCGTCACGCCTTCGTCACGCGTTCTGATTGGTGGATTGATGAATCGTGTCCAGAATGCGATTATCAGAATGCGTGACGCGCGACGCAAAAAGCAAAAACGATGCATTGGGAACTCAGCTTTATGGAATTTAGCGGCTGATCACCATTATATTGTTTCGTGCTTACATTTTTAGCGCCACCTAGCGGAAACACATTTCGCAAATTGTTGACTGCCGCTTGATTTGTTCAAGTTTTCAAACATAGATGTCAATGTCCTACTGATACGTCTACGTCAGTCTCAGCGCGATCATGGTAACTCGGTCTACAAAATTTGAAATTTGAGCAGTCGGCAACACTTCTTTCGAACACTGTCACAAGTCAGAAGTGTCAGATCAGATAAAAAAAAAGATTGGTTCAGTTTTGCAAAGTGTTGGAGTGGAGTTGGTTGTGAAAGAAGTGTGATTGTCGAAAAATCCCAGTGCCTTTCCCGGTGATAAATTCATACAATGGCCGATGAAGTAGCTGAAAATGGACACGCCGAAAACGGAGATGTTCCCGAAATCGAATTGATCATAAGGGTAAGCAAGAGTAAGATGTTTTTACTGGGTGTGACAAATGCAACCCGCCTACCTGTGTACATTCATTTATTATAAAGAAAGTGTATTGTTCTCCAAATAGTGTGTATTTTTTTAGATTAGATAACATCAGAATTACGAAATCTAGACAGTTTATTTCTAAACTAGAAACCAGTTTTTACATAAGTGCATTTTTGTGTAACTTGTGACCTTGGATTACATGTTTATTTGGAGAGTAAATACTGAAAATGAAATGAATCCACTGCCTTTATTTATAATACTTACTTGTTATTACAAAACCAAGTTCGAGGCATCTAAGAAATAGGTAGGTAAAATGCAGAATTGACAAAATTCAAAATGTTGTTTGAAAGATGACAAATTTAAAATTGGAGATTTATCAAATTCGTGAAACTGAAAATAGTTACCTGCACATCATCTGTTGTTAGTAGATAGGTAGGTACTTACCCACTTTTTTGGGGAGGTTTACCTATCTCACTGACTGGTGTCCATATAAGGGCAAAATTTAACCTGATTATAGTGACAATATTCTCTCATAAACACTCATAGTATAGTGGGAAAATCTTCGGTTAGAGTGAACAATCGAATTTCAAAAAAAAAAAATTGGGGAACTTACGTATATTGGTGTCCTGAACAAAAAATCTACATGAAATTTTTGGTGGTCTCAAATTATTTTTGGGGATACGGCCGATAACTGGCTTTTCTAGCACACGTTCCTTCCGCGAAAAATTTAATAAAAATGCTCTTTCTTTTCACCAGCACAATATACATGCCAATATTCACCAGTTTTAAACTTTTTTTTATTGAAAAGGTCAGAAAATTCGAATTTTTTATAACCATGTAACCTACAATGTTATGGTGATTTGGCAACATTGGATACTTGCGATCCATTATGAATTCCAAGTGAACCAATTCCCTTTTAGGAAAATCGAATTTTTTGCCAAAAGAGCCGTTTTCAATGAAAAAAAAAAGAGTGTAAAATGGGTGAATACACTTGTGTAGATTGTACTGGTAAAAATAAGGCATTTATTTTTATTTTTTGCTGTAGGAACGTGTTCTAGAAATACCAGTTATCATTCAAAAATATTATCATTAAACTATCTGTGAAATTACTTGAGTCCGCAAAAAATTTCATTTGGGCTTCTTGTTCCGACCAAAATACGTAAGTTCCACATATTTTTTTTTTATAAATTCGATACCAAAGGCATAGCGGGAGAGGGCGGCTATTATTATTATTATTTGCTGTGGCACTACATCCCGATTTACTGATTTTTGGTGGTGTATTCACACAGCTGTAAGAAAATCCGGAAAATCTGCAGCATATCATGAAACTTGTTCTCGAGAGGTCCTAATAAATACTGTTTTGCTAGTGATAACACCAATGAAAGGAAATAATACTTATCAATATTTCAATTACTTTTTGATTGAAGTTGCACTACTAGTAATTAACAGAATGTTTAATAAACACACGATATACAGTGTGTCCATAAAGTAACCCCCCTGTTAACTTTTGAACGGATGGAAACTTTCATTTAATGATACAAAAAAATTTGTTTAAGATAAAAAATTAAATTTTCTGAGATTTTTTATTTTTCAATTTTGAATTTCAAATTTTTGTCCTCGAAAGTAATTTGACGTGCTGATTCTTAATGTTTTAACAATAATGTCGAAAACTCATCATACAAATTTTTGGCGACAAAAAACACATCTAAAAACTGGTTCAGAGCTGACCAACTCGAGAACGGTTAGAGATGGACGGATTCTGCGAATGCCAATCGTTTCAGAATGGCCTAATTAGTATATACTGGGAATTTGAACGAAAAAAATCGACGGACTAAAAAGTCGAGTAAATCATGATAGATGATTTTCTTGAACTTTATTTATTTTTCATTTTTCGAATTTCAAATGTTTGTCCTCGTACGTATTTTGACGTGCTGATTCCGAATCTTCGAACGAAAATGTCAAAAACTCATCGGAAATATTTTTGGCGCCAAAAAAACCATTTGAAAACCGATTCAGAGCTGACCAACTCGAGAACAGTTAGAGATAGACGGATTCTGCGAATGCCAATCGTTTCAGAATGGCCTAATCAGTATATACTGAGAATTTGAACGGAAAAAATCGACGGACTAAAAAGTCGAGTAAATCATGATGGTTGATTTTCTTGAACTTTTTTAATTTTTCATTTTTCGAATTTCAATTGTTTGTCTCCGTACGTATTTTGACGTGCTGATTCCGAATCTTCGATCGAAAATGTCGAAAACTCATCGAAAATATTTTTGGCGCCAAAAAAACCATTTGAAAACCGATTCAGAGCTGACCAACTCGAGAACGGTTAGAGATAGACGAATTCTGCGAATGCCAATCGTTTCAGAATGGCCTAATCAGTATATACTGAGAATTTGAACGGAAAAAATCGACGGACTAAAAAGTCGAGTAAATCATGATAGTTGATTTTCTTGAACTGTTTGTCCTAATACGTATTTTGAAGTGCTCTTTCCGAATTTTCCAATTCTGCGAACGCCAATCGATTCAGAATGGCTGAATTAGTATGTATTGGGTATGTATTTGGGAATTATTTTATGACTTTCTGGATCTTATTTTTATACATAAGAGTTAAATTATGTCCATACAACGTATCCGCGTAATTGAATGGTAATTATCTTTCATTGCCCCCTAAAACTTTTTAATTATTTTTCATTAGAGATAATTACTTACTTCACTGATTTGATTAGGTGTACAAAAAATGACTAGTTGTTTCTTATTTCCCCCTCGGCAGAGCCTAACATTATATAGCGCCATTTTGTTTTGGATGGATATTTTTGTTTGAAATTTTGGGAACGTATAGAGAATTGTAGACGTTTCGATTGAGGTATCACTTGACCCCCATGCCATTTAAAAAATTCTTTCAAAATGGCTTCGGGCCGCCATTTTCAGAATGAGAAAGTATTCAGACGATGAAGAGGGTAGTATAAATTGTACATTCAGTTAGAATGTATACTTACTGAGCTCTTCTGAGATTTCATATTCCTTCATAGATTTGTTAAGCTGTAGGTTATTACACTGCTATGCTGGCAACACTGTAGGAATAAATATAAACAATACAATGGTTACATGAGTACTCTTAAGATGAACAACAAAATGCTGCTGAGTCATTTCTATGCTTGGCCAATAATTTAAAATACGGAGACAAAGTTGATGTCCCTGACATACAATGAGATATGGGAAAATTATTAACAAATGTTCTTTATATCGAGATATTTGTTTTCAGCAGCACTTATGCGTGTTAGTAGTGTAGGTGAGGTAATTAGTTGTATCTTGTATCATGGAATAATAACAAATTAAAAGTTTAACAAGGGCCACACACAGAGCTGGGAAGTACTCGGTACAAATACCCGAATATTGTACTCTTGAGTACATTTCTGGTACTCTGTCCCCGTTACCCAGTACATTTTATATAAAGTACTCGGTACTTGTACCCGTATATATCGGGTAAAAGTATCCGATACTTTTTGGGACCATTAGGTGTCCGCCTGAATCAAAGAGCATGAGTGAAAATAATAATTCCGACACTGTCGAAACACCCTTATCCCCAACTAAGTATTCCTATAAAGGCTCTCCCTCCTCTCCCTCCTCTCCCTCCTCTCCCTCCTCTCCCTCCTCTCCCTCCTCTCCCTCCTCTCCCTCCTCTCCCTCCTCTCCCTCCTCTCCCTCCTCTCCCTCCTCTCCCTCCTCTCCCTCCTCTCCCTCCTCTCCCTCCTCTCCCTCCTCTCCCTCCTCTCCCTCCTCTCCCTCCTCTCCCTCCTCTCCCTCCTCTCCCTCCTCTCCCTCCTCTCCCTCCTCTCCCTCCTCTCCCTCCTCTCCCTCCTCTCCCTCCTCTCCCTCCTCTCCCTCCTCTCCCTCCTCTCCCTCCTCTCCCTTCTCTCCCTCCTCTCCCTCCTCTCCCTCCTCTCCCTCCTCTCCCTCCTCTCCCTCCTCTCCCTCCTCTCCCTCCTCTCCCTCCTCTCCCTCCTCTCCCTCCTCTCCCTCATCTCCCTCCTCTCCCTCCTCTCCCTCCTCTCCCTCCTCTCCCTCCTCTCCCTCCTCTCCCTCCTCTCCCTCCTCTCCCTCCTCTCCCTCCTCTCCCTCCTCTCCCTCCTCTCCCTCCTCTCCCTCCTCTCCCTCCTCTCCCTCCTCTCCCTCCTCTCCCTCCTCTCCCTCCTCTCCCTCCTCTCCCTCCTCTCCCTCCTCTCCCTCCTCTCCCTCCTCTCCCTCCTCTCCCTCCTCTCCCTCCTCTCCCTCCTCTCCCTCCTCTCCCTCCTCTCCCTCCTCTCCCTCCTCTCCCTCCTCTCCCTCCTCTCCCTCCTCTCCCTCCTCTCCCTCCTCTCCCTCCTCTCCCTCCTCTCCCTCCTCTCCCTCCTCTCCCTCATCTCCCTCATCTCCCTCCTCTCCCTCCTCTCCCTCCTCTCCCTACTCTCCCTCCTCTCCCTCCTTTCTCTCCAATATTTCATACTCGCCTTTAACTTCCGGTTTCACCGGTAACTATTCCAACTTGGAAATTCCAAATAGGACACCCTGTATATTTGTATTGTTTTTGACTCTAGGGACGATTATGATTACGATTCCATAGTTTTGAGACAAAAAATATACAAACTTGATTTTTCAAAAAAATATATGTTTGTGTCTAGATTTCTTTCAACCAATTTGATGGATATTTTTTTTTCGTTTAGAAGAGTACCTATGGTGGTTTAGGCAAGCTCTCGTGGTGTTTTTAACAACACGGTTCTCGTGTCAGCAAGCGGAAATTGTTATTTCTTCTCAAAATTACTGTAATATTCAACTTCTTTTCACATTTTTTCCAGTTCGAAATGACGTGGTACCTATGCACAAGTACTTTTATTCCATTAGAATGATTGCATGATCAAAACTTCGACACATCTGATTCTACACTATTATTTTTACCATTACTCAATAACCACAACTAATATTACATTGGTTAACTTTCACCCATCATTTATTTTGTGTAGATTTCACGCGCGATTAAAATTATGAACGTTGTACGTATTATACATGATGCAACTGAATTGCAAGAACTACTTTTGATTCTTATTTATTTCCATATTTAGGAAACAGTACAGTTTAAAAAAGTCGTACAGAGTAAAGTCACCTATTATTGTGGTATAGGTTCCTAATGTGAAATACCTTCGAAAAGGGGAACATTCTCCATGAAAATTGAAAAATGTGATTTATTTGTAATACCGGCTAACGCCAGGCTGGACATTGAACTACATCGGATAGATATTGTGAAAAGACTCGTAACTGAAAAGAAAAAATTTGAAAGTGAAAATTTGATTTTCATCAAAGTGTTGATTTTTTTATTTTCTCTAGTTTTTATTGAAAATTCATCGAATTAATTAGATAGGGAGAATGTTACTAAAGAATATCATTCACTGAAATTGAATTGAAGCAAGGTTCCCTTCTCTCGCATTTAATCCCCAATACATTTTGGTCGACGAAAATCTATTTCGCTTTGCGAAGCTCATCAGGGAGGTTGATAAAACTGGAAAGCAGGCTCTTCAGAACCAATTATACACATCAAGGATGGAAATGATGGAAATATTTCTTCTGCGGTAACACTTTGAAAGTTATTTTTTGACATAGACCTTTCATGGGCATTGCATTTTGATTTTTGTTCGAGAATATGAATAGAATATTCATAAAATCTGTTGTGGAATCATCTGCGACTGAAAGACAAACTTCCGCTAGATTAAGGTGTTCATCTATTTCGAACTTTCGTAAGAGAGTTTGGTGCTTCCGCCGGTCGAGTCGTGTTTGAAGAGCATCAATGTTATTATTAGATTGACTGGTGCCACAGCTATACTTAATATCTTAATTGTCAGTCAGTTTGGCGCATATTCGGCAATAAAGCCGATCATCACCAGTTAAAAGTTCTATTTCCAGATGATGACACAGTAAGCTTTGCACGGACTGGTTATCAGTAATATCAGTCATATCAGGAAATGACAGTTGAAGCTCCAGAAAGTCACATACGTTTTTGCTAACTCTTGAACATGTACTACAACGTAAACTAGTGAGGATTTTTCCAGCAAAAGCGGTCAGGAGCATCGATTTTGTTATTTTCCTGCTAACGGAGAGTATTCAACAAGAACCCCAAGAATTCGTACAATCCTCTTGTTGTCCTAACGAGTATCTAGTGGACTTCAAAGACTCCAGGAAATCGGTTGGTGGAAAAGATGATGAATTCTTACTGTAGCTGCATGAATAGGTTTTTGAGTTTTGAGAATAAGTAGGAAACATTCTCGTTCATCGTTAAAATCTCGTTCTTGAAATTCTTCGTCGTGAATAACACTTGTAAAATGCTGTTCATGTAGCAAGTGTTTCCCAAATTATCCAATCCAATTTTCTTCGCAAGATTTTCAGGAAAAATATGTCTGTCGATGTTTTCGAAAAGATCATTCGAAAATGAAAATAAGTAAAATCACTGAATCGTCAGACTGTATTGTGCGACAGTGCCGGTGATTTGCAGTGCCGGTTCAACCAGGGGCCTTTTGGGTGCTATAGCACCAGGCGGCAAAACTTTGGGGCGGTCGCGCAAAGTGCGTACCGTGCCCCCTTTAATAAATCGATGATGAAAATTTCAAACATAAATTTACAATTTACGCAGATGTTAAAAGAAAACTATAGAAATGAAATAAAGATTGTTTGGCATTTTCGATGTGAATCTTATTTTTTTTTAAATCAGAAGGTACAATATCACCAGCTGGCTTGTTGGCAAGGTCGCCGACGTTGGCTGGTCGGCTTTGCTTTGACCTTTGACAAGTCGATACCGCCGCGTCCGGCGTCCGCAGGTCACATTGCAAGGGGAAAAAATATTTGGCGGCGTTCTTACACAAAGAAAATAAAGAAATGCACTGGTAAGGCGGTTTCAAAATAAACTAATAAACAGTGAGATGTGAGATATATAATATACTTAATATTCCTATTTTCTTTATGTGTTCATCAGTAATTCAGTTTCACTTCAGAATTCGCAGAGTATAGTTGTTTTGTTCTTCATGTCGTGGTGAATTGCCAATTTTGTTTGACGAAATTCCGTACATATATCATTACATAGGTAAGCATTTTTATGTTAGTCTGTGTTATTTTATTTAATAAGGATTTGTTAAAAGAATGTTTAATGATTAAAAAAAATATCCAAACACCTTCAAGTTAGGAATATTTTAAGTTTGAATGGCGGTCCCTCAGTCGTAGTACCAGGCGGCAAATTACCTTAAGCCGGCACTGGTGATTTGCAGTACCATAGCGACCCACTTATATTGCGTTGTCATAGGACTTTAATCAACTTGATGTGAACGTTACGGGCAAATTCTGAAATATCAGTGGAGAGATTACAACGAAACAAAGTCGTAGTTTTATTAACATTACTTTCCGTTTGATGTCTCGCCTTCTGAGCTGAACTGTCAGCACTTATAAGACGAACAGATGTGGTCGTTGACATGAAACGTCAGCGATGTTTGTTTATTCAAGAACTCGAGAAATTTGGGTTTTTCTGCTATGCTTTCGCCGACAAACGTGTCGTTAATGCTTTCAAATTAGGTATCCCATAATGAATAATCAGAACATTTATATTATACAGGGCAGCTCATTATCGAGCCGACAGGTTTTTATTAACACGCTTATATTAGCGTCACTTCTATCTATGTAAAGGAAAATTTGAACGTGATTTTCACCCACTTCCAGAAGTCCGAATTATTTGAAATTTGGCATGTGTTCATAATTCCGTTGACAATGCAATATGACATAGTAATATAAAAAACAAAATGGCGGCTCTAATATGGCGGATAAATTTGTGATAATGCTCCGATTCGATTCCAAATTGCTATGTAAGGGTATTCGGGTTCAGAGATTATGATTTTTTTTATAAAAAATTCAAAATGGCGGCTCAAAGATGGCGGACGAGATTTGTGTTGATGGTCAGATTCGATTCAAAATTGGTATGTGGGGGTTTTTCAGGACGTATATTTCGAATGTTTTGTCAAAAGTCATAAATCAAATATGGCGGCTCCAAAATGGCGGTCGATATTTGTCATTATGGTCTGATACGATTCAAAATTAAGGTGTGAGGGTTTTCGGAGTCGGATATTATTATTTTTCGTAAAAATTTATGAATACAAGATGGCGACCCAAGATGGTGGAAGAGTTTTCTGATTACGGTAAGATTCGATTCAAAATTGGTATGTGGGGGTTTCGGGGTCGGAGATTTTGATTTTTTAGTCATAAAAAATATTAGTTTATCAAAACTAAACAACACGCTTTACTTACAACATGAACTAAAAAGTAAAAAATAATTGACAATATAATTACTCAAATGTAATAAAAGCGTGGGGTGCATGACAAAGTTCTCTTGAGTTCTAGAACGCTAAGTATTGTTTTATTTTTGTCAATTATTTTTTAAAATACAGGGTGAACTACAATCAATTACAGAAAATTGTACAGTGTGATCTCTTCGAAAGAAGTGGAAAACTAAGGAAAATTCTGAAATGGGAACAATAATTGGGAAAATAAGCTGTCTTCGTATAAGTATGGCGTTTTCCGCTACAAAATTATCATTTTTTTAGATGCTCTACTAAGTAGGTATGATGTGGGACAACTCCTTAAAGAGTAAGTGTTCTAAAAATTCTGGAACAGTTGAGTAATGTATTCTAAAGATGTATAGGAAATTATAGTACCGTCAATTGTATTCCCAATAGTCCTGAAGTGGCCTTGAAATAATCAAATGTTAATAACGATCATTTCAATAAGTACCTTTCAGAATTCAAAAAACGTCAATTATTCATTGAAATAAAAGGGTACACATCGAACACCTTTTATGATTTCTTTATTTCTTTGTATTTTCACACTCCATATAAGTTTTTATATTTTATACAACGAGAAACCGCTGGATAGTCGCTGGCGAACGACTATGCATACGGGCGTTGTAGATTTTCGTAATAATCTGGTGCCAAGAAAAAATTACTTTATTTACGAGCAAGTGATTGATTGTAAAGGAAAATTCTTATCAGTTGACATGTCTGTGTTACACCTACGAAAAAGTTGACGCTGAAAAGGAAATAGCTTTTGGGGATGATCACCAAGGAGTATTTGGACCATATGAAACCTGCGACTGCCAAAGACATGCACTGTTGGACGCTGATGGTACTCGGATGCCTTTTGATGTCTGATATTCCTGCTATCACCAAACCCCATTTGAAAGCTGGCGCCCAGAAAAAGATTGTTTGTGGACCTGCAATTTTCAAAAATCTGATTAGGATATTGTTATGTATATGTATCACTCTCTGTATTTCCTATCAGGTAACCAGATTCAACTATGTATCGTACTTTGACAATATGTATGTATCTGACAGTTAGAGAGTTGTCAATAAATATTCACTCAATTTAGTTATCTTTTATATTATCAATTCATTCTGAGTTATTTAAATTAATAGCAAACAGAATAGATATTAGTTCAAGAACCAGGAGTTTTAACCTGACACTAAAACCAATAGAAATGATTTCTGGAACACGAACAGTTTTTGAAGAGTACAAACGAAACATACATAAACAAAGAAATATACGAAACATACGAAAAATACAAAACCTACGAAGCATATGAAAGATACGGAAAAAAGGAACGAAGGAACAAATGGTTGAACGAACGAATGAATCATACAAAACCGAGGGGGAAACTACTCTTTCATTAGGTGTACATTATAACATTTTCATTAATTCATTATTAATTTTAAATAAATTCATTATTCGAAATGTCGAAAACTCGCCAGAAATTATTTTTGCGCAAAAAAAAACATTTGAAAACTGATTCAGAGCTGACCAACTTGAGAACGGTGAGAGATAGACGAACTCCAATCGATTCAGAATGACCGAATTAGTGTATACTGAGAATTTGAACGAAAAAAATCTATGGACAAAAGACTCGAGTAAGTCATGAACTTCTTTATTTTTCACTTTTCGAATTTCAAATTTTTGTCCCCAAACGTATTTTGACGTGCTGATTCCGAATCTTCGAAAGAAAATGTCTAAAACTCATCAGAAATATATTTGGCGCCAAAAAAAAAAACGATTTGAAAACTCAAATTCACGAAAATGTCATTTTACATATGAACCATTTGAAAATGTCACGAATCCAGTGGTGTAGTCAGATTTTTTATAAAAAAATCGCTAGTAATTATTTTAGATTTTTTACCTCGAAAAATAAGATAAATTGGCCATGGAAATGGAGATTTATTCATGAAATTAGGTGTCCTCGTGGACTTTTTGAATGTCTACCTAACGAAAAAAAAATATTCCAATCGGTTGAAAAAGTTTTAGAAGGGTGCTTCCATCTTAAATGGGTCACACTGTATATATATTGAAAAAAAACTTTCCATTTTGACTTTTAAAACGCTGTACCTCAGACACCAATGAATTTCCAACATAATGAACATATCTTCATGAAAAATGACTGATATTGTTTACCAAAAAATCAGGGGTGGAACTCCTGCTCTTGTTTCGGAAAGTATAAAATTTATAAAGAAACAATTTCAACAAGGCGAAAGATAACTCAATTCTCCACAAGAAATATTTTCAGTAATTTCTCACAAAATGCACACGTTTTCTCAGAAAACCTGATTGAATTCCAATATTAAATTTCAGACTCGCCTTAACCTGCCACTGCAATTTCCGGCAGGGCCGAAAATCAGATTTGTCATAACTTTGCTAATAATTATAGTAGAAGGGAAAGAAAAAGTGTATATTGTTCCTGAAGACTTCTACTTCATCATGCAAATATAACATGTGAGTATCTGAGTACCCAAAATGTGTTTTATCCCACTTCACATAACCCGTCTACGATATTTACGGAGGATCCGAAAGTCATGGATATTTTAGTTGATATGAAATAATTATACTGAAGCAAGAATCAGTACTCTCTTTGGACTATATGCAACGATTTTAGACTAGTGAGACAAGTCTCACTTATACATGTCAAAGAAAAAACTGGGTTTTACTCCTGCCTCAGTTTTCAAATCACCCATAATCCCGGCAATTTCTTCACTAAATATTGAAAATAATCGCTCATCCTACATAAAACTGAAGTATGTGATTTCAAGTTTGAGGTTTGCACTTCACAATAGTGTTATTAAACATGTATGCGATATGAATAAGCGATTATTTTCAACATTTACTGAAGAGAATGCCGGTTTTATGGGTAAGTTGAAATTGAGGCAGGAGTTAAACAAAGTTGTTTTTGGCGTGTATAAGGGGGACCAAAGAGGGTATTGGTTGCTGCTTCAGTATAATAATTCCATATTTACTAAATTGTTCATGATTTTCGGATAATCCGCAGATATCTACGTGAAGTGTGACAAAACACATTTTAGGTATTCAAATACTCGCATATTATATTTGCATGAGAAGGTAGGAGAGTCTTCAGAAACAATATTAACTTTTCCTCTTCCTTCTCCGATCATTTGTAGCAGAGTTATGATCAATCAAATATTCGGCTCCACCACAACTTTCAGCGGCGAGTTAGCGTGAACCTGAAATTTGATGTTGGCGTTCAATCACGTTTTCGGGGAAAAAGAGCGCATTTCATAAAAAATTTCTAGCGATCATTCTTGTGGAGAATTGAATTGTCTTTCACCATGTTGAGTTGTTTTTCTAATCATATACTTTCCAAGATTACAGCAAAAATCTATTTATTAATTTTTAAACGAAAAAAAAAAATATGTTCCACCCCTGAAATTTCCGTAAACAATTTTTTTTTCGTGTTCATCATGGTTCCAATAACTAGCATACCAAGTTTGGTGGTGCTACAATCGATACTCGTCTCAAAACCCAATCGTACTGGATTAGAATAAAAATAACATTGTATACATTATGGGCTCTGCGTTCTGAGACGCCTATGGATTTTAGAAACTGTCTTGGTGGATTTACCAATGCCAGAAATCTTACTTTTATCGACGCAATTTTGTGTCGATCACCATAACTGAAACGTTCTCACGCTAACAAGAGTAACAAGACTCGGTTTATCTACCGTATATGGTCACTTAAACCGACATAATCAGTATAGAAAAAATCTCGCATTCCATTATTGTATTTTCGAAAGATAATATTTACCCGCCGCATGGTGCCACAGTGGTAATAGTTTCTTCGGCACCAAATGATCGAAACGATGGCTCAAGTTTTTTTCTTGGTTTCTTGTGATTATTTGTTTTGGATATCTGAAAAAATGAGGTTTAGTTTATTATTACCATTCAACTGGATTATAAAACTGATATAAATACGACCTGATGGCATTCACGAGATTGAATAGTTTGGACATTATGACTTTTCAGATGTCATGTCATAAACGGAATGTAAAGGATAGGTCGCATAAAAACTCTGTTAAGTATATAGGGTGAGTCAGAATAAGACCGGCATATCATAACACTTATTATATATTACTTATTATATATTATTTATTTAAATATTAATGAATTCCAATTGGGATTGCCAGTGAATTAATATTCCAGAGAAGTATAGGTTTCTTATTATACCACGAATTATATTTAGGATGACACGTAGAAACTGAGAACGTTTCCATTATGACAATCGATAACTATATCAACTGGAGCAAATCAATTTTTATTTACCAAACCAATCAGATATATATTTTCCAATGATAAAAAGTTAATCTCCCTGTCTAATCGAAAATATACTCACTCAATCCTCTTGTCTAATCTTATCGATCTATGCGAAAAACAATACATTTGAAACTTATTCAGGTTCATTATTATTTCAATTCGAGAAATTTTGGATCACTTCAGAAAATTGATAAATTTTTATCAATTTTGCTTTCTATCTTCTGCTATGCTATTTTATGGCATGGAGTCTTGAATTCGTTTCAAACCTAATATTGACAGGTGGTAGGAATTCTTATACTTATAGTGATGAAAAGAATTACAGAGTTTTTTAAAAAATTCGAAACTTAATTAAATTAATCATTCAAATTAATAATACAATTGCTACAATTTGTCAGTAAAAAAAAATGTCGTATCAAATACTTCGTATGATACATTTTCGCTGGGAGCTTTTTTCATGAAATCGCCTGTGCGTCATACAACAAAATTCAAACTCTTACAAAAAAGTTCTACTTTACGAACTTGTGTGTCATTAATAATTGTTTGCACTTAGGTACATCCAAATAATCATAAATCATGAAAAATTCAAAATTCAGAACAAAAATGACAACCGACATCTTACAAGTTCGCGCAACTCATCCAATAGAATGTATCTAGTGATTATACGAAGTACCTTGTTCGGCATCCTCTCTATCCTTGTTTTGTTAAGGCTGTTGAACAATGGGGAAGCATACAGCGTTGCTGGTCTAACAATTAGATAGTAGACCAGCATTTTGTTTCTGAGGCTCAAACTAGATCCTTCAGTAATGGGTGGATTAGGTCCGTGTGTGTGTTCCCCGGAGTATCTCAGATATTGGGTTTATTAGGAGTGGTGTGCCACAAGTATCTCTTCTTGGGCCTATCCTGTTCCTGCTGTATTTCAATGATCTCGTTAAATTAAAAATAGGGGGAATGTTCGTTTTCGCGGACAATACAACTATTTTGTGGCATGATAAAGAGTACGTGAGCTTTAATCATTTACAGTCAAGATTTATGGCGAAGCAAGAAGGAATGCAAAGAAGCATTCGAAAATCGAACCATTTTTCAATTTTACGAAAAACCGGCACAAAACTGAATACACTTCCGTGAAATCTGACAGGTTTTCTGACAGATCGATGAACACTCGTATTATTGCATTTATTTTGACGCTTTCATGGTCCTCTTTATAATATGCCATAAAAATGCTGTGGTTCATTAGTATTCAAGGGAAACTATGAGTGTGCGGTGAGACTGAATTCAGAATTTGATACAGAATCGCAAAAGGCATGAAAAAATCTGGCATTTAAAAAAGTTAGCGTCGGTGTCGCGACGCCCTAACGGATGACGCTCATTAAGAAATCTCTACGTAAAGAAGAGGACCTCAAAATTATCTGCTTTTACGAAATATAGATATCCTCTTTAATTTTCCAAACATTTGCATTATGGGTTGGAATTGTAGCAGTTATACAACACCCTGTACATCAGCAAAAATCGTTAGTTTGTCGGATAAATAACAATGAATCAAGCTACACGATTTCAATTATTTTATTTTCCAGGCGTTAAATTGTTTTCTTTCGGCTGATTCTCTAATTATTGTTTTCCGTTCTAATTATTTTAGAAATGTTATCTTTTTTGTCACCTGTTAGTTGTGCTCATTAAGTGCACTCTCGATTAACCTCAAGAATATAAACAATAATGTTTGTTTCAACTTGAAACGAATGTGAAACTTAGTAATCCAGAACGATTGGGTTTTTGAGACGATGATCGATTAAACACGAAAAAAAATTGTTTACCAAAATTCCAGGGGTATAACATTTTTTTCTTGGAAAGTAGGTAAAAATGATTCTTAGAATTTCTCTTAAAATTGAAATGTTTGTTTAAATTGTTATAAATAGTTTTTTTCCGTTAACCAGCTGTCATCCCCTTACGAACGGCAGCTCTCAAAAGTCGAAGCTTGGGCGAGCCAAGGATTAACGAGGTCTTACCTTTTGACGTGCGAATCCTAACACTTTCTCGGGCCATCAGAAAAAAATTCTGCAGTCCCTAGGCTTTGAACCCACCACCTGCAGCCAGAGTGATTGAGAGATCGGTGCTTTTACCATTAGGCTACCTGGCCCTTTGAGTATTTTTTGAAAATTCTGCATTTTGTTTGTATATTACTACTGATTATTTTATATATTCAAAATTCAAAAACATTCAAACGAACCGAATTTAGTGATATCACTCGTCCCAACGGACCAAGCAAAGAGTTTGCGTGAAAATTAAAAAAAAAATGATAAAATTTGAAGGACTCGTGGTTTTACCTTTGTTATATCAATTTCTCTATAATCTGATCAACAAGTTGAAAAACGTGAAAAATAGAAATAAAGCTCCTAAAAATATGAGCGACAGCTCATCGGATTCGGAATGACTTCCAGAAAAATTGGTTTTGAGGATTTTACCGCACGTAAAAAATTGCTATTGTTATCAACAAAATAAGTTGAAAAAAAAAACGTTTTTAGTTTTTTGTTTATAACTCGAAAACTATAAATATTTATGGAATTTTGAAAAAAGCAGGGTTTGTTTACTACTTTTCTGATAAACAGTACTTTTGTGCGAATTTGATGGAAATACGAGTTTTTGAAATATAATCTATAGGGCAAACAGTCTACGCAGGTGCATAAAGTTAAAAGTTGGGAACTTCAAAGTTATGTATTATGAAATGTGAATAATACGAGATCTGTATTACCATAAATTGTGCATTATGAATGTGGTAATTACCCCTTTTCTCAGTGTACTTCAAGAAATGGATATACAGTGACAGCCAAAAAGTATGTTCCATATGGGAAAAAAGTTTATTATAAGAGTATTAGAAAAACGATTCTTGGGAAAAGTTTGTGCATGTCCGATAACCTAAAAATCGATTTTGACACATGTCACGTGATCGCTGGTATGGCGGCAAATTGAAAAAAATTAATATGAAAACGCAAAAAGTGGGGTAAAATGGAAGAAAAAGTGATTTGAAAAAGTTGCTTAGAATTAAATTGTATACACATATACGAAGTTTGAAAAGGTAATGAGAGAAAATTGAAAATAGATTTTTTTTTTAAATATTTTCCTAGCTGTATAAAAATATCAAATTATTATTATATGAATAGCTTGACCATACACCAGTAAGCACTAAATTAAAAAAATTGGATTTTGTTAAAACCCTGGCTGTTACGTTGGTTCGTATCTAACAGTTATATCAGAATTCCACGACCATTGTGATGACATGACACTTCAGAAACATGATGTTTTCCAGATTATAATCAATTTTCGATGATAATCGTGCCAGAGCGTTTCACTTCGCATGCAATGTTGAAAACTCAAGCCTCTTTAATTTGACGCACTATTTTTAAGATTATGTGAGAAGTGAAACGTTCGTGCACGATTATCATCAAAAATTGATTATAATCTGAAAAATACGATATTTTTGGATCTCCCTATCATCGCAATAATAGTGGAATTGTGATATATCTATTAGATACGAACCAATGTAACAGCAAGGGTTATGACAAAATTAAATTTTTTCAATTTAGTGCTCTCTGGTGTGGAGAAAATGAGAAAGTTTTTGTTATTATCATCGGAATACAAATATTTCAGTATGGTCAAGCAATTCATAAGAAAATAATTTGATATTTTTCTACAGCTAGAAAACTATTAAAAAAAATTGCTGTTTTCAATATTCCCACATAATTTTCTCAAACTTTGTATATGTGTATAAAATTGAATTCTAAGCAACTTTTTCAAATAACTTTTTTCGATATCTTGCCATTTTATCCGACTTTTTGACTATTCATGGTAATTTTTTTCAATTTGCCGCCATACCAGCGATCACGTGACATATATCAAATTCGATTTTTAGGTTATCGGACATGCACAAACTTTTCCCAAGAATCTTTTTTCCAATACTCTAATAATAAACTTTTTTCTCATATGGTACATACTTTTTGGCGGTCACTGTATATCTCTCCAAACGAAAAAACATTCGAAAAGTTAAATTAGATACAGAGTAACACGAATAGTACATTAACGATTCTCCTTGAGTCACCGGGTTTATAAATAAGTACACAATAAGCAGAAAAACAGCTATGTGCTCAATTTGAGACAGTGCCGACTTTATAAATGCACAAAGGTATCGCAATTGAATGCAATCATAAAATAATTTACGTAGACTAAAGTGAAAAGACGAGTCAGCGTTTATCATGGTACGGCGTTTATTGACCCTTTGTCCAACTTAGTCGATAAATGTGGGTATTTGTTGGTCACGGTGATGGTACCGCTCTACAAATAGTTTGTAATCCAGTAACGACAGACAAACTCGAGCCAAAAGTCAAGAATGAATTGTAGCACTCTGAAACTCGGCACATGACATCTCGATATCATGTATTATTAGAAAAAAAATTGTTTACCAAAAAATCAGGGGTGGAACATAAAAAAAAAAATCATTCAAAAAATAGTAATTTATGTATCAAGTGAGTAAAGTGATTTTTTTACGAGCAAGAAATGTTGACGCACGACACTTTACTCACGAGTTTTATGCAGTATTTTTTCTACAACTGTCAAAAAAAAATAACCAATTCATATTTTTTTGCAAATCTGAAATGAATTTGGCATATTTTTATTGATTCATTATTCTAACATAGTTCGAAGAGTATGCCGGAGAGTTTTGTTTCAAACAAATGGAACGAATAATTTTGACAGAGTCGAAATTCCTTTCTCTTCACACTATCCCGCAAAATGGAAAATTAGAAGCGAATATTAAAATAACCTATTCATCGAGGTCAATATTATTATTATTAATGTTGACTTGACTTTCGAATAACTAGTCCATCGAAGTAACTTTTCATTTTCTTAGATTTGTATTCAAAATAAATGAACAATCCTCGTGAAGCAACGAATACCTTTTTCTTTCTTTGAACTATGTCAAGGAATTCTCATATTTGCCCTATCCACGATTTTCTCCGTTCAATCTTCATCACTTTTCATTTCTACCTTAATTAAATTTATAGTTATAAAGAATTCGTTATCTGGATAGATGCCCAATTTCACAAATTTCATTAATTATTGTTGTCAACTAGTTTCTGACGGCCAAACAGCCAGAGCTACCTTGGATTACCTAGTGTAGATTAGGTCCAATAGTTCCTTAGAAAGTTCTGCGGACTCGTATTTTCAGCTTTGGGATTGCAATTCATTAATATTCCAAAAAATTATCGGTAATAATCATACCACTTTATATTACCCCTGAATATATTCGCTGCTATAGTTTGGAATTTTGATAATACCTATTTAATAGTAAGAATGCTTAGAATAGTATTGGTGAAACATTTGTATATCAGATATTTATAGGTTATTAGTTGCCAAAGAAAATGAAAACTGGCTTTGTCACAGGATTTCGTTATTATTCGGATCTGTCACTGTTGTTGCATGAAACTGTTAGTTGCCTAGCAACAGTCGTTAAAAAAAGTGCACTTTTTTTACGCTTTTCCGTTTAATAATGAAATCGTATGTTGATAGTGAAATATTGTAATACTTTACGCATACAAACCACACAAAAAAAGTGGACTTTTTTGACAATTGTAGAAAAATATATTTTTTTTGTTGTTATTTCAAAAAATATAAGATTTATCAAAAAACGATTTCGATAGGTCGAGAGATAATTCAATTATCCACAAGAATGATTATCAGTAATACCTTATCAAATACGCTCGTTTTCTCAGAAAACGTGGTTTAACGCCGACATCACATTTCAGGCTCGCTCTAACCTGCCACTGCAAGTTCAGGCAGGTTTGTCATAACTTTGCTAAAATTAACAGTAGAAAGAAAAGAAAAAGTGTATATCTTTCCTGAAGACTTCTACTTCCTCATGCAAATATAGCATGCGAGTATCGGTGTACCTAAAATGTGTTTTGTCACACTTCACATAACCCTTCTACGATATTTACGAAGAATCCGAAACCCATGGATATTTTAGTTAATATGAAATAATTATACTGAAGCAGGAATCAGTACCCTCTTTGGACCATATGCAACGATTTTAGACTAGTGAGACAAAGAAAACACTGGGTTTTACTCCTGCCCTAATCCCGGCAGTTTCTTCAGTAAATATTGAAAATAATCGTTGATACACATCCTACATAAAAAATTAAGTATGTGATTTCAAGCTTGAGGTTTGCCCTTCCCAATATTGTTATTAAATATAAGCAGGATATGAATAAACGATTATTTTCAACATTTACTGAAGAGAATGCCGATTTTATGGGTCAGTTGAAAATGAGGCAGGAGTAAAACAAAGTTTTTTTTGCATGTATAAGTGGGACCTGTCACACTACTTTGTTGAATTGTTGCATATAGTCCAAAGAGGGTATGGGTTACTGCTTCCGGATAATAATTCCATATTTACTGAAACATTTATGATTTTCAAATCATCCGCAAACATCACCGTGAAGTGCGACTAAACACATTTTGGGTACTCAAATACTCGCAAATTATATTTGCACGAGAAGGTAGGAGTCTTCAGATACGATATAAACTTTTCCTTTTTCTTCTCCGATCATTTTTAGCAGAGTTATGGCCAATCAAATATTCGGCTCCGCCAGAACTTCCAGCGCGAACCTGAAATTTGTCGGCGTTCAATCACGTTTTCTGAGAAAACGAGCGCATTTCATAAGAAATTATTAGGAATAATTTTTGTGGAAAATTGAATTGTTTTTCACCTTGTTGAGTTGTTTTTCCGATAAATCCTATACTTTCTGAGATTACAGCAAAAATCTACTTATTTTTAAACGAAAAAAAAATATTTTCCACCCTTGGAATTTTGGTAAACAATTTTTTTTCGTGTACCAACATATCAAGTTTGGTGGTGCTACAATCGATTCTTATCTCAAAACCCAATCGTACTGGATTTTGATGAAATCGGATGAAATATATCGATCCGAATGAAAAGGTTCGATATTCTCGAATTCTAGGTGTTTCTCCTTATGCATTTTCCGCATTTCGTTTTGAAATCTGGTAATGTCTACGAAGAGTTACGTCATAATATTTTTTTTTCTACGACCACATGTAAATATGCCCATTTTATGCGCCTTATCGATCAAGGAAGTAGGCCGATTGTAAACACTTTTCCATTTCTACATCGCGAGCTATACTGTAATGATCATTTCAGTACAGGATATTTCATTTCCCACGACTTTCATGAACTACTAGACACTAGACTGTAATTTTTATGATCATAAATAATATAAGATCGAATCAAGTTTCTCTCTCTCTCTCTCATAATTTTATTGTCATTTTCTGCTACCTGTACGGTGCAATATGGACATGCTCCGTTGCGGGAAATCCGTTCGTCATCCGGGCTTTAACCGGCGTAGACAACGAAGCTGTATCGGGGGGATGCAGTTGTCTTGCTCTAGGCAATACTACATCCCTTATTTTTAATTGGTATGGTACGTCAAAGACGGCGGACATTCGTCACAAACATATATCTCATTTATACTAGTGTTCTGGCTAGGCTTTGTTACTAACTCCATACGCCACCTTAGGAGCAGCACTGTTAATTATTAACGCAACAGTGAATCGTGGAGGATTATCCCCAGCCAGCAACAAGATTCAATCACTCAGATTTACATCTGAAACTGAAAAAATCTTGTCCTGCCTGGGGATCGAGCTCGCGACCTTTCGATCACGAAGCCCCGACGCTACCACTGCGCCAATCCCCGTCCCTTCGAATCAAGTTTGTTAACGTTCTAATAATTTGACATTTCACTTCAGTATTTACAAAATTTGATTAAAAAAATAAGTACCTAATCGAAAATGAGTAGTAATATTGAGGATGATTTGACATTGACACCGCTAATTTCAATATAAAGATTGATGACAATCGAATTCTATATATTCGAATAGTTGGTAGGAAGTTCTATAGCAGTTAATCCTCGAGTTAATCTCTTTGCATTATCATGTAGGCTCGTAGTCGCGATTGATAAGTGAAGGAACCCTTTTCCGGAGTTTAGCATCGAACTAACTATCCTCGCAAACTGCAACAAAGGCGTATCGACAAGGAATAGAAATTCGAACAACACGCATAAGCTTTGCAGGAGGCGTGTTTTACCGACCATAACCACTATATAATGAAAAGTCCGGCCCAGCGTTAACACCAGCGCAGGCGGACTACCGCGCCCTTTCGCGGGGGCGCTATGTTCGCCTCGGCAAGGCACCCCTCATGCACCCCTGAAAAGGTGCATGGGGGTTGCTACTATTACGCCCATATGCCCTTCCCCCTTCCCCCTGGATTGCGGGAATGGGATATATGTATGTGGCTTGTCATTGTATGTGAAATGTTAATTTGACGGAAATTGTAAATAAAAACCCTATTTATTTATTTATTTATTTAAGTGAAGGAACAGTCAGGATTTGGATAGTGAGGGTGAGGGTTCGAATCCCATATAAACCACTTTTTTTTTCTTTTTTGAAATCGATTAGTGTTCGATTTTCATTATAATTTTCAATATTTGTATCTTCAATTCCTTTTTTAGGTTGATTATATTATGGGAATCATGACGGCAGGGAAATTTAAGATAAAAAGTGTTATTGAAAATGTTACAGTTTTGTTTTTGATTCAGATGGTCGTAGAAAAAGTATAGTGTACAATTTGCATGAAATGACCCATTTCACTGTACAATATACCATTTCCTTTTTAGTGCATTTTTATAAAAGCTTGTCTTTAAAAATATGTTTTTATATAATATTTATTGTGATATCATATCGAATGCTCTCTGAATTGAGCAAAATACTTCCATTCGCAACACGGCCACATGGAACTTGAATAACACTTGACAAAACATCTCATAAAAACAGTTCCCCAGCTCTTATTTATCGGAGATATCAGACAAATCGTGGCTCCAGCGTTCGAGTGTGAGCAATAAAAATAATAAGCCGAGCTGAAAACTGACGTAATTTACCACATCGGATTATGCATTACATAATGGTTATAATTAGTAATTCATTCATTCTTGTGCATGTTGAAATAACGTTGAAACATCATTGTTGTATCGAATATCATCTTGAATCCGGTGACGACCATAATCATGGGATGATTCTAGAGAAAGACAACAAATGTGTTAGTCACCGAGACTACAAAGATCCTTTTTATTTCTTGGTAGTACAAGGTGGACTCCTGAAAAGAAGATATACTCCCGCAAATTGTATATTCAGGGGTAATATAATAAGTGGTATGATTATTACCGATAATTTTTTGGAATAATGAATTGCAATCCCAAAGCTGAAAGCAGGACTAGTTGTATTTTCTTGCATTGGGATTGCCAATGAATTGATATTCTAAAGAATTATAGGTTTTTAATCATACCACGAATTATATTTAGGACGACAATATATCGATTTGAAATAAAGAAAAATCGTGTCACCTGCTAATTGATGCTTTACTTCTAGCCGTTTTCAACGGAATACTGTTTTCCACGGCCTCATCTATGATACCAATGGACATTTGTCCCCAACGATCGCTCATATTGATAAATAAAGATAACTAGTCAAAACACATAAATGTGACGTTTATAATTTAAATCATTTTCACTTGACAGATGGTAAAACAAAAACTAAGCAGGTTTATCAGCGTGAAAATACAGCGACAAGCTATATTTTCACTGTAGTTCTGATTCTATTGGCTGAATTTCAAAATTTGAAATCCACTGATTGGTTGTTAAGCAAGGAAATATATTGTCGTTGGTTGAAATGGTTGAAATCGAGTATTGGATGTAGCCTGTGCAGCTGTTAAATTTCTATTCTTGATTATCCGAATTCGTATGGTTTGGTTAGTCTAAGATGTCTAGAAACCCTGGTGAATTCAACGATTCGATTTTGTTTTGATTTTTATGGACGGCACCTCCTGTTGGATTAGGTCCTAGTTCACATTCTTTAGTACGTGGCGCTTATAGCGCTGACAAGAACTGTTAGGCTGCTTACCCATAACGACGTTTTGCGTTCACGACTTTTATTTTTATTCTGTTCTCTTATTGGTTCCGTTAAAAACGCTCGAAGCTGTCATACATTTGACGTTACTTCGATAAATTTGAATTTTGAATTAGTTTATCAGGAATTTGATTTCATTTTGATTCTGGTTTAGTAGTGATTGGAGTTTTTGTCCTATTTTTCATTGTGTATTGTGTTGTTTCTAGTTCTTCGTTGTTTATGGTGTTTTCCGATCAAGTTTCTTGTTTTCCTGATTTTTGGATTGTTACCTATTTCATCTTATAAATTGTTCAACACTTCAGTCAAGAGATTTTCTTGAACATTTTTGCTTAAATTAGTGCCTAGAAAATGACCCGAGTGTGCATTTTATAATAATAATAATACCGGAAATATCTCATTATGGCGTTTTCACAGTTTTCCGAAGTTAATCGATTGGAATTTTTATTAACATAACATTACTTTACATTTTATCAAAACAGACACAAACTCTCAACACAAACGTCACAAACTGTCAAAATTCAGACAGTCAGAAAGAGAAATCTATGGTCATGGAAGAAAAATGTTCACGAAAATTTGAGCACCTTGTGTATAAACATAACTGAGTCGCCCTCTGAACATCGGAATTCGGAACCCGAACCTAATTATCAAAAAATCAAGCATTTTCAAGTAGGCAGGTGTCTTCAGTTTGATCCCAAAGTTTTACAGGTATAAGTGCACGCACCAGGGTTTCTAGACATCTTAGGTTAGTCATCCAGCCTCCCAGACAGGGCAGGCCTTTGCCTCTATAAAACCAAGCTATAGAATCTTTTTCGTCCACAAAATAAAAGAAGCAAATGCCTATTTTTATAAGATAGTTCGTTAATGAAACCCCCGATTTTCGCCCCAGCTAAATCGCTTAGTGGAATTTTTTAAACAAGAAATAGTGAAAAAAAATAACAACTTTTTTGGTTTTTTACAGATATTCTCAAAACTATCTAAGGAATCGTTTTACAGTCCATATAACTTTTATAGAGAATTATTAAACCTACAAAACGGGTTTTTGTACGACTAGATCGGTGCATTTTCGTCTAAGAAAATCCGGGAAAACTTCAAAAAAGAGACCATTTTTCAAAAATTCACAATTTTTATAAATCTGAAACTGGACAAGCAATATTTTGGAAACTGATAGATAATAATGTGTTGTTGAACTCTGCGCAAGATGTTTTCTGTCCGATGCGTATTTTTGGCACAAACGCGTTATAAACAACTCAAGGGCATATCTTGCAAAATGCGTAGATTTAAAGGAAATTATCATATTCAAATTCTGTTAACGGCATCTGGAAGTTAAGATCAAACACTACAATTTGTGTATTTTGGATTTCCATCTGAGAGATGGAAAATGTGTTGAAAATTCCATTGAAAGTTGCTCTAAACGCTGGAAAGTGTGTTCATGGCATAGTCAAGTAGCAGTAGTGGGAGAACTATCGAGGAGAGGAGAGTATAAACGCGCGGCGATTTGAACAGTACAATTCCCCCACTACCGCTCCTCGATTCTGACCAGCAGTGGGGGAACTGTCGAGGAGAGGAGAGTATAAACGCGCGGCGATTTGAACAGTACAATTCCCCCACTACCGCTCCTCGATTCTGACCAGCAGTGGGGGAACTGTCGAGGAGAGGAGATTATAAACGCGCGGCGATTTGAACAATGCAATTCCTCCACTACCGCTCCTCGATTCTGACCAGCAGTGGGGGAACTGTCGAGGAGAGGAGAGTATAAACGCGCGGCGATTTGGACAATACAATTCCCCCACTACCGCGCCTCGATTCTGACCAGCAGTGGGGAAACTGTCGAGGAGAGGAGAGTATAAACGCGCGGCGATTTGAACAGTACAATTCCCCCACTACCGCTCCTCGATTCTGACCAGCAGTGGGGGAACTGTCGAGGAAAGGAGAGTATAAACGCGCGGCGACTTAAACAATGCAATTCCCCCACTACCGCTCCTCGATTCTGACCAACAGTGGGGGAACTATCGAGGAGAGGAGAGTATAAATGCGCGGCGATTTGGACAATGCAATTCCCCCACTACCGCTCCTCGATTCTGGCCAGCAGTGGGGGAACTTTCGAGAAGGGGAGGGTATAAACACGCGGCGATTTGAACAATGCAATTTCCCCACTACCGCTCCTCGATTCTGACCAGCAGTGGGGGAACTATCGAGGAGAGGAGAGGAGAGTATAAACGCGCGGCCATTTGAACAATGCAATTCCCCCACTACCGCTCCTCGATTCTGACCAGCAGCGGGGGAACTATCGAGTAGAGGAGAGTATAAACGCGCGGCGATTTGAACAATGCAATTCCCCCACTACCGCTCCTCGATTTTGACCAGCAGTGGGGGAACTATCGTGGAGAGGAGAGTATAAACGCGCGGCGATTTGAACAATGCAATTTTCCCACTACCGCTCCTCGATTCTGACAGCAGTTGGGAACTATCGGGGAGAGGAGAGTATAAACGTGCGGCGATTTGAACAATGCAATTACGTGCGGCGATTTGAACAATGCAATTCCCCCACTACCGCTCCTCGATTCTGACCAGCAGTGGGAAAACTATCGAGGAGAGGAGAGTATAAATTCGCGGCGATTAATGCAATTCCTCCACTACCGCTCCTCGATTCTGCCACGAACGCACTTCCAAGCGTTTGGAGCAAGTTTCAGTGACATTTTCAACACATTTCCCACCTCTTAGGTGGAAATCCAAAATATACAAATTATAGATATTGATATCTTCTTCGACATACCTTCAACACAATTTGAATACGGCGATTTCCCTTAAATCGGCACATCTTGCAATAGGTGCCCTTAAATTTTTTATAACGCGATAGTACAAAAACTACACATCGGACCTTCAATTCCTTCATACTTTTTGGTATATTGGCAAGATACCAAAAAAGTTGTAACTTTTTTCACTATTTCTTGTTTGAAAACATTCCACAAAGCAATTTTGCTGGGGCAAAAACTGTGTTTTTCATTTACGAACTATCTCTTAATTAAAGAGTAGTATAGGCCATTTGCCATAGGTCATAGTTCTGTAGCGGCGAATCGGATTTAAACACAAAGTAGCAGAATTTTCAACAAAGAATAAATACTACAACTGAATATTGAAGAAGAAGAAGTGACCGTGGACAGCACTCGAAACTGACATTTGACAAGTGACTATTGAAGTGAGGAATCACCCTGATCGACCAGGACCGACCGTCCGCGACCGTCCACCTACGACCAAAATTAGAAGTAGATCAATGAAAACTTTCAAAGTCACACTGATCGACCATCCACGACCGACCACTAGAATAATTTTGTAAATCTGACATTAATTTGACATTCGAAAGGTTATGTGAATTGTCTGTTCATTTATTGAAAATAAGTTAAATTCATAATATCAATAATTTTCAACAGACATTTTATTTTTCCGGTAGGAAATATACCTATTTACATGAGTTTTGTTGAAGTCAAAAGTTCATCATAAATGTGTGTCAAAATGACATTACGTCAGGATAGTGTGACACCGACCAAAATGTCCAGCAGACTACAATTTCGAACATGGTCTTTGAAAAACGGTCGAGGACGGTCAATGACGATTATACAGTGTGAGTTGTGCGATAAGAATATACGTGTTGGAAACTTTGGTCGTAGGTGGACGGTCGCGGACGGTCGGTCCTAGTCGATCAGTGAGATTCCTGGCTTAGGCAATAGTGGTGAAAATGAGTTCATCAACTATAACTCATCAACGTTGCAATCAATTCTAATTTTTTTACAGTGATGTGAAGAAAAAGGAAGGCGGAAGATATTCCGTATATAATATGTATATAGGGTGTTCTATTTAAAAAATGGTTATGGTCTTTGTATTTTTTAGACAGAAAATGCAATTAAGTAACATAATTATCACACTGGCCGATCTGAATCGTATTCAGTACGGTCTGCATAATGAAGCCGTACCTGCCTTGCATTTTCATTTGCTAAATAATGTTATTATTCTGTCTACCGTTTCGAACCGTTACGCACATTCCAGTCAGGTTCGAAAAATCGAAATGGAACTAGAACTCGTATTCACCCACTTTTCTTGTTTGTTTCGAACTGATTTATGATAGGCAGTAATGATTGTCCCGTTTCACGTACAAGGTCCGTCGTTTTGTAGAATTTGCAGTTATATGTCCACGGAATATAATCGTATAACACGTTTTGTTATGTAACTTTTTTGCCGGATAATATAAATAATAATTATAATAGGTTTATTACCCAACAGTTTAACCCGTTTACAGGACAATATTAGTTGAAATTCATTATATCTTATATTCAACAATAATTTTAGTAATATAGAAAAGAAATCAAATCATTATTCTAAGTTTCAGAACACAAGAAATATAAGTAACTAATTATTCTCTATGTACTCTGGCTAATTTTAGAACTTTAGCAACAGAAACAATGGGCATATCGCAATAGTTTGATATTCTACTAAAATTTTGGCATAAATTGGTGCTTTGAATAATAGGTTAGTCCTAGCTATCAGAAGCCCAAAGGTCTCTAAATATCTTGCATGAAAAGTTGGTACATTGAAGTTGATTTGTTCAAGTATTTCAACCCAATTGATTTTGTTTGCATAAAATAGTAATTTACGTAACTAGTCCGGAAACAGTGTTTTTTTGGACGAGTGGAAATCTGCGAGTCCAAAAAAACTGTTTACAAATCGAGACACATTTATTTATTATATTTCTTTGTAGAAGAAACATTTTAATTTTTATTTGTATTAAATATTGAAATTCGAACAGAAGATAGGTACTAGCAGAAACATTCTAATTCTTATTTATATTAATATTTATATTAAAATTTGAGCACTTCCCGGACTAGTCCGAGAAGTGATCCTTTCTCAAAGAAAAATCGTCCGGGAAGTAAGTGAATCAGAGGTGAAACCCAAAAAAAAATTATTTAAAAAAATTATAAATTTTTATTGTTGTTGTTTTGGAAAGTATAAGATTTTTCAAGAAACAATTTCAACAAGGCGAAAGATAATTCAATTCTCCACAAGAAATATACTCAGTGATTAATCACAAAATGCGCTCGTTTTCTCAGAAAACCTGATTGAATTCAGACATCAAATTTCAGGCTCGCCTTAACCCGTCACTGCAATTTCCGGCAAGGAGAAAATTAGATTTGTGATAACTTTACTAAAAATTATAGTAGAAGGAAAAGAAAAAGTGTGTATCGTTCCTGAAGACTTCTACTTCCTCATGCAAATATAACATGTGAGTATCTGAGTACCTAAAATGTGTTTTGTCCCACTTCACATAACCCTTCATCATGGATATTTCAGTTGATATGATATAATTATACTCTCAGTACCCTCTTTGGACCATATGCAACGATTTTTGACTAGTGAGACAAGTCTCACTTATACATACCAAAGAAAACACTGGATTTTACTCCTGCCTCAGTTTTCAACTCACCCATAATCCCGGCAGTTTCTTCAGTAAATGTTGAAAATAATCGCTCACTCATCCTACGTAAAAAATGAAGTATGTGATTTCAAGCTTGAGGTTTGCACTTCACAACAGTGTTATCAAACATATACGCAGGATATGAATAAGCGATTATTTTCCACATTTACTGAGGAGAATGCCGATTTCATACGTAAGTTGAATATGAGGCAGGAGTAAAACAAAGTTTTTTTTTGGCATGTATAAGTGGGACCTGTCACACTACTTCAAAAATTGTTGCATATAGTCCAAAGAGGGTATGGGTTGCTGTTTCAGAGTATAATAATTCTATATTTACTAAATTATTCATGATTTTCTGATCATCCGTGACGGGCGACAAAACACATTTTAGGTACTCAGATACTCGCATAATATATTTGCATGGGAAGGTAGGAGTCTTCAGACACCATATGAACTTTCCTTTTCCGATCAATTTTAGCAGAGTTATGACAAATCAAATATTCGGTTCCTCCAGAACTTTCAGTGGCGGTGAACCCGAAATTGGATGTCGGCGTTGAATCACGTTTTCTGAGAAAACGAGCGCATTTTATCAGAAATTACTAGGAATAATTTTTGTAGAAAATTGAATTGTTTTTCACCTTGTTGAGTGGTTTTTCCGATAAATCATATAATTTCTAAGATAACAGCAAAAATCTATTTATTCATTTTTAAACGAAAAAAAAATATGTTCCACCCCTGGACTTTCGGTAAACAATTTGTTTTTGTGTTTATCATGGTTCCAACTACTAGCATACCAAGTTTGGTGATGATCCTCGTCTTAAAACCCAATCGTACTGTATTAATAGATCTGAAAGGTCACATCGCATCTGACCAAGAACCGTCTCCTAGTTAAATCTGATCTAATCCAATATAAACGGTAGAAAGTTCAATTCTTTGCGAAAATTTCAATGACTAAGAACTTGGCATTTACAATCGATATTTGTTTCAGGCATCAACTATCGATGGGCGAAGGAAAGGTGCCTGCCTCTTCTGTCAGGAATATTTTATGGAACTTTATCTGCTGGCCGAACTGAAAACTATCAGCCTCAAAGTCACCACGGTGGACATGCAAAAACCGCCTCCCGATTTCCGCACGAATTTCGAAGCAACGCCGCCTCCCATTCTCATCGATAGGGGAATGGCAATTTTGGAGAACGAGAAAATAGAGAGGCACATAATGAAAAACGTACCTGGTGGACACAATCTTTTCGTACAGGTAAGCAATTATGGCGCTGAATTTAAAAGTCTCGGAATTCGAAAATATAGCATTAATTACTTGAAACGCAATTTTTATTATGAAATATAGTCCAAGAACCAGGGGTTTTAACCTGACACTAAAACCAATAGAAATGATTTTTGGCATATGGGCAGTTTTTGACAGGTACTTAAAGAAAAATAAATGTTCTGCATGCGACTTTCCGCGAATAATCGGTATAATATTGTCACGGAAATATTCAGACCTGGCGCCATCTAGGAGGACAAGAGCGAAATGATAACAATACATACATATAAATTAGGTTTTGTAGTGTATTTATTCTGTTTTTCTACATTCATGCAAAAAGCAAAACTTTATTGAACTATATTTAGTAGAAAAAGAAGTTCTTTATTGCACTAATGCAATAAGTTTTTATAACACTCATCTATCATTCTACTTCAAAGTGCTGTCATCATGACAAACATAAACGCTCAAACCCACTATATATTTATCAGATATTTTATTTTGTTTTTAAACATATTATTATTAAATATTATATTGTATTAATGTTAACAGCCAGATTTAAGCAAACAATGCTATCCCGAGAATAACTCCATAATCAAAACTGATCCGCTTTGTTCTAAACCGTCTACCTTGATTTTTATAATGCAACTGTGGTTATAGAAACGTCAGTTGAAAAATAATTCTGACAATTACAGAATTGAAAGTTGCGCTTTTCATTTTCCTACACCTAGTGCGCACCTTAATAAATCATTTTTTGCTTTTTGCATGAACGTAGAAAAAATGTTGTATGCAACTCGTTCAAAAATTGTTTATTGCATTCTCTTTTTTCACTTGTTGCATAAATAACTATTTAAGTGTTTGAATAAAGAATTAATTAAAATGAAATCGAGAAGGTTCTTTACAATATCCAACAAAAATCACACTATAGTAATTCCGTATCTTATAAACAATTAACATGTAATCTGATAAAATCATAACATGTAATGGAACATCAGCTTTTATTTCAATTTCAAAGATATCCATAAACGGAATTCAGTTTTAAAAAATGATCACTTGAGTATCAGATAAACAAAGGAAGGAATTCAGTTTCTATTATCATTATCAAAAGCAACTAAAAGGTTGAATTCAGTTGGATATTTTTGCAACGTTTTCAAGTTTTTGCACTCCTTTCAATTTGAATCACAAAAACTTTAGGTAATTTGAGTATGTATTTTTTCTAGATTCTTCTCATAATTCGATTTTCAAAACATTGAAACTGAGCACCAATAATCAATCAATCTTTGGAGAATTCTGAACCAGAAATTATTTTCCTATTCATAATTTTCCTTTGTGGGATTCATTGTACGCATCTTATAATAACAATATGTATTCATCATTGATATAGAAAATACATGTGCAAAATAATTCTTAATAGTACAGAATCAAAGTGAAGAATGAATCGTTAGCATGATATCAAATTCCGTGATTTTTAAACAATACAAGACTACTTAATGTAACTTTTCGGGAAGAAAATAGTAGGTACAATAATTGATCGAATCGAAATAGAATTTTTCTTTGGTAGGCTTTTGCTCGAAAACTACATACATCAAAATATTTCGAACTCATCTGAAGCCATCAAGATAGAAATCTGTAAAAATAGGAATACGTGTATAATAAGAATGAATAGAAATACGTTCGTTACTGAACATAATTAACATATTAACGTCCATACAACGAAAATACGAATCAGTTTAATAATGAAATGAAAAAACTACTTAGATGAACTTTGCAACTACAAAGACGAATATCTGGAGGTTCATTTATTCTTTTTTCTGGTAACAACTCTTTTATTTGGTATTTTTTGTAATTTCCAAAAATATTTTTAAGGTTTTTGGAAAAGAATGTCAAATTTGACAGGTTCAAGACTAATTATTCAAAATATGACCTAATCCAAATAGGTACAAAAATATACAAAGTGGGCACAAAACACAAAATTCAGAAATAAAGGACACCGCACACTTTAATAGGGAAAGTGGCCATCTGTCGAATCGACTGAATTTTTGATATATTGTAGTCCAAGTCTTTCCAAACAAAAAGTCCAATGGGCATAAGTTTTTCTATAGGCTAGTTTTGACGCTAGAGAGCGTTGAAAATTCAAATTTTTTCCTTATTGTTAAACAACAAAAAACATTACCCTGAATAATTTTAACTATTCTGAGTCATTAAGGTCTAAACATTCATCAATATAAGATGGTCGGATGGACAGATGGTCAATTATACAGTGTGTTCTATCTGGTATGGTCAAACTAATACTTAGTTGATAATGAAACTCAAGGAGAATACAATAAAAATAGGTCTAATTCATTTTGATAGGGTTTTGTCGAATTATTATGTAAATATATCCGATTATTTTATTGATGGTCAAGGAGTGTGATGGAGAAACTCCTCCTGGCGCGTCAACTAAGCCTACATTCGCACATTTAGCATAAGTATAATGTGGAGAAAATGATGGGCTATAACTCAATATACCATATGTTACATTTAACGTACCTTTAGAACCTGGTATCCTTGACCCTAATGAAAAACCGTCGAATAAACCCTAATAATAATTCACAGGGTATTTCATTTGGGAAAATATCAATACGATCAAAGAAACTGACATTGTAGTCGATCCACAGTTGCTATTTAATAGTATTTCAATGACGAAATTTTTCTCTCATCCTGCATAGACCCGGAATTCTCGGAAATGATTGAACAATTTTTAAAACGAATGTAGACTATGATATTTTCATAATGCGTCAAAGTTCAATTTCCCGAATACTGTTGTGATATCGATATAAAAACGAAAGTTAACCAGACAACAGGATCCAAAACTAGAATTAATGCCTCATATACAGAGCGATACGAAAAAAATGGGGTAGTATGGTGGAACGCATTATTTTAAAATGAAATATTAGTTATAACATCTGCGTAACCTTCATTCACCTCTCTACTACTATTGGTTGTCTCTGAATCAGTTGGAAGTTACGAATTTTTGTTCGAAATAAGTCCATTTGTAGATGCATCATACCCTGACGTTACAGTGATAGATTTGGAAAGAAAATTTTGCTAAGGCCATTTTATTGACACATTTTTAATATTTACAGGATGGTCGAAAAATATTTTTCAGTACGGAACTTTTAAAATTTAACTTTCGCTTTCTTTTAAAACGAACACTCGGTATATTTTTCGACTATGTAATGTAGTATACGATGTAGAATGGGATTCATAAACATTTTTTGATTGTAGATCCCTAAGGCGATTTGTAACCATTTTCGAATTATTGAACTTGAAAAATTGTAAGTAGCTGGAACACACTGTATAATTGACTAAATGTAACAACTCCAAAAAACAATACGTAAATAGTATCTCATATTAATGAATGTTTACATCTTGATTACTCAGAATACTGATGATTATCCAGGATAACGTTTTGTGTTGTACAAGAATGGAGAACAAATGCAGGTTTTCATGGGCCTCTAGGGCCAAAACTAGCCTAAAGAAAAAGTTGTGCCCATTGGACTTTTTGGTTGGAATGACTTGGACTACAACATATCAAAAATTCAGCCGATTAAAGTGTGCGGTATCCTTTTATTCAAAATGAGGATAATATACAAACGATAAATGGCAAAAAAAAATATAACCATTATCCTAGACTCATATTTGCAGGACAAAGAAGTGGCCACTCTGATAGAAAATCTTTACACCAAATTCAAGATGTATGTGCGGAAATTCGAATCGCCAGATACTTCGGAGAGCAGACAACCACTTCTTTCGCACCTGGAACGCATCAATGACTTCCTCGGCAAAAGAGGAACTAGATTCTTGACTGGAGATACAATGTCATGTTTTGACTGTGAATTAATGCCAAGGTTTGTATATGTTTTAATTTGTTATAAGTTACTATGAAGTTGAATTAATGAAGAAATTCCGCAGTCACAACAATGTTTCTGTTTAATGGGTCGAAACTAATTGGTAAAGAGTTGGTGGGGGTTTATTTAATGTGAATTAATTGTAAAATATTTCAAATAATTCAAAATTTCAAATCAGAGCCCACCACCCAAGTAGCAATTCAACGTTGCGGCAACGTGTTCGAAAAAGTTGTGCAACCAAACACTAGTTGCTTTGCCGACGTCAACTTTTTACTTAAGATCAACTGACAGGGATGCGTGGACATATTTTGGCCACTCTATACATATAAATGAGTTTTTTACTCTTTTGTTTTGCACTATACCAAGTGTTTCAAATTCGATTTTCACTATTGGGATCTCGGTAATAGATACGAACAATATGCAATAGAAAAAGTTTCAAAATTCCGAGTATATCCAGAAATATCCGGAAAAAACTAAATTGTGGAAATTATTATTTATATTATTTTTCTGGCTTCATTTTCAGAGGGATTTTGAAATGGCTCATTTAATCTTTCGTCCAGGCAGGTAGAAATTGTTATTACCTTGTTATTGATGTTTCATAAGTAACCATTTTTTATTAATATTTTTTTTTTGTTCTTGATAGATGGGAGGTATGAAAGTTTCGTTTTATTGTGATAGACTTCGTTGTTTCTAACTTTGACCTTCAATCTAGCACACTTAACGACATTTTGTTATTTTGCAAGTCACTGAATAATTTTTGAGCATTCAATTCATTCACGAAAAAATCCCATAAGCAGCGGTGTTTTTATCATTATGACTGGGAACAAGTTTGCCGTAAATCCCAGCGACAAAACGGAACCTAACTCTTTTCTGAAATCGCAGTTTTTTTTATAACCTGCATTGGACTCACAGTTTTATTTTGGACCAAGAAATTCAAATAGATTACCACAATATTTAAAACCAATCACAGATATTTAGAGTTTTAAAACGATTTTTATTGTGATTTATCAGCTTATTTCTCAATGCGCGCCTGGACATTTTAGTGTCTATTTTTATCATTAAATCGTTTTCCCATATTACAATTGACTAATGAAGTATTATTATTATTAATATTGTGCTACTATATGCTTTGTCTAACTGTCACATTGCTATACTTACACAAATGTATGTTTATTCTTTTGTTTTAAATTATATGTTCTATTTTAACATCATCAATTCATATGTATTATGTGTACATGTATTTTAAAGATGCTTCTGACTTGTTCTATAAGTCTTGTAAGTTCAAATGGATCAATAAGATGAATGATTGATTTTTTGACTAGAGTTCGCGATCCCAATGGTGAAGCTTGAATTTGAAATGCCCAGTATACAGTGACCGCCAAAAAGTATGTAGCATATCCGAAAAAAGTTATTATTAGAGTATTAGGAAAAAGATTCTTGGGAAAAGTTTGTGCATGTCCGATAACCTAAAAATCGATTTTGACACATGTCACGTGATCGCTGGTATGGCGGCAAATTTAAAAAAATTACTATGAAAAGGCAAAAAGTGGGGTAAAATGGCAAGATATCAAAAAAAGTTATTTGATAAAGTTGATGAATAGCTTGACCTGAAACATTTGTATTTCAATGATAATGACAAAAATTTCTCATTTTCTCCACACCAGAGAGCACTAAATTTAAAAAATTGAATTTGGTCAGAACCCTTGCTGTTACATTGGTTCGTATCTAACAGTTATATCAGAATCTCACGACCATTGTAATGACATAACACTTCAGAAACATGGTGTTTTCCAGATTATAATCAAGTTTTGATGATAATTGTGCACGAACGTTTCACTTCGCATATAATCTTGTCAAATGTCAAAACTTACAAAATTATTTTTGCGCAAAAAAACATTTGAAAACTGATTCAGAGCTGACCAACTTGAGAACGGTGAGAGACGAATTCTGCGAACTCCAATCGATTCAGAATGGCCGAATTAGTATATACTGAGAATTTGAACGAAAAAATCTATGGACTAAAAAGTCGAGTAATGATAGATAATTTTTTGAACTTCTTTATTTTTCACTTTTCGAATTTCAAATTTTTGTCCCCGAACGTATTTTGACGTGCTGATTCCGAATCTTCGAATGAAAATATCGAAAACTCATCAGAAATATTTTCTACTAACACCAATCGATTCAGAATTGCTGAATTAGTATATATTGGAAATTTGAACTAAAAAAAATCGACGGGCAAAAAAGGCAAGTATATCAAGATAAATAACTTTTTGAACTTTTTAAATTTTAATTTTCAAATTTTTATCCCCGAACGCTTTTCGACGTGCTGATTCCGAATCTTTGAACGAAAATGTCGAAAACTCATCAGAAATATTTTTGGAGCCAAAACAAAACCATTTGAAAACTAATTCAGAGCTGACCAACTCGAGAACGGTTAGAGATAGACGAAATCTGCGAACGCCAGTCGATTCAAAATAGCCGAATTAGTATCTATTGTTATTTTCGAGTCAATCAAAGAAATTTAAAATAACTCGATAAAGTTGCAAAAAAAATTGCAAAAAAAATCATCAAAAATACCAAGTCGTCACATCGACTTAGAAGTTCGTACTGTATACGTAAAATTTTATGCTCATTCCAAAAATGTATGATTTTTATATCCTCAGATATAAGATTTAGGCGGAATAAGGTGTTTAAGATGAAAAATAAAATTTTATGAGATTTTTTATTTTTAATTTTTTGAATTTCAAATTTTTGCCCTCGAAAGTAATTTGACGTGCTGATTCTGAATATTATAATTACTTCACTGATTTCATTAGGTGTTCAAAAAATTACTAGTTTTTTCAACCTCGGGTTAAGCTATTCATCAGGAAAGAATTTGATATTTTTCTACAACTAGAAAAATATTTGAAAAAAATTGCTATTTTCAATATTCTCACATTGTTTTCTCAAACTTTGGATATGTATATAAAATTAAATAAACTTTTTTCCCATATGGTACATACTTTTTGGCGGTCACTGTATATGTTATCTATAATTACAATTCAAAATTGAAGAAACACCTAATTGATATATTCATCTTACAGACTGCAACATATTCGAATTGGTGCCAAAGCTTTCCGCAAGTTTGAAATTCCCACCACATTTACCGCCCTCTGGACTTACATGGCCAACATGTATGAACTGGAGGCGTTCGTACAGAGTTGCCCTGCCGATCAAGATATAATCAGCCACATCAAGAACCAACTCGGACTAAGAACCACAGCGAGGATAGAGCTCGAAACGCCTGTGTATTCCACTGCCATTCCTGTGCTCGCTGATTCATAAGGCAAATATTGAAATGAAGGGTCATTTTGTGAATTTGTAATTGTCGAACTCAATCAGTAAGATTTGCTGTATTTTTTTCTCATTCGCAACAAAATTTCAATGTGCTTTTAAAAGGGTAGGTAATTCTTCTGATGTGTGACGTGGAATCTTTGGAGTTTGATCGAATTTAATTTCTATTTTGTCCGAAAATAATATAAATTTCTATCATTCAGACATTCCGTGAGTCAAAAACGAATTATTTCTTTCATGAAATGAACCCTTTAGCTGCTTTTCATGCTGTTTTAACTTTAGACCTAGTCAGGGGAAAAAAGCTTCGTACTTTTTTCTTTAACTGATTTCACACACAAGTACATAAAAAATGTATGTAAAGCATTTTATACAATGTGATCAGAAAAATATTTATATATACCAGTTGTTTCTTGTACATATACTTTTTCAGTTTTTGCTTTTTGGCTCGTAATTTTGTATAATTATTTTCATTTTTTTAAACTGGATGTAAAAATATTTGAATAGCATTTCCATTTCTTCATTTGAATCATGGCAAAATTGAATTTACCCTTTTCTTAAAGTCGAAGTTATTGTACTGGATTAATTTTTTTTTTAGATAGGTGTTCTTTATATTTTTATTGAGCTTGGATTCAAGCAAGAAAACAATATAATATAATGAATAAAGGTGTAAAATATTCATCAAGTTGTTTTCACTTTCATTATTTTTAACCAATTTAAATCATGTGTTTTAAATCTCAATTAAACCAATGATTTTAATCAAGTGATTTTTTTTTTCAAATCTGAAATCAGAAGTAACATGTAACTAATTTAACTAATACTGAAAAGGGGAACATTCTCCATGAAAATTGAAAAATGTGATTTATTTGTAATATATAACAGAAAACAGCTACTTCCCCCGCACAAGATATTACAAATAAATCACATTTTTCATTTTTCAATTTTCATGGAGAATGTTCCCTTTTTCAACATGAATACCTCCCAAGAGGTTATCTTGAACGATGGAAAATAGCGACTAAAGTTTGTCTTTCAGTCGCAGATGATTCCACAACAGATTTTATGAATATCCCATTCATATTTTTGAACTAAAATTTTAACTAATACTGTTACAAAATACAAACTTTAAAACAATATTCTTAATCGAAAATGGATGTCTGAAACCTTTGGTGTGAATACAATTCAAGAACTAAAAGCTACCCAAAACACCAAAACTACATCACTTTCACTCGACGCAACATGGCATTCTCAAGAGCTTTACTTAGTATAAAAATACAATTCCAATATTATGTCACGCTGGACGGTAACCTGTCAAATTAAAAGATTTTTAGGTTGAAAGCTAGCCAAAAAATGCTAAAATAATGCCACTTATAGCTTTTTAGGTTGAAAACTAGTCGAAAAATTACAAAATAATGTAATTTTTGGTTAGAAATGAATGTGAGCCATCCAGAGATAATTGTCAAAGTCACGTGTTTTGGGATGGTCTGTGTGGAAAAGTTTGTGCATTCCCAATAACCTAAAAATCGATTTTGACACATGTCATGTGATCGCTGGTATGGCGGCAAATTGAAAAATGTCCTATGAAAAAGCAAAAACTGCGGTAAAATGGTAAGATATCAAAAAAAGTTATTTGACATGACATCTGTCAAAATCGATTTTTAGGTTATCGGTCATGCACAAACTTTTCTCTGGAACCTTTTTTCCAATACTCTAATATAATATAATATATAACCATTGTAAGGTATTCATGTTGAAAAGGGGAACATTTTCCATGAAAATTAAAAAATGAAAAATTTGATTCATTTGTAATATCTAACAGAAAACAACTACTTTCCCGGCTAAAGCCACGCTGGACATTGAACTACATCTGATAGATTTTGTGAAAAGACTCTTAATTGAAAAGAAAAAATCTGAAAGTGAAAATTCGGAGTTGGTTTTTTTTAATTGTCTCTAGTTTTCGTTGAAAATTCATTAAATAAATCATCAATATATTTTGGTCGACGAAAATCTCTTTCACTTTGTCGACCAAAATAAATTACATTTTTCAATTTTCATGGAGAATGTTCCCCTTTTCAACATGAATACCTCCCAAGAGGTTATCTTGAGCGATGGAAAATAGCGACTAAAATTTGTCTTTCAGCCGCAGATGATTCCACATCAGATTTAAAGAAATATCCTATTCATATTTTTGATCCAAAATCAACATTATAAGGTGTTTTACACAGTGAAATAACTATAGGTTGTCTTCCATATTGTCCTCCTAGTATTGTGGTCACAAAAAAAGTCACAGAATTCACTATCAATAAGCAAAAAAATTCAAATGAGGAGTAAATAGAAACAAGTGTCTAGTGTATAATAATACCATTTACGATATATACGAGACACCGGTGTTGCCTTTTGCAAATACAAGCTAATAAGCATGATGTAGAAGTCCTCATCTTCGACCATCAAAGTAAGACGATTTACGACTCCTAGCGAAACGAAAATTGTCCGAAAAAAAGGAGAAAAAACGGACTAAATATGGAGACTTAATGTTTAAACTCCACTGCTATTGAATTTGAAAATTTTATCGGCTTGCCGTAACACGTCATAAATCTTAGCTGGACGAATGTAGAAAGCTGTCATCCTTGATTCACTTTGTCTGCTCAGGCCAAATTATTCTCGGAATCAGCAATCACCCTACAGATATTGGGAGTGACTATCTGAGTAAAGTACACTAGCGCACCCTCTGAATGTATCGGAGTTCCAGAGACAATTATATTATACTTGAACCATTGATTGCAGTTATTTCAAGTTAAATAACCAATATCCTAACATTTACTTTTCCCCATATTCAGCAGATGGACATTCTCATATTGCCAGGATTATGTTTGTTTTGAACTCAAGTTCCTCAACGGTCTGTCCAGATAGAATTAGATAATTGCCATCAGCGTACATTACGATCTGGTCCTCTGTGATAATAAGGGATGGTAGATCATTCACAACCAGTAGAAATATTAGGGGGCCCAAATACTGACCCTTGTGGGACATCTCGAGTAATTTCAGTCTTCATATGTACCGTGCCATGTTGACTCCTAGTTTACATTCACTGAGAAAGAATTTAATGTAGTTCAGAAGAATTCCTCTTATTCCAAGATTCTCAAGTTTATAAATAATAAAGTCAATATTCAGAGTATCTGCTCAGATTTGCTCAGATCGAAAAATACCCCTATTACTTCGTTTTTTTTTATCAATATCAATATATTGTAAGAGCTGTACAGTAATTGTTTCGAGTCATTTTGTTGAAATCTGTGCTGTAAGTTTTATCACAAAAAGCTTATTGATAATCTTGAATAAAATACTATGAATTGAAATTTGTCTATATTTTTCACCATATAGGTTTTGAGAATATTGCGTAAAATGGCTTCTTCAAAACATTTATTTGTGCTGAATGCAACACTATTGAAAATAATTTGGCAAGAAACTTTCACAGGCCTGGAGGGGGTACAACCTTCTGTCGGTTGCTCCTAGGGGTGCAGTCATGTGACTGTTAGAACAAACAGAAAAAAGAATAGTTTGTTTTTAAGATTATTAACATCCACAACTTCTTTGGAAGTGGTAGGTTCTAGAAATGAATGCTTAGTCAAATTATTTATACTAAGATAAAAGCTGCAGTAAGTAAAAAATAACAATATATTTCAATAATTTTGATATGTTGTATACATCTATAATCAATACAGAAATAATTGGTCACAAGAAGAATAATTAATGGAAAACATTGGCCATAAAATTTAACTTAATGAAACAAAGGTTTACTTGGTTTCACTGGAGTTATATATTTTATTCGTTGTGAATAGGCCTTTTGTGGCAAAAGAGAACTCAAACACATATTGGTCATCAAAGCAGTAAGTCCCCATATCCGCCGTTTCCCACCAAGAAAAACAGGTAAAGACGTAGAATTTTTGAATTGTGTATATCCTAAGAAAGCTGGGTTACATAAATCCTCCAGTGGTACTGTAAATACTTCTTCTACCTCCATTGGATTAATCTTTAGATTGGCTATGTTCAGATTGCCTTTAATTCGCCCTATAACTGGCATAACACAGGTTTCTCGTTTTGTAACAATTAATTTACCACTTCCCCATATTTCTATCTGGTCAGAACTGATTCCTAATTCTTCTTTGGTTTCTCTAAGAGCTGTATCTTCCAAAGTACTGTCAGAAACATCTTGCATGCCTCCAGGAAAACTGACTTGTCCTCTGTGTGACTTCAAATGTGAAGCTCTTAGCGTGTAAAGAAGGGATACTTTTTCGTTAACTTCACAGAGGGGAATTAGAACTGCTGCTTTTTTAGCTGGTTGATGAGTGTGCATTCTTACTGGGTTCATGCTGGAAAAATTTTCGATTGTTCTTTTCATATTTTCTTCACTGAAAACGTTTTCTGCTGAATACAAACTCGAGGCTCTCTGACCCAGAGGTATTTTTACTATCAGTCTTGAAAAAGGTAACATTTTATAACTTTTTATATCACATACAAATTTGCGATTTTTCGATGTCTTCTAATGACGTGACATCATAACTGCATTATTTCTTCGCACGAGGAAAATTCGGATTTTTCAGGTACATTCTGGTGACAAAAACAAAAATAAATCATTTGACATAATAAAAAATGCTTTCATTGTTATGTAATTCTTTGTTAACGTTTTATGCTAACGTAACGATAGTCCATAAATTTACAGGATATTCATTTTTCTTTGAGGTTGGGTTTGGAATTGGTACTTGGAACTCTTGGAAGAAGGAAGTGGACGGCAGTGTTGCCACCCACCACATCTGAATTTCAAAAGTACCAGTACTGGGGCAAAAAGAGTAAACAGTTTACTCTTCTTGGTACTGGGGTGAAACCTCAGAGTGATAAAACACCATAGAGATGCCTTCTCTATCCTTATCTTGAAGTCAACATAACTTTGTTTACATGCGAGGTCCTTAAACATGCTAAGTCCGTATGCATTCGGGTGGTTTCGTGTATGCCCGCTCATTTCATTCGGATCAAGTTGTCATTCTTCGTTTGTATTATGGACCTTCTTACTCTAAATATAAACAAACTGTCCTTAACATTTCACCACCCGTCACCCCCTTCACCCACAAATTGTATAGAAAAGGATAGTTCATGTTCACTTCAAAACAGGTATTTGTGCAGGTAAAGGCAGGGCATCTCTATGTTTTTTATTACTCTGAGGGTGGAACTCTGTAAAGTTTTACTTACTTAGTTGAAATCGTGAAAATGTGCACGCCAATGATGCGCATTCGTCGTACAACGGACTTTAGTCCGTAGTATATCCAGTGATAAGGCACCCAACATGGGCGTTCGCGCAATAAATGAGAAGTTCACATTTTCAACTATGATGCATCAGGGCCTCCCTCTTATACTAGTTTAATCATTGGCTGAAAAATTACATCTGTCAAAATATACCAATAGTACGTCTAGAATAAGCTCGTTCGAATTTTAACAATAAACTGTCACAATCTCATGGAGGATAGCTCGAACGGTAAAGCGCGTGGGTCATCGATATCTGAGGCCAAGCAACGCTGAGCGAGGTTGTGGTTTGGATGGTGACTTACGGACGACCTCCTTTTGAAATTTATTCTCCTCGGATCGTGCTAGGAATCGCACATTAAAAGGTGAGACCTCGTTGATCCTCAGCTTGCACAAGTTTAGACTTTTGAGGGCTGCCAATCGTAGGGGGGATGACGGCAGGTAACGGAAAAAACAATTATAACATCGTTAACGATTTCTCGTAGCATGAAAACCTGCCTTTATATCGTATAGCGAGAAGCGAATGCTATCTCTTTCCGGTCCACCGGGAAATGATAGCGTGTGCTTCGATGGACTTCGTTTGCGAAAGAAGAAGAGTTTCTCCTGATGACCACGCGTGACTACGGCCAGAGGACGATTCCAGTACCCCTAACCAGTGTTGCCACAATGCCACAAACAAATTTCTGGTTAAATCTACTGACATTTTCTAGGCCTATTCTAGTATGATACAAGTTCGAATTCGAAATGAATACATTTTTTTATTATAAAGATTCCAAGAAGTTTCCGGATATATGAATCAAAGTATTATTGATATGGAAAAAAATGTAAAAATACCTAGGGAATTTTACTTCTGTACGTTGTTAAACAGGTTTTTGACAACCCACCAAAACAAAATTCCCCACGATATTTTATTTTTGTCCATATTATCATCTTATTCGGGAACTTCTATAGTATATTTCATTTATATTACATCAATTCGTGCTTGCAGCGTGTCCACCTCCTGATCAACAATTCTCGTAACGCTATTGGTCGTTAAAACATCATTTGACAGGACACAAAAAGAAATATTTTGAATAATACAATAATAATAATGAGAATATATGTTCTTCATGACAATAAAGTTCACTGATTGGTTGAACCGCTCTGATTGGTCCCTTCACTGATGTCTGATCGATTTAAACTCTTGCTATAAGCTCTGCTCTTGGTATAAACATACCATTTGTCGAGCCTGAAACCTCTGACAGTAAATATTCATAATGAATTACTGAGATTCATGTAGACATTTCTTGGAAAATAATATTTCAAAATTTAAAGAAACAAAATTTATAAAATCCAACAAAACAATACATTTGTATATTTATGTCTTCATACAATGCTCACATTTTTGGAGACAATATCCTCTCCACTAATTTAGCTCTAGTTTCCAATAATTCCCTCTGTGCTCCAGGTATTTTTTCAGATTTGAGATTCCTCAATAAGAAGTGGTGTATAAACAATCGAAGGCTTTCTCTGAATAATTTTAGCTTTTCTGATTGAGCAACTTTTGCAAAAACTGCTAAACAAGACTCGACGTCTTCATGCAATAGTATACCCAGTAAAATTTGTCGCATGAAACGTAAAGTGATCTTCTCCAATTCGCTGAATTGAACAATCTGTAAAATATTTGAATAATATCAAAATAAAACTTTGAAATAAAAACATGAAAAAGCCAGGTATATTCAAAGGTAATAAATAAATAATAAATTCTGTATAATGGCCAATGTTTGGCTAGAGTAAGGCGCTATTGGTTGAAATCACAAAAATGTCATCTTTACAAAACAATCTGTTATTGTGAAGAAACAATTTGAAATGAATAAAATTTTCGTGTGTATTCCTCTAGCTATAGGTGAAAGTTTTTTTGTCTTTAAGTTGGTACTAAATTTTGTTTTCAAGTGTTGGATACATTGAATAAAGAACTGAATGACTTTGAAAGATGTCATTTAACTCGATGTACAATGTATCCAACACTATCCACTTCCTGTCGGTTACATGTTTTTGATGTTGAGTTGGTAACTAATTTTGTTTTCAAGTGTTGGGTATATTGAATGCCATCTGTCAAGTTCATGCCACTTCTTCTTCTTCTTTTTTATATGGCGATTGCTTCCATACGGTGCATTTAGCCAAATCATGCCACTTGATATCCAATATATCCAACACAGAATGTATTACGAACTCAACGACAAAAACCCAATCACCTATGGCTAGTAAGTGGAATTCACTCAATTATATCCCTATGTGAAATCAGGTGGATATGAATTCTTACCCACAGCAAAATGTGAAATTAATGGAAAGCTTACCTTCAGTGTTGAAATAGGCAGTCCTTTTTCTATAAATAAATGTATGAGTAATTTTGCTAGATTGGATATCTGGGATCCAGAATGATCTGATAACGATTTTAATTTATCCCAAATGGAATATTTAATCGTGATCTGAAAATAAAAACATAAAATAAAATGTTTACTTTCCAATGTAGTTCATGAACTAGGTGCAATTGTATTGTAGTTATGATTTCATATGCATCTAAGGAACACCCTCAAGGTAATTAAATCAAACCAATACTAAAAACACCACACAGGCATTTGACTTACCTGATATTTTCTGTCCATGTCACAAAATTTTTGAGCTAAATATCCGTAGTATGGATTATACTTTTTCTCTTGTAGGCAGCAATGTAATAATACATTGATGATGTCTCTTCCTTCCTGGTTTTTCAAGCCTAGTTTCACAATTTTTTCAAATGCATCCATATAATCCTGTAAAAATTATATTACTCACATGGTTTACCATAATATGAGACGCAGTAGAGGGCTCACAGATCTATGAAGCAATTCACTTACTTCTGCAGACATCATTATACAGAATAAATTCCTCCTTGTGTCAGTATTCATTCTCTGCTTTCTAGCAAGTTCTAATAATTTCGCAGAAAATCCATCAGACTGCGTAGTTTTCTTCAGTTTTTCATCACCTTCAATTAGATTTCCAGTCCATGCTGAACCAACAACCCACCATCTCCCACGTTCATCAGCTGAAAATTTGAAATTTCTCATACAACGACAGTTAAAATGATAATAGAATCCTTTTCAGTAATATTTCAGTGTAACCCACTTGAGACTGAAGCAAACTTGTTTCTGCTTCTTCAATTGAAAGTCTAAACTTGCCAATAGAACTGCACTTTCGTCTTCACCAAAGTTTTAATAAATGAAATTTTGATTTTTAACTAACCTAACCTAACCTAAAAAAATTACTAGCGATTTTTTAGAAAAATCCGGACGTAAATCAATAAGGAATTGAAATTTGAAAAATATGCCGTTTATTCAACCCACCAATTCAATTTCAAAACTTGTATCAGAACTTTGACTACTCCACTGGATTCAGGGAGTCTCGAAATATCACTGACTGTAATTTTATCGAAATCTGTTGATGAATAAAAAAAAAAATTTCGTTTCCTTCTAACTTTTTTATTGATTGAATGATTGATGCATTCCAACGTAAATTACATATGAATGTGTTGATTATTTTGATTGTTTTTATTTATACTAACTGTTAATTATAATTACTGTGTGCATTGCTATTTGTATCCTAAATTCTAACTATATACAATTTCTTTTTTGACATGCTATGAATATACATCTGTGTATAATATAGCCAAATAAAATATTCTATTCTATTCTATTCATTTGAAATGTCGCGAATCCAGTGGTGTAGTTGGAATTTTTCTAAAAAAATCGCTTGTAATTTTTTTAGATTTGTGACCCTGGTGATGGAGATTCATGAAATTTGGTGTTAAAAAAAATCAATGCAATAGGTTGGAAAATGTAGATCTTATAAAGGTGCTCCAGTCTTAAGTGGGTCTCACACTGTATATAACTAAGAGATCATGTATTCCTTAAGTTTTACCTCTTCTACTAAAATTTGAAGCAATCTTTATCCAATCGAAATGAATTTGGTATAAAAAAACGTAAAACGGTGATCTATGTACGTGCTGTAATGTTTGTTTTTTTTTAATTATTTGTTCATCTACCCAAAAAATTGCTTCAAAGTAAATGCATTTTTGGGACATTTTTGAGATTTTTTTGTGAAAAAGTGGATTGAAATTTCAATTTCCATTACAGCACATACATAGAATCAAACGTCCTATAAAAGCCTGTCCTTGTTTGAAATAGATACAAGGAACCGTTTTTGAGTTATCAATTAACTCTTTTACCCTAAAAAGCTTCCCAAATCTGATTGCGCTCATGGACTCTTGAATAAGAAGAGTTTATTCTAAGACCAAACTGAAAATAATAAGCTTGAAGATCAATGCTAACAAATATTATAAATTAAATGTTGTTTTTCTATGTCTTTAACAGAATAAAGCAGTTTCCTAACTGTTTTTGATTAAACAATAATGTACATTGTATGTCTTCAATTTCATTTCCTCATGTGATAACACAATGAAGTCATTGGGTAATCATTATTCAAAATTCAAGCAATGAATAACGCCAGCTTTGTTTGGGTAAATCTTAGAACTATACTCCAGTTCGTAAATTGTAGATAGTGACTCATCGTACATTTCCAGGTTTTTACAGGATTTGAAAATGCGGAGATGATGTAAGAAAGCAGCAAACTTGATTAGAAGCCTTATTTTTCAACCTGCTTTATATGAATTATGAACCGCACCTATGAGTCACTATCTTCAATTTACGAACTGGAGTATAGAACTGTATGATGAGCAGCTATAGTGACTTAGGACTTTCTCCTCCAGAAACTACTGAAGTGGCAAAACGAGTGTCTGTCAAAAAGGGGAGCATTCTCCATGAAAATTTGAAAATGAAAAATGTAATTTTTTTTGTAACATCTAACAGAAAACTAAACTAAAGTTTGTCTGTCAGCTGCAGATGATTCCACAACAGATTTTATGAATATCTTATTCATATTTTTGAACAAAAACCAAATATGTCAGTTTAAACACTCTACATGTAGCCTGGTTTTTTTTTATTATCACCACCAGCTTTCTATCACTGATTCAGCTTTTTACCAGTGAACCAGTTGAAAACAGACAACCTTGCAATATATCATACCTTTCAAGATATCATCTAGAGATATACTCAGCTGGGTAACATAGTTTCCTTTTCTGATGAATCCTTTCATGACTTTTTTCATGTGCTCCGAGTAGGATGTATCATAGTTGGGTATTTTGGTCACGTTGTTGTTTTTGATAGCTAAAAGTATGTCCAGCATGAATTTAACTTTAGCACTGAAAATGAAAAATACATTATTTATGATTATTTATCCCTGAGAATCAGAATTGGTTTTGGATTTATCTTAAATAATAATATGCACGACTGACTTCATAAAAAAAATTTATGAATTTATTTATTTATTGCATGATCAAATAAGTTTAAAACTTGTCCATGATCATGTGAAATTAATGTAGAAAATAAAAATATGTCATACTAGACAAATAAAGTGAATGTCAATAATATACATACAAATAAAGAAAAATAGTAAAATGAACCTAAAAGTATGCATCCAAAATAATGGTTATTTTGTAAAAATAAAAACAATAACAAAATTCGGTTGAAAAATTCTTTCACTACTATTAAACTTGGAGATTACCTGTGCTTTGCAGATAGACATTATTTTTTTTACTCAAAGTGAAAACAAATGTGGGTCAACAATCAATATGTTTCAAAGGAATGATGCATTACAATGAATTGTCAAAATTTTTGAAATCCAATGGTAAAATGAGATTTAAAGTAAATTTGAAAAAAATATTCATCATCATGAATATGAAAATTACAAATATCTAGTTAGTAATTAACTTAGTTTAGCTGAAAATGTGTTTATATTTTTTCCCTGTCAAAAACTTTTCTTGGGAAATAAATTTATTTATTTATTCATTCATAATATCCCAAGAAACAGGATTGTTTATGATAGGGATACAAAAAAATAATGATAATAACTTACAAATCTACATAAAAATAATATACAATTGATAAAGATACAATTCAAAAGTAACTTAAAAAGAGAAGAAAAAAGTATTCATGTTGATTGAATAATTAGGCAGGAAAATAAAATAAATTATGGAAAAATTAAGCCATTTTAGAATAATTAACAAAGAAAATAGCTCCATAGGTATGGAATAAATTCATTTTTAGCGTTATTATGTATTTTATCAAAAAATCCTGAAACAGGTCGATTTTAATTGTTAATTTGACAATTCACAGTATGAAAATATTATCCCCTTCTTGCACTGAATTATGAGCACTCCCTCAAAAAATTTAAATGAGAAGGGGGGTCATGTGGCATCTTGTTCGAAAGGGATTTTCATTATCTGTTAAGCAATACTAAGTTTTTCATATTTGGTGCAACCATAACTGAGAAAATTTGTTATAAAAATTTTAAAATATTGGCACTGTAAATTATGTATCCGTTGAAAAAACCTGAAACAGGTCGATTTCTATTCTCAATTTGACAATTTACAGTATGAAAATATCACCCCCTTCTTGCACCCCTTCTGAATTATGAGCACCCCCTCAAAAAATTGAAATGAGAAAGGAGGGTCGTGTTGCACCTTTTTCAAAAGGGATTTCAATTCGCTGTTCAGCAATACTAAGGTTTTAAAATTTGATATAATTATGGCTGAGAAATTTTTTATAGTTTACGTAGAATGAAGGAAATATTTTTTAGGAAGTGTTTTACAATTTATTTTACAATTAAATGAAATGTTCAAAATGACCACAATTCTCACAGTCTTTATTTACTAGAATTTGCCGGTCACATTAAGAAAAAAAGATATACCTTTTCTTAATAATCTGAGGTTTAAAAAAAAAAAAAGTATTCAATTACTTATCCTTCTCTTCATCAGACACATCAGCAGCTTGGTTCTGTATATCCAAAATCAAATTTTTCAAAGCCAATGGATCCTCCTTCCTCAAAGTGAATCCTATACTCTTCAGAATATGCAAAATGCACTCAACGTCTTTCTCTTTGAATTTACCAACAAACCTTTTTAGAACATCATAGATTAGTTTGGAATCAAAGAGCTTGAAGTTATATAGTTGGGCTATTACGCACACAATGTTATCTAATTTTTTATTCTCCACTTCATGATCTGCCGTGAAATATTCCTGAAATTTTTGTATCACATGCTGCAAAAAATGTGCCCCTAAAACAAATTTCCGTTAAATTTCCTTTTAAACCTTTTTATTGAAGATCAATAATTATACTTTTGGATTAAAAAAAAATATTTGCTCAGAATTTAATCAAAATCTGTTCATAAATAAACAAAATATAAAATTATAAAATGAAATTTTTCTGAAATTTCACTAAACAGCTTTATTTCAAAAATTTTATTATTTTATAATTTTTTTATTTATGAACAGATTTCGATGAAGTTCTGACCAAATATATTTCGAAATATTCTGAATCTAGTGGTGGAGTCAGAATTTCGATAAAAGTTCTGAAATTGAAGTTTTGGGTTCATATAATGGCATAATTTTCAAATTTCATTTGCATAGAAGTTTTTTATTGATGGACACTTCTAGTGGTGTCGTCAAATTCTATTTAAGAAAATCCCTAGTATGTTTTTTGGATTTTTGAAAAAAATTTGAAGTAGGCCTTGAAATTTTTATTTTTATTTCAAATTTATGGCTCTCAACTAGAACTACTGATGTTTCATCTATTGAAAAAAAAAAAACTTCTGAATCGGATAATAAATAACAGTTTTAGAGAGGTGGCCGTTTTTAGATGGGTCACTCTGTATATCTCAATTTCGCTATTCTCTTTATTTTAAATATTTTACTGATGTATTTTTTCTTTTATGTGAACATTAAATATATAATTAATATGTCATAATCAATTATATAGTTAGGTATATTGAACTTTAAGTGAATGTACTTTGTATATATGAAATTTTTTCATTAGTGTATATTAAGAATTCCTATTTGAATAAAATACCTATATCTATATATCTATCATTTGTTTTACTATAAACAAATACCAACCAATTTCTGTGCCCACATTAGCATGTAGAATGGTGAGAAGAACTACATGTTCAATCAACAGGCGCTCCGGTGACATCACACCTGACACGACGGACTCCATAATCAAAGTAGTCAAAGTATCGTTCATGTCGTTTCTGCTGTTGTTCATATAAAGCTCTTCTATTTTTGTGGAGATGTGGTGCATGTTACTTTCAGCCAATCTATTTATATAACCTGCAAGAAACAAGATCATTCGAATCCAAATTGTATAAGGTTGAAAAAAAGTTTCTCACCCTTCAATTGTTTCTTCAATCTATTGAGTTTCTCTGTTCTTTTCTTGTCTTCCGGACCAGCATTAAGTTTTTCTCTCATTGCTGGAGGAATATATTTGGATTGGTTCTTAAAAAAATCATTTAATTAGAGCCTGACTTTTGATTTTGTATACAATTCAAGTTAAAACTAGAATTTCATTTGATTGAAATCGGTTGCTTTGGTAAAGATATGTTTGAAACAGTGAAGTGCTCTTATATGAATAAAAGATGAGTGTTTTAAAATATTGTTTCTTTTTAAACATTGGACGTAAAATTTGAAGCTAAGAAATTCAAAATAACATAGTAATTTTTAAAGTAGTTGAAGATTTATTTAGGTGAAATTCGGGTGTCAAAATAATACTTTGGATATAATCTTCAAAATACTGTGAAGTGCTCTTATATAGATGAAAGAGGAGTATTTTGAAATATTGGGTGCTTTCAGAGGTCTACAGCCTGCGTAAACCACGCCGAAACACTGCCAGCGGGCAGACACCCTGTGGCCTAGAAAATAAACCAGTGCCTCTCAAACAAAGGTAACTGAAAGCGATTTTATAAAATTTCATTGATTCAAAAACGAAAATTCTTGCCATTTTCTTCTCAATTCTTTATGGCTTCAATTTTAGAAACACCCTGTATTGCTTATGTTCAGCGTTGGAGGTGAAATTAGAAGCTAAGAAATTGATCATGTAGCATTTTGTAATTGAGCAGGTTTTTTTATACACAGTAAGTTTGAAAAGAGTCAAAGATACTTACATTTAGGTAAAATTCGGATATAAAAATTAAAATACATTGGATTTCATCTTCAACAAAACTGTAAAAATACTCTGATATACAAATAAGAACATTTGAACTACAAGCGGGCAGTGAACGTTTTCTTCAAATAAAATAAAATTTTATATTATTTCGGTAAAACTATACTTACATCTGTTATAACTGAACCATCTTTACCCCTTTTGCGCCCATAAATATCTTCCCAAGTCCCATCATTTTTATCTTTGTCAGACCCGCTTTCATCATCAGAACCATAGTAATCATCAATGTCAGATCCACTTTCATTATCAGGACCGTCTTCACTTTCATCAGCAATATTGGGAATTCCTTCATCACTTTCTAAATTTTCAATTTCAGAATCAGAGTTATCCAATTTCAGCCTTTTGGTTTTTTTTGGAAACTCTCCTTGTTTTCTCTTTTTGGGAGGTTTTTCAGTTGATTCTTCAATCATGGTATCATCCTCCTCATCACTGCTTTGAGGTATTTTAGTTTTTTTTACCACTTTTTTACCCCCTTCTGGAATAACTTCTACCATGTCCCCTTCACTATCTGATGAATAATCCAGATTTTCTGACTCATTATCTGAGAATTCCTCTTCGAAATCATCTTTGTCCAGGTCATCATCCATTTCTTCCGTAGGCTCCATATCTAAACTGCTGTTTTCTTCACCAGAACTTCCAGGTTCCGGAGATGGCTGTTTTGTCATCAACTCAAAATCTTCATCAAAATCATCATTAGCTTCATTTATATCTTGATCTGCCGCTGCTGCAGTTTTCATCAGTTCTGGGTCACATACTTCTAACAAATCTGCAAAAAGAATTTATCAAGAACAGTAGAAAATAGCAAAGAACTGAATAATGAAACGAAATATATGTGAATCTATTTGAAACAATACCAAGTTATGGTAGAGTTGTACAAACCTGTTCGAACTTAATTGATAATTTTAATTTTTTTTATAAAGACTATTTTTCAACTGGCAAAAAATCGATATCATTCAGATAAAATTTTTATGTTCCAACCCAATGTCAGGTATGCCCCGACAGTATTAAGTTCTGATCCATTGTCAGGTTAGCCCCGACAATGGCTTTGGTCGAAGTAGCTACTTTTTTGTTTTAGGTTTAGCAGTCTTTTGGTTCTCTGCACATTAAGTATACATTTCCTTGGTTATGACAATATGACTGAACAGCAAAGGGTTACATTTATTTAGTCTTCACTGCTTTTAGTCTTACATTTGATTATTGTTGTTGAATTTTTACAACGTATTGTGTACATTTAAAAAAAAGCTCAACATTGTGCTGGCCTCCAACCGGATCTTATTAACAATTGTAATAATGTTGAGTCCTACCAAGAAAGATTTCATTGATTCAATAGCCCTATCATTGTTTGAGCTGAGTGAACAGAAACTCCTAGATCATTAAATGTTATATTTTGTTGAAAAAACAATCCATTCAAAAAATACTTACAATCCAATCCATCATCTGCGAAAACACCTGAAAGAGATTTTGATTTTCGTTTCTTCAGTCCTAGTTGCTTCTCCATTTGCTTAATTATGCGATCTTCTTCAATGTTGGCATCTAAAAGTTGTTTTTTCCTTTGTTGCAACATTTCCTTTTCAATTTTTTTCTGCTCTTTCTTCTCCTTTGCTCTCAACTGTTCTGTTGTTGGAACCTTGCAAAAATAAGGGGTAAAAAATGTGTTACCCTGTTATAAGCTAAATAAATAGTTTGAAGTAATTTTACTATTTTGCAAGGTCTCAATAGTTATTTGTTCACATTATATCAAGTACCTACCTGATTTACTGATATATTATCCTTATTTCTTTTGATGTCCATGGACTGTTTGTGATTGATTTTCTTAGAATTTTTATTCTGAGCACTATTTCTTTTGCTGTCCTTAGGCTGTTTGTGATTGATTCTCTCAGAATTGTCATTCTGATCAGTATTTCTTTTGATGTCCTTAGGCTGTTTGTGATTGACTTTCTTAGAATTTTCATTCTGATCAGTATTTCTTTCAGGATTCAAAACAAGTGACCCTGGCACCTTCTTTTTCTTCGAGAAGAATTCATTACGCCTCACTTTTTTATCTTTTCTCGTTTCCTTACGCTGTTGTTTCCTTGTTAAAGGTTTTACTGTATTCGACTTTTTATTTCTAAACGCCATTTGAAAAAATTATAACCTAACCTACATTAATCATAACAAAAACTAAAAATCCACACTTTCTTCTTCTTCTCTTAAATTTTTTGAAAAGCTTAGGTAACGTCGCTATATTGTCAGCTCTTTCTCATAGTAGTATATGGGAACCCGTCTCATCCCGTCCTAGTTACCGAAGTAATTACCGGTTACTTCGTCCGTTAGATGGAGGGGGAATCTTGCTCGATGCAATCCCTCCACCCAAAAAAAGATTTTTTTTATAATTTTTCATATTATTCACATTATACCACAGCCTGTGGCGTAACGGCAGACTTCACACAAACACTTAATATTTAGTTCAATGCACGTACTACTATTAATGACAGCAAACATCACGAAACATTCACAAAAATTATTATAATTTCAAAAACATATCAGACATTAACCTGCCATCCGACGTGCACGGCAGTCGAACGGAGCATCTTGAAAAACCGTATACTCCTATGACCGGCAATGTTCATTCAGTTTTGCCACAAGCCGAAAATAGTAAAAACCTAAATTCCCACTTGTTGAAAAAGGCTCATTTGTTTCAATAAGGTTCATTCGTTTGCATCGAGGTGTAGCACTTTCTTACATCTGGTGTATTTTACACTTGATTTTTAGTATTCGTTTGCAGGTTGTTTCAACAAATTCGTTTGTGTGGACTGCACTCATAGATGCATTCGATTTAAAATGTAGTGTAAATTACACCTTGATGCAAACGAATGAACATATAGAAGAGTAGCAAGGTATACATGCACTCGGTGTAATTATACGAACTAGGGTGAATGGACTGACACACTCTGAGCAGCAATCGATTCAAAATGCGCTGCAACTCATACTACAACCCGAAGCAGACAAAAGAACCTTTAATGTTCTGTCCCATTCCGTGAGTGACTACAATAAAACAATTGAATATTATTATGTGATGGAAATTTTCTTATCCAACATCAAAGATGTCTTGGTACCTTTCGAAAGAGATTTTCAAGAAAATAGATTAGCACTTATAGTGATACAACATGGTCAGCAATGTCACCAGACAATACCTTTAGAATATTTTTTGGGGGCTATATTAAGAATCAGGAATTTCAAAAATAATTAAAAAAATGAACACTAACTTCGCTCAGTATGATCAGCATTCAATAGAATTATTATCCCTGAATAAATAAATATAAATAAAACATTTTTTTTAGAGTGTGACGGGTATAGGTACTTATGTCTACTAAATGAAGGTATTCTATTTGAACATATGTATTGTTTAACAATAATTCTTGCCTTCTGAGTTCTTATTAATTCCCGTTAGTTAAATATTAGAATATGTTAGCCTACTCTTCGTGAGATGGCGATACATGACATCTGAACAGGCAATCAATTCAATGTTGGATCTTTCCTGAAAGAACAAGATTTTACACAAAAAAACATTTCTTATCTGGTCTCATGCTATTAACAGTCCTAATAATGTTATATAGCGCTATCTCGTACATTTTTGTGATACCTACTTGTATTGTTGCTATTGCCAGCGATGTATTTTAAGTTGTCATTTCATAAGTCGTGACAATGTAGGTGCTTATTCTCATATACTTGAAAATTGATTGAAGGGACATGATAATAAGATTTGATTATTTTGATTAGCGTAAATTTTGCATATAAACTTTTCATTCGTAAATATGTGATGGCGCAGTCGTCTAATAAACGATCGTTTGCTTTAACAGGGGCACTGGGTTCGAATCTGCCAGAGGATTTTTTTTTTATTCATGTGAATAACTTTATAGTATTTGGAGTGTTATGCACGGCATGTTATACTTATGTAGCTTTTCGACGAGTCAAGCGACCACATTCATTAAAATTACTCATTCCAGCTGAAAATCCTAGACATACCAAAAACATAGTATGGAAGGAAATATTATATACTAGGATTGTTCAAAATAAAGTGTCAACTAAGTGCATTCATGTTTTTTTATCCAAATTACCAAAAATCACGATGTTACAAGAAAAACCCGGGAGAAGCTCGGTCGCTTAGGTACTTGACTCTTAATAGAGCACTGTCAGTGACGTAATATGACAGTTGCGAAACAATGTCAAAGGGGGTCAAACAAACCAAACTGAACAAATATAAACCCATTGAAGCCATTTTCCATAAGGCTACATGAATCTTTCTGGTAAATTTTCTGCGAAAAGTGATTTCCTAGCAGAAAGTTCTTTGCATCATTGTGATAATTAATTCATCAAATGTCAAATGCTTTGTTTGTCCCCCCATGACCGCCATGTTGTGACGTCAGCTGACAGTGCTTCTATTGCGCAACTTTTTGCCAATTTAACCTACTTATGTAACTTTTACGATTACCGAGATCCTTATGCTGTTCATCCTTATCTTGATCACATTGCATAGGTTTATTCGTTTGCATTGAGGTGTAGCACTTTCCTTCACGTAGTGTAATTTACACTCGATTTTAGTATTCGTTTGCAGATTAATTTGACACATGCCTTTGTTTGAATTGCACTCAGCTACACTCGATTCAAAATGTAGTGTAAATTACACTACACTACACCTTGATGCGAACGAATAAACCTTATAACATTCTAGGAAATTATACAAAATGGAACTCACCATAAAATTCGTGCACATCAACAAATATCAGTCGAATGCACGAACTTGTGAATTATTTATTCGACTGATACTGACAAATGAATGCAAGAACAACCTGTTGAGAGAGAAAAATTGCATTTTGTCCATTATTCATGTATAAAAGCTATTTCAAATGGAAAACAGACTATATTAAAGTTAAAAACTTCTACGAGCTGCTAGAAATGGTTTTTGAAATGAATGGAACTATATTATCATATTTGTTTCGTTTCATACACCTATTCCCTGTAAATATTCGATTTGAATATTCCTGAAAGCTATAGATAGAATGCAAACGGTACAGTCGAGTTTTTCCAGTGGAATAGAAACCCAAGAAAAACTTCATTTTGAATGGAAATAATTTCTTCTTCTGCATAAAGTTGGCTTTATCATGATATATGAATTGATGAATATAGCCTTTACAACGTGGGAGAATATCATGAAGATTGAGAAATGAAAGTTCCTATATGTTTTTTGCCACTTTATATTTGTAACATTTATTGTAGTTTCGTCCTATATGGGTTTTATGAAATATCCATGATTCAAATTTATAAATGAAAATACAAATAGCCTTGCCTTGAATACTTATAAGAATAGTATATTGAAGTATGAGTATGGATAAAAAGGTCTTTCAAACACGCGCAATTTTTCTAGCACGAGGACGCAATCAGAGAGTGCTTGAAAGTTATCCACGAATACTTTACGTTATTTTTTTCAATTGGTGCACTTGAACTGGCAATTGTCACTTTGACAATTGTAACAATTGTCAGTTCGAAGTGGCAATTTTGCCAGTTCAAAGTGGCAATTGCCAGTTCAAAGTGGAAATTGCCAGTTCAAAGTGACAATGGCCAGTTCAAAGTGGCAATTCCAAATGTTTCGAAAAATATTTTGTTGTTGGTCTTTCTACGTACATACCTGTGTGAAGCATCAAGTATTTTCCGTGACAAAATGGCTTTGAGATACTAAATGTTTATTCAATGGAAAGCGTAGGGTATGTGAGACACAATAATATGCTTGCTACATAAGCACACACATTCAGTGTCGCCCACGACATCACTGGCGCACTCAGGAATTTCTCTTGGGGGAGGGGGCTCATAGAAGCCAATGAAAATAGTAAAATACAATGATAAACAAAACGATACAGGAGAGAGAGGAGAGAGGAGAGAGGAGAGAGGAGAGAGGAGAGAGGAGAGAGGAGAGAGGAGAGAGGAGAGAGGAGAGAGGAGAGAGGAGAGAGGAGAGAGGAGAGAGGAGAGAGGAGAGAGGAGAGAGGAGAGAGGAGAGAGGAGAGAGGAGAGAGGAGAGAGGAGAGAGGAGAGAGGAGAGAGGAGAGAGGAGAGAGGAGAGAGGAGAGAGGAGAGAGGAGAGAGGAGAGAGGAGAGAGGAGAGAGGAGAGAGGAGAGAGGAGAGAGGAGAGAGGAGAGAGGAGAGAGGAGAGAGGAGAGAGAGAGAGGAGAGAGGAGAGAGGAGAGAGGAGAGAGGAGAGAGGAGAGAGGAGAGAGGAGAGAGGAGAGAGGAGAGAGGAGAGAGGAGAGAGGAGAGAGGAGAGAGGAGAGAGGAGAGAGGAGAGAGGAGAGAGGAGAGAGGAGAGAGGAGAGAGGAGAGAGGAGAGAGGAGAGAGGAGAGAGGAGAGAGGAGAGAGGAGAGAGGAGAGAGGAGAGAGGAGAGAGGAGAGAGGAGAGAGGAGGAGAGAGGAGAGAGGAGAGAGGAGAGAGGAGAGAGGAGAGGAGAGAGGAGGAGGAGAGAGGAGAGAGGAGAGAGGAGAGAGGAGAGAGGAGAGGGAGAGAGGAGAGAGGAGAGAGGGGGAGAGAGAGAGAGAATGTTAATATTTCGTTATCAAATTTGATTTCGGAATTGGTAAATCCTGCGATGATCGTGGAGAAAAATATATTTATCGAATGGCGGGCACAAAAATACGAATATCCACGTTTCCATGAGTTTTACCAAACATTTAGTCGAGAAGTTCTGGCCGGTACGCCTCTGATTGGAAAACACCACGCGCTCTATATTAGGATAGAGCTTTAGCTTCGTTAGAGCAAGAACATTGTGTCTAATTTGACGCCCATCCAACGCTTTAGTGCAACACCTTCACTCTAGCCCGATCGATATCAATCATCTCAATTCGGATAAAAGGTTCTATTTTGATCTCAAAAAGATTAAACTTCCGACTTGAATGACCTTAAGTATCGTTTGTTGGCGCTTCGAAGTGTTCAATCCTTTTTGAAACCGATATCTTTCACAGGGTGTGATGTCAATCTAATTTTTACGACTCGATAAAAAAGACATTTAAGGTATAACGATGTTTGATAAAAACGAATGATTTTCGTTTATTTTTTTTCACATCTTTTCACAGACATTGACGGTGGAAAAGACGACTGAAACGAGAAATTATGTTCAAATATCCTTATACTACTGAAAACCTGAAACATAATTACTCTTATCGACTTTTTTGATTCATATATATATATATATATGTATATATATATATATATATACACTGTATATATATATATATATATGTATATATATATATATATGTATATATATATATATATACAGTGTCACACATAAAGTTCGCCACATATGGCAAATATGATAAATATAATGAAAATTTGACTTCACGGTCAGTTTGTGCTTGAGAAATTAGTGAAAAACAGCTTTTTTTTTGTCATGTGCTACTCTAAACCTGTCAAATTTGACATTTTTTTCGAGAATCTTCAAAAAAATCATTTTTTTTTATTTCGAAAAAAGTCAAAGGAAAAAGTTGTCAGTTTTCCATTTTATAACTTTGATCCGAATTTGGACTCTCTACTGTCACTTAGATTTTTGCCAATGTTTTTGATTTTTCGAATTATTCGCTTTATCGATTCAAACGAAACATCGACAGTTTCATTCAAAGATTCAGAATCAGCAAGTCAATTAAAATACGTTCGTGGACAGAAAATTAAAATTCGAAAAATGAAAATAAAAAATCTCAGAAAATTGGATTTTCTACCTTAAACACTCGTTTCAGGCTAAATCTTATATCTGAGCACATAAAAATAAAATTTTTTACGTATACAGTGCAAATTTCAAGTCGATGTGACGACTCAGTATTTTTCATGACTTTTAAGGGTGACCCCTAGCAACTTTTTTCGAGTAATTTTAAACTTTTGATGGAATCGAAATGAACAATACATACTAATTCGACCATTCTGAATCGATTGGCGTTCGCAGAATTTGTCTATCTTTAACCGTTCTCGAGTTGGTCATTTCTAAATCAGTTTTTAGATGGTTTTTTCCCGCCAAAAATATTTCTGATGAGTTATCGACATTTTCGTTCAAAGATTCGGAATCAGCACGTCAAAGTACGTTCGAAGACAAAAATTTGAATTTCGAAAAATGAAAACTAAATAAGTTCAGGAAATTATGTATGAGATGATGTATTCGACTTTTTTGTCGGTAAATTTTTTTCGTTCAAATTCTCAGTATATACTAATTTGGCCATTCTGAATCGATTAGCGTTCACAGAAATTCTATTTTCATAATTTTCATGACTACGAGACTTCAACGTCATATCTGGTCATCATTTCCATCATTTCCATCCTTGATTTGTATTACTGCTTCTGAAGAGCCTGCTTTCCAATTCTGTCAATCTCCCTGTTGAGCTTGGCAAAGCAAAATAGATTTTCGTCGACAAAAATGTATTGGGGATTAAATGCGAGAGAAGCGAACCTTGCTTCTATGAAATGAACGATTTCTGTGAGTGATATTTTTGAATAACATTCTCCCTATCTAATTTATTAAATGAATTTTCAATGAAAACTAGAGATGATTAAAAAATCAACTATCTGAATGAAAATGCGAATTTTCACTTTCACTTTTTTCTTTTCAGCTAGAGTCTTTTCACAATATCTATCAGATGTAGTTTAATGTCCAGCGTCCACATTTTTCAATTTTTGTGAAGAATGTTTCCCTATTCAACATGAATACCTCCCAAGACGTTATCTTGAACGATGGAAAATAGCAACTAAAGTTTGTCTTTCAGCCGCAGATGATTCCGCAACAGATTTCATGAATATTATATTCATATTTTCGAGTTTTTATTTTAATAATATATTCAAATAAGGGAGGCCTTCATCCCTATTATTTATATTGAAGATAATAATCATTAGCCAGCACATGGATGATGAACGAGTGAAGAGAGAATAACAGTAGTGAATTGAAAAAGAAGAATGATCTGTGTCAAGAATGCTTAAAGTCAAAATTAACATGGAACAATGACAGGAGAAACATACACACAGAACGCAAAAGTAGGAGGTTGAAAAGTTACATTACTACAAATCGTACTTTGTTGGAATCATATATTTCTCAGGATAATTTGAAAAGTCAAGTTCAAAGAAACAGTATCATACGATCGGAAAAATACTACGACAGAACTGCGAGTGTAAATAAAAATATCAAAATATCAATGTATGTTTTCAATATATAATAAATATCTCTTAAACATAATCACTTACAGCGAATGTGGCGAGGCTATATCAAAACTTGTTGAGTCTTTATAGAAAGGTTTCCGAATTTTCCCAGGCCAAGTGAGAATACATTGAATAGTATTTTGAAAACCTATCGAGAGTATGGATCGTTTTCATTCAAAGTGGCTACGGGAAAACATGTTTTGAATAATGAGGAGAATGAAATTATGGTTTCGGCTCACTTTACGGTAGGTATATTCAGAAAATTTATTACGAGACGACTATACTTCTTTGAGAATCTCATTCGTCTCTATAAACAGGATTTGAATAAAACATAAGTGGAGGTCCTTATTTAAATACCTTCAGGGATATTATTTGAAACTGCAAGACATCTCTACTAGATTTCAGTTCGATGACTTGTTTTTAATTTTTTTTTTACAATCGCCAAGTCAAATATACGGGGTGTCCACGGAAAATCTATATAATACGTTGAACTCCCTTTTTTGACAAGTGAATCAGCTTCATGCAACTTCTGGTCTCACCAGAAGTGATATAAACTTTCGATTTTTGAACGAGACACCCAGTATATTTTCACTTTTTTTTGTCTCCATATGACATTCTGAATACAACCATGTATCATTTGTTACTTTTTGTGCCCAAACATTTTTTTAAATTTTTAAATTAATTTTTGAATCTAGACGGCTATTTGAATACGTTCAAATTATTAATTTTAGTCCTAAAGTATTGGGAAAAATACAACTTTACTGTTTCTGGTTAAAATTTCATTGTAAATTATTATTACTAAACAGCAATTTTGACACCCTGTATCTTGAAAACTGGCTGTGAACCATTTAATAAGGATGCCAGGATCTCCAACGTATATCAAAATTTCTGAAAAAAATTCCGAAAGCCATTTACATAAAAAATGCGCGTGGTTCTTTTTAAAAAACCACTACCTTCACCAATTATTGAAACATCCTTTCAGTCAACAGTTAGTATCTCTTTATACAAACCTTCGCCATTAATATAGCAACCTCCAAATCAAATAATACGACTGTTTGTTCTTCATAGAGGAGGTCTAGCGTATGTACATGAAAACATGAAAACATATTGAACACGAATGTGATTTGTGCTGCTCAAAAAAACATTGTGTTCGCATATACGAAAAATTCGACACCAATATTTATTCACCTAATTTCTTTTTCATGTGATGTGTTTTTCAAGAATCATTCATTTTGCAATCTCTTATTGGGAGTCATGCTAATAAAAGTTCATTTCAAATAACCAGCTTCAGTTTGATGAAGAAGGATGAACAGAGGAACACTGATTCTGCCTTTCCACAAGTGTTCATCCAGGGGCGGCGTTTTCCTACATCCACAAAAGGTAAGTTGTTTTGTCCAGATTTTCAAATTTCACTTTGTTTTCTACTTCTATTGATCGGTACAATTTTATGTACGTGGTCATAGTTCACCCTGTATCATAGTTGTTCGCGTGCCAGTCTGACTCGTATTGCTCATGTTAATGAATACATAGCATTCTCCCATGTTATGAAATCGCTTCACCGTACGGTATACTGCTACAGCATATGAGGGACATGTTGACAGCATTTTCAGGTTCCAATGGCACGCCCTGTATCTAGCGCCTATACTCATCATTACTATTATCTCGACTAGAGAAAAGGCAAGAGTTCAACTTGCTATCGAATTTTCCATCGAGACGTGTACAAAAAAAATGCAGTAATTAATAAAATGGTGAAGTGTTCTTGACATTCCAGTATAAAAACTGTAGACAGGGGTGGCATATTCATCCTATTGGCTCTAAACAGCTCGAATTGAGAGTCAATTAGTATTTCGTTAGATAACAAAAGGGCTCGTGATATTGATTTTGTCATTAGGAAATTACATGGTGCATTAAAAACTATTCGTGTCATCATTTCCAGTAATTCCGTTGAAAAGCTTCTTGAATGATATTGGATTCATTCAATCCGTTATGAATACAGAAAAATTTATGAGGTTATTACAATCACTGTTCAAATCGTGATATTACAGGAATATAATTGTATTTATACAGGGTGTTTCAAAATTCAGTATCAAGAATTAGGGGGCGTATATTTCAGGTCAATATAAGACTTTATTTCCTATAAACATATGTCCGCAACTGCTTAATTTCTAAGATACAGGGTGTTGAAATTTAACGAAAATGATAACGATACGCTACTGTTTTTTTTTAAAAGAATATTATATTGTGTCCTCTATCTATTCATAAAAATGGTCCCTTGACTTTTTTCCCTACGAAGAACAGTTTCCGATTCAAAAAGCAAAATGAGACATACAAAAAATCGCATAGGTACAAGCGAATGACGACCTTTTATTTTTTAAATCGAAAACCGTCTGTCGGACGGAAAATAGTCAAGAGACCATGTTTGTGGAAAAATAGGAGACAATTATGAAAATGATACTAATTTGACAAAAAAAAATAGTAGCGTATAATTATTTTGATCAAAAATGACAGAGCATGTTTACAGAGACGCCACTGATAAAAATTAAAAAACGTTCCAAATGGAAAAAATGTATTTTTATGTGTACTTTGCATGTACCAAAATTAAAAAGAAAAGCCAAAGTGGTTTAGAGATATTAAAAAAGAACTGATTTTTTTGTAGAATTTCAACATCCTGTATCTCAGAAATGAAGCGGTTGCGGACACAGGTTTATTAGAAAAAAGTCTTTTTTTGACCTAAGAAACACGCCCCTGAATTCTGAAACACCCTGTATATTAGTACAGTAACCACAGACAAATGTAAGCCACAAGTGAAGAATGAATCATAACACTTTTACACTCGGCACATGACTTCTTAATAGAAAAATTATTAGAACAAAAATTGTTTACCAAAATATCAGAGGAGGAACCCAAAAAATATTTTATATAAAAATATTATAATTTTTTTTGCCGTTGTTTCGGAAAGTATAAGATTTACCAAGAAGCAATTTCAACAAGACGAAACATAATTCAATTCTCCACAAGAAATAACCTCAGTAATTTCTCACAAAATGCACTCGTTTTCTCAGAAAACCTGACTGAATTCCGATATAAAATTTCAGGCTCGCCTTAACCCGCCACTGCAATTTTCGGCAGGGCCTAATATTAGATTTGTCACAACTTTGTTAAAAATTATAGTAGAAGGAAAAGAAAAAGTGTATATCGTTCCTGAAGACTTGTAGTTCCTCATGCAAATATAACATGTGGGTATCTGAGTACCCAAAATGTGTTTTGTCCCACTTCACATAACCCTTCTACGATATTTACGGAGGATCCGAAAGTCATGGATATTTTAGTTGATATGGAATAGTTATACTGAAACAGGAATCAGTACCCTCTTTGGACCATATGCAAAGATTTCAGACTAGTGAGACACGTCTCACTTAGACATGCCAAAGAAAAAACTGTGTTCTGCTGAGGACATACATGCCATATTAGAGAAACAAGATGTCCTGCACGACCAGGACGACGCTTATTGCCATAATTCTATACAATAGGAATAATTGGGTCAAAAATCCATCAGAAAACAACTACTTTCCTGGCTAATACCACGACGGACGTTGAATTACATCTAATGAATTTCCGTGATGTCCGTGATGTCTCCGCAATTGCTAGTTGCATGGAAATGTTCATTGAAACATTTGGACCACCTATAGATCGATTTATGGGTTCTTGCCCTCATCAGTATGGGGTAGGTCTCTGCAGATAATAACTAATGTCTGCAACAAATGATTCAGCAAACTCTCCATGTAAAGGCAGAAGCTGAGACCATCCAACCATTTGAATTTTTCAGCTCAGATTAACTTTTTTCTATGAAACGAATAATGTTATTTTTTATTGCAGTATTTTGAAAGTAACTTAGATAATTTTATGCATTATAGCCTGAAGGCATACTCGCCTGAAATAATAAATACAGGGTGGCCCAGTGAAATCGAAGCAAGGCCGATATTTAACCCCCCTTTGTTAAATTTGTTCAATTGAGCGGTGGTTGTGTTTTGAGATTTCCAGGTAGGTTCATTGTTATGTCAATTTTATAAGTTGTATGAGTCTAGGTATTAGCGATAATTATAGGTAGTCCCTAATTATGTTAATGGGTAAGAAAGGTATTTAAGTAATTTCAATGAAGAATAGTTTAATGTACTACGTTCGCTTGAAAAAGATACTGTGTATCGAAACATGTCGCAAAGACAATACATTTTGTGGAAAGTTTAATCGTTTTTTACCTTAGTGTCATAACTATGGATCTCCATCGAGTAACGGCCACGTCAATAAAAAAAAAAAAAAAATAACCGATAAAGAAGAATTTTGGATGTTTCTCAAGAGTTCTTAAAAGCTTTCAAAAGACTCAAAGTGTTTTTCATATTGTTTTTTCATCTCAATTCTAGTTTCGTAAAAGTTCTAATATAAAGCTATAACAAGACATCTTAAACTCAGTAGACATGGTAATCACAGTTAATGCTAATTGGACAAATTTAGCGAGAAACGGCAATATTTCGAATCCATACCGGAATCGAATGATTAAGAAACATCTGTAAAGTTAAATCCGTATCAGAGGGTTTTATTGTAACTCCCACTTGCTCGACTCGATTTCGGAGAATCATTAAACCGCTTTACATTAATTACTAACTTTGTTTTATGCCATCGTCTAGGATCATTAATTTTGCTCTCAACTGCAGACCCGCCCGAGTATATAATAAAATATCGGGCCAGACAAAGTGGCTACAAATAATTTAATCAGTATCAACTTATAACTCGAAAGCGGAGGTTCACTTCAGCATTTTGTTCATTTACCCGTTCGTTAAGTTGGTTTGTTTGTGATGGTTGACTTGAACAAAGTCCTGTGTGTTTTAATGAACCACACCAAAATGAGTTGAAAAACAGTATGGGATTGTTACCCAAATTTCATTACCGTTGTTGTATTCGTAGGGAAATGCAGAATCAGGGGTAGAAAACAAGAATTTACATGAAATGTGATTGAATTTTTTATGTCCTCTAGGACATTGGTGATGTTTGGAATCTTCAGAATTGGTAATTGCAAATGAGGCCGATATATGGGAGACCCGGTAAAAATGATCCCCGCAAGTAAAAGGATTCCCTGACTTTGTGTATACCTAATGGATTCCACCTATTGGATACTACCGGCAAAGTCTATGTGACGACTTAGTATTTTCCATGATTTTAAGGGGTGACCCTTGCAACTTTTTTCGAGTAATTTTAAATTTTTCGATTGACTCGAAATATACAATACATACTAATTTGGCCATTCTGAATCGATTGGCGTTCGCAGAATTTGTCTATCTCTAATCGTTCTCGAGTTGGTCATTTCTGAGTCAGTCTTTAGATGGTTTTTTCCGCCAAAAATATTTCTGATGAATTTTCGACATTTTCGTTCGAAGATTCGGAATCAGCACGTGAAAATACGATCAAAGACAAAAATTTTAATTTCGAAAAATGAAAATCTCAGAAAATTGGATTTTTTACCTTTTACACCCTTTTCCGGCTGAATCTCATATCTGAGCACATAAAAATTCTCCATTTTCGGAATGAGCATGAAATTTTACGTATACAGTGCAAATTTCAAGTCGATGTGACGATTTAGTATTTTCCATTATTTTAAGGGGTGACCCTTGCAACTTTTTTCGAGTAATTTTAAATTTTTCGATTGACTCGAAATATACAATACATACTAATTTGGCCATTCTGAATCGATTGGCGTTCGCAGAATTTGTCTATCTCTAATCGTTCTCGAGTTGGTCATTTCTGAATCAGTCTTTAGATGGTTTTTTTCGCCAAAAATATTTCTGATGAGTTTTCGACATTTTCGTTCGAAGATTCGGAATCAGCACGTGAAAATACGATCAAAGACAAAAATTTTAATTTCGAAAAATGAAAATCTCAGAAAATTGGATTTTTTACCTTTTACACCCTTTTCCGGCTGAATCTCAGTGCAAATTTCAAGTCGATGTGACGACTTAGTTATTTTCATGATTTTTAGGGTGCAACTTTTTTCGAGTAATTTTAAATTTTTCGATTGACTCGAAATATACAATACATACTAATTTGGCCATTCTGAATCGATTGGCGTTCGCAGAATTTGTCTATCTCTAATCGTTCTCGAGTTGGTCATTTCTGAGTCAGTCTTTAGATGGTTTTTTCCGCCAAAAATATTTCTGATGAATTTTCGACATTTTCGTTCGAAGATTCGGAATCAGCACGTGAAAATACGATCAAAGACAAAAATTTTAATTTCGAAAAATGAAAAATGAAAATCTCAGAAAATTGGATTTTTTACCTTTTACACCCTTTTCCGGCTGAATCTCATATCTGAGCACATAAAAATTCTCCATTTTCGGAATGAGCATGAAATTTTACGTATACAGTGCAAATTTCAAGTCGATGTGACGATTTAGTATTTTCCATTATTTTAAGGGGTGACCCTTGCAACTTTTTTCGAGTAATTTTAAATTTTTCGATTGACTCGAAATATACAATACATACTAATTTGGCCATTCTGAATCGATTGGCGTTCGCAGAATTTGTCTATCTCTAATCGTTCTCGAGTTGGTCATTTCTGAATCAGTCTTTAGATGGTTTTTTTCGCCAAAAATATTTCTGATGAGTTTTCGACATTTTCGTTCGAAGATTCGGAATCAGCACGTGAAAATACGATCAAAGACAAAAATTTTAATTTCGAAAAATGAAAATCTCAGAAAATTGGATTTTTTACCTTTTACACCCTTTTCCGGCTGAATCTCAGTGCAAATTTCAAGTCGATGTGACGACTTAGTTATTTTCATGATTTTTAGGGTGCAACTTTTTTCGAGTAATTTTAAATTTTTCGATTGACTCGAAATATACAATACATACTAATTTGGCCATTCTGAATCGATTGGCGTTCGCAGAATTTGTCTATCTCTAATCGTTCTCGTGTTGGTCATTTCTGAATCAGTCTTTAGATGGTTTTTTTCGCCAAAAATATTTCTGATGAGTTTTCGACATTTTCGTTCAAAGATTCGGAATCAGCACGTGAAAATACGATCAAAGACAAAAATTTTAATTTCAAAAAATGTAAAATCTCAGAAAATTGGATTTTTTACCTTTTACACCCTTTTCCGGCTGAATCTCATATCTGAGCACATAAAAATTCTCCATTTTCGGAATTTTACGTATACAGTGCAAATTACTAAGTCGATGTGACGACTTAGTAGTTTCCATGATTTTTGGCGGTGAAGCCCGGGTCTACGTCAATTGCTCGAAACACAATAAATCGAAAGTCATTTGGTCGAAAGTCAGTTGGTCAAATACGTCAATTGACCGAATACGTCAATTAGACTAAATTGGCCGAATACGTCAATTGAACTAAATTGGCAGAAGTATATTTTTGGCAATCTATAATTTAAAACTTGCTTCATATCCAATCGGTTAGGATATTTGATCTGACTTTCTTTCCTTCTCCTCACTGACCCCATCATTAACCTCTACTGACACAAATTCTTAAATAAAATAAGCAATTGTTCTAAATAAATTTTATCATTACAACTTATTTTCATTCTTCAACAATCAATTACAGTACATATATTTTGTATCAAATCAAATATTCTCAGTATTATTTAAGATTATGTGCGATACTTCGCAAGTAATCAATTGGTTCGGTCACTTCAAATTCTTGGACAACAGATTTTATTCTATTGTCTAGATCGACATATATTTTTACTCTTTTTGCTTCATTTCCAGCCAAAGCGGTCATAGCACTCTCGCGAGAGGGCGCTGTAGTCCGCCCGCGTCAATGGCGGACTTTTCATTATGCAGCGGTAGTAGGTCGGCAAGATACACGCTTCCTGCAAAGCTTATGCGTGTAGTTCGCATTTGCATTCAATGTAGATAAGAGTTGTTGCAGTTCATGAGGCTAATTGTTAAAATGCTAAACCACGGAAAAGGCTGAGAGTAAGCCGCAATCCTATCGATGCGGCTATGAACCGTGTTTGTGTATGTATATGAAATGGTTGTTTATAAGAGAAAATCTAGAAGATCACGCGAACCGAAAAGTCTTCAGCCGTAGACATTTTTGATTTTTTCACTATTAAATCATCGTTTTTGCCGTCACAGAAAAACATAGGGTATTATACACGGGCAAAATAATAGTTTGTAGTTCTTGGTTTCTCCCTTGTATGATAAATAACTATTTTTGAAGGATATGTAGTTTTGTGCTCATTTTTATAATACCTAAAGAAGTGGTGAATTTTTATGTGACTTCACACCTCCATGAAAATATATTTTTTGAACATTTCAGATCTTTCCCTCCATTTGAAGATGGGATTTCAAAGCCTGAAATTTTTTTCGCATTTTTGTGAACCTAACCCAATTCTATATATTTGCAGACATGAATGTGAGCCTTATTCCTCCATAACTATCCACTTCACTTCAAGGTATGAACTTCTTCAATAGTTTACAAAATTTCATCAGGTCTGGTGGTGAGAAAAAATTAGTTGTATTGGCATATTGGTTGTTGGCATCTACACCTCACCTAATAGCGAAGAAATGAAATTGTAAAATCGACTATGTCGAAGTACCCTTCTCTCCATTGGCGCAGCCAGGGGGGGCTTTGGGGCTGCAGTCCCCCCCCAAGCCACCAATTGACTATTAAAATGATGGCGTAGAATACGGGAAAAATATTGAAAAAATTCTAGAACTTGCGGAATTATTTTTTTTGCGGTTTTATGTGCAAGGATAGAATCCTAGCGCACCTTTTACATTTATCGCATTTTGCGACCATAACGAGACATTCGTTAAATACGTATGTATATAGACAGAAAGCTAAGAAAATTTCTTAGAAGAGGATGTTATTGTTTGCTGGCCTTATAGTTCGCTTATAGGTGTTATAGGTGGTTTTGTGTGCTAGGATGCCGGATTCGTGCGATACAATTTTTTGCACATTTATCTCTGTTTTATGGCACACCGTGTATCCGAACATATTCAAATCATACATTTTCGGAATCAGCATAAAATTTTGAGTATATCAGTGGTAATTTCGATTGAAACTGATTTTTAACCCTTTGAAGTTTCTTCGGCTGAAAATTCATCTTGGACCAATCGACTCGAAAATCGTATTATTAATGGAAAATAGTGATCTGTTTCAATGCAAATCGATAGTAATAATCAATTATTTAAGTTGCGCTTTTCAGTTTCGAACACCTAGTGCCGTACCTTTATGCCAAAATCGAAAATCACAGCATAATATTCTAATTTCGACATGTTGAATCGATTGGCGTTCGCAGAATTGCTCTATCTCGATTCGGTCGTCGGATGAAAATGTTATCTAGAGGTTGCATGTGCCATTTTCACGCCAAACATTTTTCTAATTTTTTTCTGTTATATTCATTAAATTCAATTTTTTTTCTATACGCTGACCGAATTTGAAATCGATTGCTAGTCAAACATAGATTTGGTGGGCGTTTTTACGAACGTGTGCACTTTGAGTTGGACCGATTTTTAAAATGATCATTTTTCATTTTTCGAATACTGTGTCATGTTGAATTCATGGCGTAGAATATGACAAGAATATTAAAAAATTGTAGAACTCTCGGAACTCTCGATTTTATGTGCTAGGATGCCGGATCCTAGCGCACCTTTTACATTTTTCGCATTTTGCGACCATAACGAGACACATTCGTTAAATACATATTTATATAGAAAGAAAGATAAGAAACTTTACTTGTCCTGCAGACTCGTTGTATTTTCAGCTTTGGGATTGCAATTCATTAATATTCCAAAAAATTATCGGTAATAATCATACCACTTATTATATTACCACTGATAATTTTTTCACATTGTTTGAATTAATCTTTGTTTGAATGAAAGCATAAGAAAGTTAGGTTGACTTGATTGTCAAAATGACACTGACAAAAAATGTCCGGTCAAAAAATAATCAAGTCGATTACATTCGTGGTAATAATTTTTTTGATATAATTTCAACTAGACTAGCACTTATCGTGCATCTAGTTAAAATAATCAAAAAATCACCATCACTCGTGTAATTACTGTTGATAGTATCCAACACGCTTTTGCAAACTTCGCTCGATTTAAAAGTCGCATCCCACGATAACTCAACTGAGCAAAAATTCATCAAAGAACTGAGGCTTTCAAATCCCCATAAATGGCGAATGATGAATGGACCGGTTGATTTTCTAATATCGAAGCGTATCGAAGGGACAATAAGGGTACGAGGAAGGGAATCAATTCCAAAGGGCTGGGGTAACCTGATGCTCCCTGATGAGAGATAAGAGCGGTTGAATTGTGGCGGGAGAGTCAGCTTGTAAGGCATTTTCGGTAGATAATATCTATTGGTTTGGGTCGACAGTGTTGAGAAAGTGAAGAGATTAGGATAGAATATAATACTGGAGCTGGAGTCTCTTCCAGCGAGGGACGAATACAGAATGTACCATTTGACTCAGGTCTGTATCAGCTCACCCGAAGCGAGGTTGAAGCTCATTACGAAACTCATATCAGTATCGTTATGATTGACATTACATCATTCAACGATTTGAGGCCCATATGCATTCTACCTGCATTTGCGAAAATGTTTAAAAAAATTGTTGCAGAAAATGTAAATGGGTACTTAAATGATAATGAATTAGTGGATGATATTGCTACGACATTACATGAGTCACGTAGTACTATTTCAGTTCTTCTTGATCAAAGCAAAGCATTTGATTTGGTGAATTTTGATTTATTAGTGACAAAATTACACTATATTGGGTTCAGTGGTGCCGCTTCGTCTTGGTTTGCAGACTACTTGTATGGACGATTACAAAGAGTGAAAATTGATAATGATTTGTATTCTGACTACAGAGCTACATCTTCTGGGGTTCCCCAAGGCAGTGTACTCGGTCCACTTTTATTTTCAATATTCACATATGATTTGCCTAATGCGATAACCTCCTCAAATATTCACCTATATGCTGATGATATGCAAGTGTATCATGCATGTGAAGAAAACGACGAGGATAATATCAATGCCATCAATTCAGATTTGAATCAAATATATATATGGTGCTCTAATAATGGATTAAGGATCAATCCCAGTAAAAGTGTCGCACTATGTATGGGCCCAGAAAAACAAAGAGAATCCATCTGTAGCTTCGACATCATGATGAATGACTTGCCTATAAGGTGGGTCTCCTCAGCCAAAAATCTAGAGGTGTACTTTGATACTCGGTTCACATTCAGTGACCATGTGAACCATGTCACTGAAATATCTTTTTTCAAGTTGAATTCTTTATATCATCTGAAATATCAAATAAATGAAAATATCAAATTAAAATTGGTGACATCTTTGATATTTCCACATATTGATTATTGCTACATTGTTCATTACTATTTTTTAACCTGCTGCAATCGAGAGAAACTACAGAAACTATTTAAGATTTGCTTGCAATATACCATATAGGGACCATGTTACTCCACAGTACATCAGATTAGATCTACTGAAAGTTGATAGTCGAGTAACATTTTTATTTCTATCTTTTCTATACAAATTACTTTTGTCCAAAATTCCAATTTACTTTCATACCCTATTGATAAGAAGATCTTTCATACACAATGTTAATGTCAATGTTGATAATTTCACAGTTCCTCAGCACTCCACAAAAAAGTTTGATGGTAGCTTCTCATATAATGCACCTAGGCTATTGAATATATACATGAGATTACTGAATGTATCATTTTCAACATTCAGAAAAGAACTAAAAGAAATACTACTTATTGATCACTGTTTTTTTTCTCTTTCTTATTTGGTGTTTTGTTGTTGTCTGTTATCTTTATATATTTTGGATTGTATTCATAGAACTGTGTAAGTGAACATTTTTTTGTGTGTATTAAGGGGGAATGGAAGAACGGCTGTAGCCGAATTTCCACCTTTTGTGTTGTACCTTCTTCAGTACTGCTCAATAAATATTTTGTTATTATTATTATTATTATATTGATGGTAGGTAAATACACTTCCCTTCAATATACATTTTAATTCAAAGCAACTGTTCACATGATTCAGACCCTTTGGGCCATCGCAGTGGTCGATCTATGAAACGAGAAATGGAAAATTCATTAATTAATTAGGAGTACCAAAACAAAAATATTTCAGGTAATTTTTTAAGGTGTACGAAACGCGAGGGTATCAAACGAGATATTACCGCTTCGAGGGATTTTTAGCGATACATTCTTTACAAAATAGACTAGTCAAAATTTTCTCTCACAATAGTTATTTGTGTGCCATAAATTTGAACTTTTTTGGCAGAATCAGAAATTTGCAACAAAGGCGCAGCCAATTCCAAGCAAATTTTAGATTAGACCATTCGTCTGAGATGCACACAACAGTCTTTGGCAAGTGTTTCATAAAGTAGGTGACAACATTTTTTTCCAAACATTTTTGTTCCTAGAAAGAGAAGAACCTACCGAAAAAAGATTGGTACAGAATTTTTAACAGTAAGTATGACAAACAGAACTTGTGCTTATTAAAAACGTTAACAAGTGCCAGGCTCCATTTGTTATTGATTGTTAGGTTGAATGTACATTTATCACATTTTGAAAATGTAAAACCACTTTCAGACATAAAATTATTAATAGCTATTAAATTTTCATGATATTCAGTAATAATGATGAATATCACTGGGTCTGTTGAATGAATTGAAACTTCATAACCGTGTAGCCTAAATTTAGACATACGCCTGTTTTGGTTTCATTTAAATCTAGCAACTAGTGTTGAAGTAACGACAATTTTAGTTTTCTGCCTATTTAAATATTCCGCACGAGCTCGCCATACTCGCCTGACGTCACCATACAACACAAAGTTCTCAGCGTACATTTTTTCACTATCAGATGTTTCCTATATTTGACCACAATAACGTTTTTAACTTCAATTTTTCAATTTGTATGTGAATCAGTGATACAATATCTAACGTTAGAAGTATAATGGATAACGGCTTTGATAAAGGGAAATCTAATAATTTGCCTGAAATAGACGGGTTAATGTTTGCCCACTATTTCTTGGTCGCCGAGATACGAGGAGTAAAAATGCAAAAGTTAGTATTACTTATATTTTTGTTTTATGATTAATTTTTTGATTTCTACAGGTAGATATTTCTCATTACTAGTGTTTTACAAATGAATATCATACGCCATCGTCATATTGATATTATGAACTTGACATTCCTGAGAGGTATTTGTAACAAAGTATGACTTATTGAAAACAATACTGTGTTATTGTAGCTACATAGCTTTGATCATGACTTACATTTTGTATTTGAACCCATTCATTTTTTTTTCAAAGGACGTTATTATTAGGATAACACGTTATTACTGAATTTTTACCCACTTCTAGTAGTCTGAGTAACTTAAAATTCAGCAGATATTGGTGACAATGCATTACTGTTTTGTTAGAGAAACAAACAAAATGGCGGCTCCAAGGTGGCGGGAGAGATTTGTGATTTTGGTCCGATTCTCTTCAATATTGGTATGTGGGAGTTTTTGAGGCCGCATATTATGAATTTTTTTGTTTAAATTGATGAAATCAAGATGGCGACTCCAATAGGGCGAATGAGTTTTGTGATTATGGCCCGATTCGATTTAAAATCAGTATGTAGGGGTTTTTGGGGTCGGAGATTATGGATTTGTCGTCAAAATGAATGAATTCAAGATGGTGGTTCCATGATGGCGAAATATTCAATTTAAATTTGGTTAGGATGGGTCCGAAGGGCTAGTATAGTCACGTTATTTTATTACTAAACACTTGGCAGCCTGATTAAAATCGAACCGAAACATCTCTAATGGCAAGCCGAATATCAAGAATTGGCTCTATTCACGGGATCGAAGTGGGCCATGCTCATACTTCACACTTGAACTGAGAACCGTTTGAGATTCAATTCATAAAATTATACGTATTCTCGATGTTCTGTCAGGAGGATCATGTAATTTTAAAATATTCAACGATATTTAGAAAATATTTGGGGATAGTTTATTCTGAATGTCAAGTTCAAGAATGTAAGACCATTTTATATGAACTGCACGTTTTCAGAATGGCAAAAGGACTTCACCATCCAGAGGAATTAAAATGTACACCTCAGACTATGAACACTCGACAATCTCGAACTACGTATGTGACTTTTGAACTCTGTAAAATCGTTATGGCAAGCATTTCCGCAATCTTCAAGCAAAGTTTCAAAATAGTTTAATATAAAGCTCGGTGCAAGTTCTGCGTCTGAAGTCTCAATATAAAGTTTAGCTTTCCTTTCGCTCCTGAATAATAAAAAACCAAGATGAAGTTACTGCGATAGGATCAAACACTAGAACCAATTACAATATCTTTGGGTATCGGTTAATAGAAAATTGTTCGGATAGAATTCGCCCATTATATTGATTGAAATTTTCAACATATATTTGAAAATGTCGGAAACGAATTAATTATCCAGTACGATTGGGTTTTGAGACGAGGAGCGATTGTAGCAACACCGAACTTGGTATGCTAGTAGTTGGAAACACGATAAACACAAAAAAATTCCAGGAGTGGAACATTTTTTTTTTTCGTTTAAAAATAAATAATTAGATTTTTGCTGTAATTTTGGAAATTATATGATTTATCGGAAAAACAACTCAACAAGGTGAAAGAGAATTCAATTCTCCACAAAAATTATTCATAGTAATTTCTTATGAAATGCGCTCGTTTTCTCAGAAAACGTGATTGAACGCCGACATCAACTTTCAGGTTCACGCTTAGCCGCCGCTGAAAATTCTGGCTAAGCCGAATATTTGATTGGTCATAACTCAGCTAAAAATGATCGGAGAAGGAAAAGGAAAAGTTTATATCGTTTCTGAACACTCATACCTTCTCATGTAAATATAATATGCAAGTATTTGTGTACCTAAAATGTGTTTTGTCGCACTTCACGGAAATGTTTGCGGATGATCCGAAAATCAAGAATAATTTAGTAAATATGGAATTATTTTACTGAAGCAGCAATCCATACCCTGTTTGGACTATATGCAACAATTTTATAGTAGTGTGAGAGGTCCTACTTATACATGCCATGTTTTACTACTGCCTCATTTTCAGTTTTTCAGTTTCCCCATAAAACTGGCATTCCCTTGAGTAAATGTTGATAATAATCGCTTATTCATATCCTGTATATATATTCAATAATATTCTATTGTAAAGTGCAAACCTCAAGCTTGAAATCACATACTTCATTTTTCATGTAAGATGTGTATGAGCGATTATTTTCAACATTTACTAAAGAAGTTACCGGGATTATGGGTGAGTTGAAAACTGAGGCAGGAGTAAAACCCAGTTTTTTCTTTGGCATGTCTAAGTGAGGCGTGTCTTACTAGTCTAAAATCGTTACATATGGTCCAAAGAGGGTACTGATTTCTGCTTCAGTATAACTATTTCATATCAACTAAAATTTCCATTACTATGTGAAGTGGGACAAAACACATTTTGGGTACTCAGATACTCACATGTTATATTTGCATGAGAAAGTACAAGTGAACGATATACACTTTTTCTTTTCTACTACAATTTTTAGCAAGATTATAGGTTAAGGCGAGCCTGAAATTTTATATCGGAATTCAATCAGGTTTTCTGAGAAAACGAGTGCATTTTGTGAGAAAATATTGAGTATATTTCTTGTGGAGAATTGAATTATCTTTCGCCTTGTTGAGATTGTTCTTTGATAAATCTTATACTTTCCGAAACAAGAGCAAAAAAATATAACTTTTTTAAATAATTTTTTTTTTGGGTTTCATAGTGCTACGATTCATTTTTCACTTGTGGCTTACATTTGTCTATGGTTACTGTACTATTTGCAAGTATGGTTGGTCTGAGAGAAATAATAATTTGAAGGTGTAACCAATTTATATTGTTGTTACAAACAGTTTTTATCAACTAATGAAGACATCTTTTCTGAATGATAGATTGGTTGTTCCTCCATCTGTCAAGAATTTATCACTCAATTTGTCACATTAAGGTAATCAAGGAATTTCGAACTGTAAATTGTAAATGTTTGTAAATGATTTTGGCCAAAAATGTCAGAGAAAATAGAATAATTCAGAAGCATATATGAAGTATGCTGTAAATTCAAATCCTGCAGTGCACGAGAATCACTGATACCTTATCTTTGCCAGAAAGCCATGGCCGAGAACTTCATCGGATACTTTGAATTTCCAAAGTAAAGAATACTCAGTAGTTTATGATGCATTTTCAAAATGGTTCGAGCTTCATTTATTTAAAGAAAAATATGCGAAAGGAGTTATAGAGATCCTGAAAGATTTTTTTTCCCAATTTGGATTTCCAGAAATAATTTTATCGGATATGTCCAATAATAGCATAGAATTAAGACAATTTGCACAAATGATTGATATGAAATGTAAAACATCAAGTCCTCAATACCCAAGGACGAGATATAATGGATTATTTGCGAAAGCGGTCTCAATATATTGAGGAAAAATTTAAACAGAAATTCTGCCTAACTTCATTACAGAAATACTCCTATATACAGTATCGGAAACTTTCCATCTGGGATATAGACAGAAATCTACCGTTGAGACGGCTAAAATTTATCAAAATATTTTTCCTTGTTTCTCGGCTGGGCCCTACTCAAAATTAAAAGTATTTCGGATTTGATAACATTTTAAGTATGACTTAACTACGAATAATGCCGCTGTTGCCAATAATACTTCAAGTCGCACAGTTTCGAATATCAAATTACCTAAAATGTCACAAAAATCTGCAGACATTAGTTATTATCTGCAGAGACCTACCCTATACTGATGAGGGCAAGAACCCAGAAATCGATCCATAGGTGGTCCAAATGTTTCAATGAACATTTCCATGCAACTAGCAATTGCGGAAACATCCTTGTAGGACTCTGCACGAAAATTCATTAGATGTGATTCAACGTTCGTCGTGGTATTAGCCAGTAAAGTAGTTGTTTTCTGATGGATTTTCGACCCAATTATTCCTATTGTATAGGATTATGGCAATAAGCGTGGTCCTGGTATTGCAGGACATCTTGTTTCTCTCTTGACAAGCCTATTGTGAACAATGCAATGCAGATTTATTTAATTTGAACCTTATGTGTTCAATGAAGTAACTTCATTAATTTGAGTAGTTCAATTTCTTCAAGAATTTGGCACATACCTTTCTGTTATTTCCAGTTGCAAATAAAAAATATGGTTCACCAATTTTTCACTCACTCGTCAGCTTATTTCCATTACGGAAAACGACCTCACCCAATTTTCAGGAACTCAGATGAACGATAACTTGTCCAGATCATCCCACGCTGATATAGACAGGACGAGCCCATGAAAAATTAAGCCCATGGAAAAGTTCGGGACTTGAAATTAGTCAATGAGAATCCTTGGCGGGAGCAAAAGCGCATGTATTGTCGAGGCGACAAGGACGCACTTCTGGCTGCCCGATAAACTGAAAAAGGATGCCTGCTATCAACCCTCCTGAAAGCTCTCACAACTTCAGTAGGCTATGGATCGTCGCGCTGTAGGAATTAATCGAGGCAAATTCGGATTTTTTCAAGTCAATTAGTGCTTCTGGAGGGTGTGAGTGGAGTGATAGGAGAAACATAAGTGGTTTTCAAAGGACTGTGGGGTTGATTTTTACGGCAAAGCTCTGAAAAGGTGAGTTAATAATATTGACATCGGTTGCATAAAGCAACTAGTGGCCGGTTTTGAATACGCTCTTAACATTGTTAAGAGCGTTGTAAAATATAGTTGAAAGGTTGTTGTGAGTTTTATATAAAATATCGACATCAAATGACAGCAACTAACAAAATATTATGAAAAAATCATCCCTTATTTCATTACGTTTTATTAGAAATATTGAAGACTTCTTGCCAATGAACTTTTATTATTGTTCCATCGAAAATACATAGATCTGATAAAAAAATTGTTGGGTATGCGGTGCAGAGGTAGGTAATTTCTTGGAAAGCAACTAGTTGGTGTGTGCTCCATTGAGTTATATTATGAATTTATCATGATTATATCATTATGAAATGTTTATTACTGATTTATGATATATTTTTTTTTATTTCAATTGCAATTATTGTTAATCTTTTTTATTATTTATTATTATTTTTATTATTATTGTATGTACAACTTCCTCATGTCAGAAATTGTTCTGCCTGGAAGTTATTTACTCAATAAATAAATAAATAAATAAATTATCGAACTTCGCGGGAGATTATTCGTGAGAAATATTCCTTGATGATTTCAGTTCGAAAATATGAATAGGATATTCATAAAATCTGTTGTGGAATCATCTGCGGCTGAAAGACAAACTTTAGTCTCTATTTTCCATCGCTCAAGATAACGTTCATGTTGAAAAGGGGAATATTCTCCATGAAAATAAAAAAATGAAAAATGTGATTTATTTGTAAAATCTAACAGAAAACAACTACTTCCCCGGCACAAGCCACGCTAGACATTGAACTACATCTGACAGATATTGTGAAAAGACAAACTGAAAAAAAAAATAGGATATATCTTGAACGATGGAAAATATCGAAGTTTATCTTTCAGCCGCAGATGATTCCACAACAGATTTTATGAATATCCTATTCATATTTTCGAACTAAAATAACTTTCAAAGTGTTACCGCAGAAGAAATATTTCTCTCATATCCATCCCTGATGTGTATGCTTCTGAAGAGCCTGTTTTTTCCAATCCTATCAATCCCCCTGAAGAGTTTGGCAAAGCGAAATAGATTTTCATCGACCAAAATGTATTGGGGATTAAATGCGAGATAAGCGAACCTTGCTTCAATGAAATGAACGATTTCTGTGAGTGATATTTTTTAATAACATTCTCCCCATTCAATTTATTTAATGATTTTTTCAATGAAAACTGGAGAAAATTTAAAAAAATCAACTATCTGAATGAAAATGCGAATTTTCACTTTCAGATTTTTTCTTTTCTTTTCAGTTAGAGTCTTTTCACAATATCTATCAGATGTAGTTCAGTGTCCAGCGTGGCTTTATCCGGGAAGTAGTTGTTTTCTGTTAGATATTACAAAGAAATCACATTTTTTATTTTTCAATTTTCATGGAGAATGTGCCTGATTCCTTACTGATTCATACAAAATGCAACAGTATTCAAAATGGGAGTGACAAATTATTTAAATAATACTTAGTTTCGTACAAGATTGTTTTGGCCACACTGGAAAAATACTACACTTCAGAATAGAAGAATAGATTGAATAAATTAAATATATTCCTGTTATTGAAGTAGCTCCAAGGAAGAATTTCTCGTGTAATTGAAAAACTTTGATTATACAGGGTGCAATCTAACCTCTTGCACTCCCGTGAAGGACGGGTGTTTATTGCCATTTTATAACGAATGGCAGGCCTGAAAAACTCGAAAAAAATGTGTGGAAAGTTTGTGGAAAGTTTGTGGAAAATTCGTCGAGATTTTGGAAATCGCTGTCCGCCTAACGTCAGCTGACCGGAGCAGAGCCGCAATAATACTGGATTTTTTTTCGAATTTTTCACACCTGCCAATCGTTATAAAATGGCATTATACACCCGTCCTTCACCCTGTATAATTAACAGGAATTATTTTTTGGAAAAATCATTGTTCAGTTTGGACTTATTCTCATCTTCTTGAGATGAAAGATGAGATACAATTCCTGGTCTGTAAAAATTAATGTGATTCAAGTTTTAACCTTCGTAATTTTTCTGGATATTCGTACTTTCTCTCTCTCCCCCCTTCAATCACAAGTTTTCATTTTGAAGTGACAATCAATTCAAACGAGGGCCTTCTGTATCCAAAATTGTAAATATAATATTTATGTACTCTCCAGTAAAACTGAAAAATATTATATTTTTCTAATATCTAACAGAAAACAACTACTTCCCCGGCTAGAGACATTAAACTACATCTATTAAAATGTCTTGACAGTGAAAATTTGCATTTGCAATAAAAACTAGAGGTAACTGAAAAATTGAAAAATCAACTGTCTGAATGAAAATGCAAATTTTCACTTTCTTTCTTTCTTTTTAGTTAGGGCCTTCTCACAATATTTATCAGTTGTAAGTAGTTCACTTTCCACCGTGGCTTTAGCCAGGGAAGTAGTTGTTTTCTGTTAGATTAAAGAAAAATTTAAATTTTCAATTTTTAATGGAGAATGTTCCCTTTTTCAACATGAATGCCTTCCAAGATGTTATTTTGAAAGACATATATATATAGCGACTGAGGTTTGTTTTTCAGTGCAGATGATTCCACAACTAATTTTATGAACATTCTATTTATATTTTCGAATAAAAATTGGATTGTAATATTTATATCAATATGGCTACAATTTTTTTACTCATAGAAAAGAATACAGTGAAAATGTCAAAAATAAAATAAATAAGTTGTTGATTTCAGCAAAGAAAATATATGCACTGAAGTTAATAGATGTCAATAAAAACAGCTGCCAAGCACTCTGGAAATGCAATATATCGAAACTCGAAACGAAAATACCATACAGCACACATCAAATTGAAAGATTCACACTATTACACTACTAGATAAACAAGACACAATACAAAACCTTCAAATGAAATCCAAACTCCATTAGCTTTTATTGTTTATAAAAAAATTGTACGTACTGTGATATCAAACCCCTATATAAAAATGGGGAAAAACGTAAAGACCTTTGAATATCGCAAAGGTAATGGAGAAAGTATTGAAAACAAATTTCAAAAAAGTATAAAATAATAGCTCAATATGGATTCAGAGATGGGAGATCGACAAACGATGCAATACAAGCTATTACATCGTATATCTACTAAGCTTCAGACAAGAAAGTCCCAAGAAAGTGCATTTTTGTTGATCTTTCTCAAGCATTTGACACGGTCTGCCACATTAAGCTATTGGAAGAACCAGAAAATGGCGGTGAGAAGAAAATATAACATTTAGAGCATGGAAAACATGGAGTGCTCTGTACTGCACGGGGGTTTGGTTATACGCTTTCGGTCCTCTCTAGTTTTTAACACGCCGGCCTGATATATATCCGGTTGAGCTAGTGTTCTGATAAGAGGTCTACAGCCTGCGCAAACCGCGCTGAAACACTGCTAGCGGGCAGACACGCTATGGCCTGCACAATCAAACCAGTGCCTCCCAAACATAGGTAACTGAAAGCGATTTCATAAAATTTCATATAAATTTTCGAACATTTTCGACTACTTCAAAAACATGCTTGCCATTTATTGATATATTATGATCCATACAACAACCCATTTTTTAATTGCTCCAATTTCGGAAACACCCTGTATGGTAAAATCAATATACGCCACCTACTGTGATGTACACTTATTTTGGATTTCCAACATCACTTCAAAAATTTCTTCTGAATTCAATAAAATATTTTCTATTTTCTCAAAATACCCAAGAGACATTGACATATTTTCCAGACACTTAATTTTGGAGGCTAATTAGTACAAATAAACATCCAAATAGCATTCATTAATCTGTAACTATTGAATTACGATCCATAAAACATTGTGCGGCAAATAATGTGTTTTATACTATTGTACACGTGGAAAATTAGCAATGTACATGTTTTATTATCAATAATCATTCATTAATCAGCCGTATTTCCATATTGATGCATTATCACACGCGAATATTGCAATGGAAATTCAACAAGTTGTATGTAGAAGTAATTTCCAACGTTAAAGCAACGACCGTTATAAACCGGCGGAAAAAATGATTGGAAATTTTCCCTTTTTCGAGTTTTAATTGAACTCTGATCAGGTGGAGTCTCGTTTCCTTGGTGAGATCGATATGTGAGCAGGCTTTTTATTTATTTATCGGTTCCGAAGTTTCATTCACTCACTCGAGCTTATGATGCTTCTCCACAAGACGGAATAAAATTGAGAATCTCTAATTCATGAATGTCGTGAATCACTTATTGGATTTCATGCTCACATAAATATTAAGGCACTTTTAAGATGAGAGTGAATCCGGAGATTCTGAAATTCAGGTGAAGAGTTTTTTCAAGTTTCATCTCAGGTAAAACTGATCGTGGATAAACGAAGGAATAGCTATTTGTATTATAAGGGAGGAAAGTACCACTTTTCCTCCAGCAGGATGTAGTTTACTATACTATACTTGCATAATGAAAAGTATACAAAATTAATGACATGATTTTTTGGGTTTTTAACCTTCCACAATCAAGAATACTTCTCTATTTTGAAATATGTTGACGTTTCGAAGGCTGAATCTGCCTTCGTTATCAAAACTTGCTGGAAAGATGCTGAAAACTGTATTTGAACTACGGTTTGGAAATAACAAGATCTTTCTTTGACAAAGTCAAATGAAATCTGCCATACATTCTTTTGATTTCATTCATGAACGAACAACAAACAACATTACACCTTATGTCCCTGGACTGTCTGAAAAGATAAAACGGATTGGCCATAGATATGATGTAAGAACAACATTTAAAACAACCAATACATTGAGATCAATACTCACACATACAAAACCCAAAAACACTGATGAATGTTCAAACAATTGTGTTTACAACATACCTTGTTCGTGTGGTATGAATTATATAGGTGAAACATCAAGACCATTGATTGTGCGCCAGGACGAACATAAAAGTTACATCAGAAATCGAAAAATAGCGTGTTCGAAAACATATTCTAACATCTGATGGCGATCATATTATGGAATACCAAAATTTTATTGAGAGAATCAAATCAAGAAAAAAGAAAGTTAAAGGAAACTGCGTGCATTATTTTATAGAACAACTTCTTTACAACAAATTCCATCGAAATCGACCGCACCTGGTTACCTCAGAGATGAAATAAGAACTAATAGAATGGTGATTGATTGATACCGAACACCATATATACCAAATGTCAATCAAAAGAATGTATGACAGATTTCATTTGACTCTGTCAAAGAAAGATCTTATTTCTAAACCGTAATTCAAATTCAGTTTTTTCAGCGTCTTTCCAGCAAGTTTTGATAACGGAGGCAGATATAGCCTCTTAAACGTCAACAATTTTCAAAAAAAGAGAAGTATTCTTTGTTAATTCGATCTCATTTTTTCAGATAGGCAAATTCTGTGCAGGGTACGTTACTGACAAAAATTAATTTCTTTCAAGACAGCAGTCTTGTGAACGCAGTAACTTATCGGGCAAATTAATTAATTTCCCCTTCTACACTTGTACAGATTTCTTGGATTAATATTTTTTCATTTTCAGATTGTGGAAGGTTAAACATCCAAAAGTTCATGTCAAGAATCGGATTTCCTCCACAAAATCAAACTTTCAATCAATACCACTATTGTATTATACATATTACAATTTCTAAACGTTTGGTAAGAAATCAAGTTTACTTGTAGCTATTCTTTTAAATTCGGTTGGAAGATTATTAAACTCCTTGAAGAACACTTTTCTGAAATGAATTGTAGTTATAGTAAGGGATTGAGATATATTTTCTGTTGTGAATATCCATTTTGAATATAACTTTGTTGACTAGACTTGAGTAATTATTTTGTGATGTAGAAAGACTATTCTATTATTATTAATGTCGAGTCAGTGAAACAGTATATGAATTCTCCAAAACTTTCTTGAACACAAAATTAATCTCAAGCAAAATGTTCTAACTGCTATACCAGTCTCGTGAAGTCAAGCGGCCTGATGAATGTAATCGCAGTAGGCAGCCCAGAGATTGGCGAAGTTTAATTTTGAGTTTGAAAGTTTTCTGATGGAAAATTATATGGTCAGTTACCCATAAAACTTTTATGGGATAGCTGATAGATGTTTCATGAGAAATTATTGGTGTAACTATGTTTTTCGAAATGATTTCCTGATAAATTAGATCAAGGCCTCCAAAGTTCTTACATTAGCTCTGATTTCAGTTGGTTTACTATTTGGTCATATTTTTCAGCGAAATCTGTGAAAAGGTTCAGATCAGCATTCATTCTCAATCATAACTGAGAAATTTGCGATTTCTTGACACAAGGATAGAACTTTCAGCGGGAAATCAAACTCACATTATTATGGTGCCATTTCTTAATCCCTTCCAGAAAACTAACTGTTGAAGAATATAACTATCGAGTTATCGATTTAATATACCGTGCGTGGAGAAAAGTCTATCTATAGTCATTTGTTTTAAAGGCCTTACTGACAACTAAAATGGGTTACTTTCAGTTCTCACTTCAAAGCAAAAAACGTTACTTCAAAACTTCAATGTAAAAAGTAAATGACCAGTGCGAAAAGTGAAATAGTATTGCGAAGAGTAATCGAATGTAACAAAAAATGAATAATCAAAGCAGTCAGCTTCGGAATATGATCAAGAATTTTCCGGTGGAAGGATATCCATTGCCTTTTTCGCCTCTTCTTTTTTTTTATTGCAGTTGTTCTTGTAGAAAACTTTGCCAAGTTTCAAACAGATATAATTCAATGATCGTAAGGGGCAGTAGCTGTTTTCTGTTGGATACTTGCTGGCGAATTACCTATTTTATGAGGTTCTTTCTGGAAGATTGGATTATATAATCCATTTTTCATTACTAATAAAATTTATATTCCTGTCTGTTTTTTTGTTTTAAATAAAAACCAACACGTTAGCTGGAGTTGATGGGGAAGAATAGTATCATTATCGTTAAACTTTATAACATCAGGAACTGAACTGTCAGTGACGTAATTTGACAGTTGTCAAACACTCGATGGGGGGACAAAGTCATTTTCCATATGACTACGTGTGTCCTTTATTGGATTTTCTGCGAAAAAAATTCTAAAAACACGTTCTTGGCATTTCAGTGAGTATTGATTCATTGTGTATAGTCTGAATTGAGTGCATAAATCTGTAGAGGTGTTATAAACATGGATTTTCCAATTCAAAAATACGTTATGATGACAGGTATCATACAGTTTTCTCTTTTAGATTTGAGGACATAAATCATGAAGACTTGTGCTGTTATGGGTTGTTTTATTCGATCCGATTCAGACCAGCACGTGAAATTTCCTTCTATACAAACAAGGCAGAGAGTATAGAGCATAGAGAGATTGGACACTGAGACAACTGGAGAAACTATTATGCCAACATTCAATTGCATTATTAGTTCGGAGAGTGTCTCTTTCTAAATCGTTGGTATAACGTTGCTAACACCATGTATGGTATACAATTGGAAAAATAAAATAGGCGATGAAGAAAACATACCGTCAGCATACCAATGGTCACAATGTTGCATAAACTCCAAATTTCGTTTTGTTGTGAACAAAATAATTCGGTCATTTCCAGGGCCACTGTCAAAATGTAAAAATTGTTCACCTTCAGTTCGTGTGTACTCTTCAGGAATATCAAGCTCCACTAGATGTCTAGGATTTGCCGGAACATGGTCTACCCTCTGTCGTACACGCGGTTCTCTAAGGAAATGACTGAAGGCAACTGAGCTGATACTGATGATGGTAAACCTGAGGACATGGTAGCTACTATCGTCTGAGTGGATTGCTCGATCGGTTGTGAGTTTTTCTTCATTTTTACAAGTGCTTTTTTGGCTTGAACTTTGCTGGCATCAGCGACATGGAGGTGAGCTGTAATATGGACAACTTCTTGTTGCACCGAATGCACTCTTCCTGGGCAGCGATTCTTATTGTAATCAGCACATTTCTCCGTTTTTTCTTCGACAATACGCTTCTTTTTGTGTAAGAAACCATCGTATAATAGCATTGGTTTACCCCTTTCACTTCTCACAAAGTCAAGAACCATGTTAACACTAACACAGTCTTATCACTTATGAAAATTGAAGTATTAGATCTTTGAGTATATAGGCCCCCAAGTAATTCTGTAAAGTGTATTAGTTCTAATTATACCTAATCCTTTTATTAACTGGTGGTCGTTATTACCTATATTATATAATGGTTCCCCCTTAGATTTTGAAATGGTTTTTATTTATTGCTGAAATAAGTTATCCTTTTGTCCTACAGGTATTTGTAATTATACCTCATCATAGATATAAGCCCTGTATTGCATATTTTATACAATACATTTCATTGGAATTATAAAATTATTTTTATTTTCGCATGTATCCAATTGTCGCCGCGCCCAACTGACGCCGCGTCCAAGTGTCACATGCGTCTAAATGTCGCGCGTCCAATTGACTGCGACCAATAGTCGTGCGTCCAATTGACGCGACAGCCAGCTGATCACCGCCATGTTATGACGTCAGCTGACAGTGCTCTATTATTAGTCAAACTGGCAAAAGTATTGCAGAAAACAAAATTGCAGTAGATGATCTATTAATTATTGACACAAATCACTGTCTCGTCCAGTGAATCTGTGTTGATTCTCATGAGATGTTTGTTTTCTTTGTAATATATAAATATTTCAAACTCTGAGGCTTCCACTACGGGTCATGACTACCATATAATTCAAGTGGATTCCCTCGTTGAACGGATAAATTTCAACTCCTTACAGGTAGAAAGGGGCTGAGTTTTCCTTCGCCCGGTGGTTCTGCGATAATAACGTTCTCCAAGAAAGACCATTCGAGAGCAGCGATAAAAATTTAGCCATTATCACGTTCGGAATTCGAATAGGGCTGGTCCGCTCATCTAATTTCAATTCTGTTCGCAGTATGCTTCTACTTTGAACAATAGGTAGGGATCATATATTTCCCATTACTGCTACTGCTACAGTTTCCCCTTTATGTGGTCTACTAAAGTCCCTTAATCGTTTCCAAGGCTCATTTGAATATATCTTGTTTAATTCTAATAGCACAAGCTGGATATCGTGTGCGGATCATTTTGTAAACAGGCTGATTTAAAATTTGAGTGTATTAGTCTAGTCAACAAGTGCTTTTTAAGTCAAATTTTTTTCGCCTTCTCCGAAAATTATGATTGAGGTGTTATTCGATTCGGAATGGCACGTAGATAGTTTTTGAGAAAATGCTTACACCGCTCGTAAAAATTGCAGTAGTTATAAACAATTGAAAAAAATTCAAACTCTCGGAACTATAGGACCAATTCTTGACATGATTTTTTGGGTTTATGACCTTCACAATCTGGAAATGAAAAAAATTTTTAATCCAAAGAAATCTGTATATTTTCAGATTGTGGAAGGTCATAAACCCAAAAATCATGTCAAGAATCGGATTTCCTCCACAAAATCAAACTTTCAATCAATATATAGGACCAATATTTAACATTTTCACAGAGGGTTGAAAATACGCGCAAGCCACGCCTCCTTCGGACCTTTAATGAATAAATATTATTTAAACTTATTGAATAAGAAAATTAAAATTCAGGCGCCTGCAGGATAGATCAATGAACAATAATCCGTGGTCAAATAATTTTTATTGCAATTTTTCAATAAGTTATCCATTAATTAATGAACAATTTTTTGTAGCATGAACATTAACATTACAAGTGCGATAATTGTTATCTTAGCATAGATTCTCGTTGGAAAAATTGAAAAATTGATAATTTTCGTTATTAACAATTTACTTAGGTGACAAATCATAAAGCTTTATTAAACATTGAAAAAAAAATTCAGAGCTACTAAAAAACGATTTTTAGTAATTTTTATCTCCTATTGTTCAAAACGTTATTATAAACAAATGCGTCGATAACATAATCTTTGATGATGGTTATGATATAAAAAAAAATCTTAAAAAAGTGTTGTTTCGGAAAGTCTAATATTTATTCAGACACAATTTCAACAAGGTGAAAGATAATTCAATTCTCCACAAGAAATATACCTAGTAATTTGTCACAAAATGCGCTTGTTTTCTCATAAAACCTGATTGAATTCCGATATCAAATTTCAGGCTCAAATTAATCCGCCACTGCCACTTCCAGCAGGGCCGAGAATGAGATTTATCATAACTTTGCTAAAAATGATAGTAGAAGGAAAAGAAAAAGTGCATATCGTTCCTGAAGACTTCTACTTCCTCATGCAAATATAATATGTGAGTATCTGAGTATCCAAAATTTGTTTTATCCCACTTCCCATAACCCTTCTACGATATTTACGGAGGATCAGAAAGTCATGAATATTTTAGTTGATATGAAATAATTATACCGAAGCAGGAATCAGTACCCTCTTTGGACCATATGCAACGATTTTAGACAAGTCAGACACGTCTCACTTATACATGCCAAACAAAAAAACTGGGTTTTACTCCTGCCTCAGTTTTAAACTCACCCAAAATCCCGGCAATTTCTTCGGTAAATGTTGAAAATAATCACTCACACACATCCTACATAAAAAATGAAGTAAGTATGTGATTTCAAGCTTGAGGTTTGCGCTTCACAGTAGTGGTATTAAACATATACAGTGTCTTTCAAAAGTCTGGGAACGGTCTCATATTTCAGAATCGGCTGAAAGAAAATTCATGAAAATTTCTACTAGATGGTTTTTGATGATGCCCGATTCGTTGGTGATATTGGCAATGTTGCCAAATCAATAATTTTTCAGATACTGGGGGTAACTCAATTTTTTCAAATGAAACATCCCAATTATTTTCATTGCAATCAATTGAGCGCCTGCTCATTACTTATGTCTCCAATTATCAGATTTAAATTTAATGTGGGTTTTGAAATATGACAACATGGCATTTTTGTTCAATACATTTTCAATATACGGCTCGAGAAAAATTCATGAAAATTCATACATGATGGTTTTTGATGATGCCCGATTCAATGGTGATATTGGCAATGTTGCCAAATTAACAGTTTTTCCAGATATGAGGGGGAATTTTTTTTTTCATGGAACACCCTATTTATATTCTTTGCAATCAATTTAGTGCCCTCTCATCACTTATGTCTCCAAATTTAAAATTTTAAATTAGTATGGTTTTTCAAATGAGAAAATGGTTTGTTGAAATGTCTGCGAACGGTCCAATATTTACAAAAGGGCATCTAGGAAATCTGATGGAATTTTATACATGATGGTGTTTTCAGATATTGCCGGTAGCTCTATTATTTCAAATGGAACATCCTATTTGTTTTCTTTGCGATCAATTCGCAACTCGCTCCCTCAGTGCCGTCACTCAAATAATTAATAGCGTTTAGTTTTTGTTATCATTAACAAACACGTCAAGAGCTCGACAAAGAGAGCGCAAATTACACTTTGTGCTCGAAATACACACAATATTTTTTTCGAGAAACGCAGTTCTCAGATACAGAAACAACACTCGATACTTTATTGATCATACATTATTCATTTCTACGAAAGCGCAGGAGGGCCACAAGAGTTTTTTTTCACTTCGACTTTAAAGTCGAAATAAATAAATTTTGTCATAAAAGTCGAAAATTCGACATTAAACTCGAAATTTTGAAAAAAAAGTCGAAATTTTGACATTAAAGTCTAAATTTCTACTTTTTTCTCGAAATTTCGATATTTGGAGACATAAGTGATGAGAGGGCACTAAATTGATTGTAAAAAATATAAATAGGGTGTTCCATGAAAAAAAAAATTCCCCCTCATATCTGGAAAAACTGTTAATTTGGCAACATTGCCAATATCACCAGTGAATCGGGCATCATCAAAAACCATCTTGTATGAATTTTCATGAATTTTTCTCGAGCCGTATTGAAAATGTATTGAACGAAAATGCCATGTTGTCATATTTCAAAACCCACATCAAATTTAAATCTGATAATTGGAGACATAAGTAATGAGGAGGCGTTGAATTGATTGCAATGAAAATAATTGGGACGTTCCATTTGAAAAAATTGAGTTACCCTCAGTATCTGAAAAACTATTGATTTGGCAACATTGCCAATATCACCGTTAAATCAGGCATATTCTTGAACGAAAATGCCATGTTGTCATATTTCAAAAACCACAATAAATTAAAATCTGATATTTGAAGACATAACTAATGAGGAAGCGCTGAATTAATTGCAATGAAAATAATTAGGATGTTCCATTTGAAAAAATTGAGTTACCCTCAGTATCTGAAAAACTATTGATTTGGCAACATTGCCAATATCACCGTTAAATCGGGCATCATCAAAAACCACCTTATATGAATTTTCATGAATTTTTCCCGAACCGTTTCGAAAATATTGGAACGTTCCCAGATTCTTGAACGAAAATGCCCGGTTGTCATATTTCAAAAACCACAATAAATTAAAATCTGATATTTGGAGACATAAGTAATGAGGAAGCGCTGAATTGATTGCAATGAAAATAATCAGGATGTTCCATTTGAAAAAATTGAGTTACAGTATCTGAAAAACTATTGATTTGGCAACATTGCCGATATCACCAATGAATCGGGCATCATGAAAAACCATCCAGTAGAAATTTTCATGAATTTTCTTTCAGCCGATTCTGAAATATGAGACCGTTCGCAGACTTTTGAAAGACACTGTATGCAGGGTATGCATAAGCGATTATTTTCAACATTTACTGAAGAGAATGCAAGTTGTATGGGTAAGTTGAAAATGAGGCAGGATTAAAACAAAGCTTTTTTTTGGCATGTATAAGTGGGACCTGTCACACTACTCTAAAATTGTTGCTAAATTTTTCATGATTTTCGGATCATCCGCAAACATCTCCGTGAGGTGCGACAAAACACATTTTATCCAACACATGACAGTTATGACTGTCATTATTAATGTCATTTTAGAGAAGTAAACTAGCAAATAACACACTAGTGAGTTATAATCCATAAGTCACTGGTGAGTTATAATCCATAAGTCACTAGTGGGTTATAATCCATAAGTCACTAGTGAGTTATGGATTATAACTCACTAGTGTGTTATTTGATAGTTTACTTGTCTGAAATGACATTAATAATGGGTCATAACTGTCATGTGTTGGATAAAACATTGTATGCCACTCATGTGTTATGTTTCCTAAGTCACTTTAGAATTTAGACCACGAGGCCTGACGGCCTCGTGGTCTAAATCTTTCTCGCGTGACTTATTTTCAACATAACACACTAGTACCATAAATAACTATTAGATACTCAAATACTCGCATATTATATTTTCATGAGAAGGTGGAGTCTTTAGAAACGATATGAACTTTTCCTTTTCCGATAATTGTTAGCAGAGTTATGACCAATCAAATAGTCGGCTTCGCCAGAACTTCCAGCGGCGGGTCAGCGTGAACCTGAAATTTGATATCTGCGTTCAATCACGTTTTCTGAGACAACGAGCGCATTTTATAAAAAAATTACTTGGAATTATTTATGTGGAAAATTCAATTATCTTTCACCTTGTTCAGTTGTTTTTCCGATAAATCATATACTTTCCAAGATTACACCAAAAATCTATTTATTTATTTTACGAAAAAAAAAAGTTCCAACAACTAATATACCAAGTTTGGTGGTGCTACAGTCGATCCTCGTCTCAAAACCCAATTGTACTGGATTAGAGTAGCTTTCGAAAAATGCTCAAGGGTTGACATAATTCTTTGGACAGTGTTACAGTTGTGATGTCCATATTTTTTTACAGCAGATCATGCCTGGAAAAATGTGCTGAAGCTTCTTGTGAGAACAACCAAGAATGGGTTGAACGTAATATTTCATAGGTTCCCAAAGGCAAAAGAACGACAAGCTCAATATGAGACTTCAAGAATTTGTTCTGACCATTTCACGTCAAATGATTATAAAAGGAATATGAAGAGTAAAAATTCTCTTTGTTTATTTAGGTCTTTGTTTGTTGTAGATTTAACAATCCAACCAATTCCAAAATCCGAATGAAAAAATCACCTTTACTGTATTGTATTAGTCGATTATTATAGTAGTTGAACGTGATTTTTAATCAAAGTAGGTAATATCCTATCAACAATATCATATAACCGTTGTTTAATAATACAGAAGATAGACAGTCACTGTAGAAAGAGTGTTTGATGCAATCGCGCGTGACATCTAGGTTCTTTTAATAGAACCTTCCAAAAATTGCATAATTTATGGCACTGTACTAATACGCCCCCTGGATGGAATGTGAAACTTATAAGGAATTTCTGGAATTTCTTCCAGTTTTCGTTAACCATCTCATAATTTAATAATTTGTGGAACTTTGGACGATTTGCTCGGACAGGGTCGGAATTATGTATTTGGAACAAAATATATTTAAAAGTTATAGTAATTTATTGCAAGAAAGTTGTACTGGTGACCGATCGTTCATAACTAATAAAGACAATAGAATGTTGTGTCAAGTTTTACGAACTTTTTTTGGTAAAGATTTGTGTTACTGAAAATCCGTTTAAAAAAATGAACATCGCGATTTTGTGCCATTAGGCAATTCTTGTTTTGCGAAAACGGTCTGTTTGCCAAGTTGGTCATTTCGGATTACTGGCAATCTGATATAGAGATGAATCGAAGTGGACATTATTCTATTCAATATGGCGGTTCTTGCTATGACACTGGGCGGACTGGGCTCATAATAACCTATTAGTCGATGTAGGTGACTTTGCGAAAATGCCTGTTGCCAAGTTAGGGCAGCGTTATAAAAGTTTTGATTTTATTAATATAAATCTTCAACCAATTCTAAAGGCGTTTACAATTTTTGTTTTGCGGAAATGCTCTGTTGCCAAGTTGGTCACTTCTGATTACTAGATATCAGATATAAAGTTCGATCGAAGTGGACATCAGGGCCATCAGGCGGTTCTTGCTATGACATTTTGACTTTGAAGAAATACGATGTTGCCAAGTTAGGGAAGCAGAAAACCATTAGGAAGAGCTTTATAAAAGTTTTGATTGGAGAATATGTTAATATATATCTTCAGCCAATTCTGACGGTTTCTACAATTTTTGTGTTGCGGAAGTGCGTTGTTGCCAGTTGGTCACTTTGGATTACTCAATATATGTAATGAAAATAGAATCGAAGGGTGCAATATCTTTTTCAATCAAGTGATCTTGATTATGAAATTTTGACTTCGCGGAAATGCGCTTTTGCCAAGTTATAGGGAAGCGGCATATCATTAAGAAGAGAATTATAAAAGTTTCGATTGACGTTTATTAATATATATCTTCGCCAATTCCAATAATATTTATAATTTTTGTTTTGCGGAAATACGTTGTTGCCAAGTAGGTCACTTCGGATTACTAGAAATCTGATATGGAGATGGATATCGAAGTGGACATTATTCCATTCAGTCGGGTAGTTCTTGGTATGATATTGTGACTGTATGGTTGCCAAGTTACAGGAGCGAAGAATCATTAAGAAGAGTTTTATCACAATTTCGAAAATTCATAATCTCCGACCTCGAAAACCCCCACATACCAATTTAGAATCGAATCGGACCATAATCACAAAACTCGTCCGCCATCTTGGAGCCGCCATATTTAATTTATGAATTTTGACAACAATATCATAATCACCGACCCCGAATATCCCCACATAGATATTTTGAATAGAATCCGACCATAATCACAACTCGACTGCCATATTAAATGTTTGAATTTTGACAAAGAATTCATAATCTCCGACCCCGAAAACCGCCACATACCAATTTAGAATCGAATTGGACCATAATCATAAAACTAATCCACCATCTTGGAGGCGCCATAGTTACCTCATGATTTTGACAGAAAATTCATAATCTTCGACCCCGAAAATCCTACATTCCAATTTAAAATCGAATCGCACCATAATCACAAAACTAGTCCGCCATATTGGGGAAGATAATTTTTTTTCTCCATCAAATATTTCTGTTATAAGAACACAAATTTCAAGATTTTCGTACATAAAGTCACAGATCATTGTAGTCGAGCATTTTTATGAAATTTCGTACTAATAAAACATTCAAATTCGTATGCATGAAAACTAAACCCTTAATCTTTAATTAAAAAATTATCACCTCTTCTAAGGAAACCAGACACTACATTCATGTTGCGAATGAATATGTACATCACCGACCGCTCAAAGTAATTCCTACCATGCATAACTAAAACAAAATAATTATAACTCACCTTGGTGTAATAATCGGGATCACAGCAATGGAATAACCTTAATGATAAAATATCCACATCATATATATCAACAAATAGCACACTCAAAAATCAAAATACAAACTCACCTCAATACGGTACTGAACTGCTTAATGAACACAGCGCAGACAAAGCAAACGACGTATTTGCAGATTCCTTCAAACTCGTAACTCTCAAAACTGTCATCTATATAATATTCTTAGTACTAATATTGTCACGCCATGACTTGGGCACAATCGAGCTAGTGACATCTAGTGGTGATGCCCATTCGTATCAAACCATTTTGCCTATATCATTGACTAACTATCGAACAACGATATAACTATACACAATCCCCCTGTCACATGTGCATGAATTTCTGTTGCATTTAACCTTCTAGATCCAAAGGCTGAAAACCATGCCTAACATATAAAGTTCACAATTGGCGGAGATATTTCAACAATCCGTCAGGTGAAAACTCCGTCATATTGCGAATCCCTCACAAGAGTAAATATCTCCGGTATGATGGCTACAAGCGACAGGGTATGTTTATGCACCGACAAATCCAGCTAGTTATGCAGATCGAGGATGTAGTGTAGAAATTGTGAGCACCTCACAGATGCTACCTACCTATAGGCAAGTACAAATAGAAAACCAATTCACATTAATTCCAAAAGCGTTGTATTGAATATATTATTTTTTCTACATTCATGCAAAAAGCAAAACTTTATTGAACTATATTTAGTGGAAAAAGAATTTCTTTATTGCACTAGTGCAATAAAGTTTTTATTGCACTCATCTGTCATTCAACTTCAACGTGCTGTCATCATGACAAACATAAATGTTCAAACCCACTACATATTTAAAAGATATTCTGTGAGATTGGCAATATGTTTTAAACAGTTACATATTTTATATTATTTTGTATTAATGTTAGCAGCCAGAGCTAAACAAACAATGCCTCCCCGAGAAAAACTCCATAATCAAAACTGAGCCGCTTTGTTCTAAACCGCCTACCTGCATCATAGAGCAAACTGTCTGTACTATGACCACACCTCTTGATAACATACGCACCCACGGCTACTATGATTTTGATTTTTATAATGCTACTGTAGTTATATGAAAAGTCAGTCAAAAATTAATTCTGACAATTACAGAATTGAAAGTTTTAAAATGAGTATTATTAATGGAAAATAGATGATAGTGATCTGTTTCAATGCAAATCGATAGTCATAATCAATTATTTAAGATGCGCTTTTCTTTTTCCAAAGCTCAATGCCGTACCTTAATAATCATTTATTGCTTTTTGCATGAACGTAGAAAAAATGTTGTATGCAACTCGTGCAAAAATTGTTTATTGTGTTGTCCAACTCGGCCTGACGGCCTCGTCGAGTGCAATAAACACCTACTTTTTGCACTTGTTGCATAAATAACTATTATATCACGAATCAACTTTGCAACCAATTCAGGTGTACAGAACATTTTTTTATCGAAAACTTATGTTTTCCTTTGACATACAGTTGTGTGCATGAAAAAATCGTGCAGCAGTTAAAGGCTGTGAGTCAGACTTGTCAATCTTAATTGAATTATCGACTTTGACAAGTAGAGTCAAAATTCAAACTGATTTTGTCAGTAACGCGCTTTTTTATTCACACAACTGTACCATATGAAAAAATTCTAAAAGTTCTGCAAACTTGGCAGATATATCGGAAAAATATTCCGAGCAGTTGTGCAGATTTTCTACCTTTTACCTTAGCCGGAACATATATTTTTCAAATTCGTGGTCATTTTTTTTGATCAAGGTAACAAAATAACTATGAAATTTTGAAACTTTGTTGCAAATTTTAAAGGCATCTATTCTGATGCAGTCACAAATTTGCAAGCTTGTATATACACGATCCAGAACTTCATGCAATTTGCAAAAATCTAATTTGTAAATTAATATTTTTCAAATTGCATGAAAATCCGGATCGTTTACAAGGTTGCAAATTTGTGAATGCATTAGAATAGATGTTTTAAAAACTTGCAACAAAGTTGCAAAATTTTTGCAATTAGTTCGAGACCACCTTGATCAAAAAAATGACCACCAATCAAGAAAGTATTTTTTCCGGTTAATGTAAAAGGTTGCAAATCGACAAAACTGTTAGGAATATTTTTTCGGTGTATCTGTCAAGTTTGCAGAATTTTTGGAATTTTCTCTTATGGTCTATTGAAGAAAAACATCACAGGTCGATAAAAAACAAATTCCGTACACTTAAATTGGTTGCAAACTTGATTCGTGATATGAAATAATATATTCAATACTACTCCAAGTTTGCGGAACTTTTGGAATTTTCTCAACGAGTATACAGCAAAATTCAAGTTAGTTGCCATTTTGACAATATTGCATGCTTCGGAAGAGGTTGCAAACTGAGATTAATTCCTTTCTCGATATGCAATTCACTTGAACAAAATTTGAAAAATTTTGGAATCACTGTGAAATTTTCGATTTTTCATGTCTATCTCTACTGGCCTACTGGATGAAAGTGTATAGGAATACTCGAAGTAGCGTCACACTTTCGAGAATTTATTTCACAAAGCGTAGGGGAATGTTTTCGGAAAATTGTGTTTTGTAAAGGGGGCGATACAAAGATGAAATTGTACATGTCAGTAAAACATGACCATTTGCATCTGTAGCTTTTTTCAAACCATTTCCTAACATACACGAGCTGGAAAATTTTTTTTTTGTCCAAAAAGAAGGTTTGGAAGTGTGGTTCAAGTGTAGAGTAAAACCGGGGCCAAAATCCATGTTTTTTTTCCGGGGTATAACCAAATCAGACCTATCTGATAATTTTCTTCATGTGATTTTTCATCATAATCCAGCTGGACATTTTTCTATGGGGATGAACTTTTTTATTCAAAAAAGTATGAAAAAAATAGAATATTCGAAAAGTGTTTTCTTAAACATATCACTCAATATCTCGAGAACTACTCAAGATATCGATTTGCTTTTTTTATTAATCGAAAGGGGATCATTTAGCGCTTCTCAACATATCATGAGCAAGATGAAATAAAATCGCGTTTTTATCTGAATAAATAGGGAATGTGAAATAGTAGAAACCGTGAAATCAAATTTTCATTGATCGAAAAACTTTTTTATTATTTGAAATATTTATGTACATGCAGCGAAGAAAATTGAGATAAAGAGTCTGAAAAGTTTTTAGAATAAAAAAATTCAACTCGTATGTCATAGTTTTGACGGTATGATTCTTTGAAAATGTCTGTTATTCCGCGTTTCCGGGCGACTCCTCGCGCTCGGCACGATGCCATCAGGGCCTACTCTCAATATCCGACCCATTAGCGCACTATGCTGTGTATTGTGCTTATGATAGTTGTTTCAAAATCAATGATACAAGTACAGATGAAAATAATATTGCATTTCATAATAATTTACAAAATCAAAAGAATTTGAACCAATCTAGTAAACGAAAAATAATGTAAATATTAATATTGTTAATTCTCTGATTCCGCTTCAACAACAGGATCTCTGAATGTATTCTGGCAGTCTCCACATTTACATCCATTGGAACATTTCAAACCTTCTTTAATGCATTTACATTTATTATTTGTTCAGTTTTTGATGGTCCCGCTTAGGTATTTTTCTCGCAATCATTAATATTCAACAATCTTTGAATATTATGAATGCTGGTGAAACTCTTCCTACATTCATTATGATACACATTTTTTTCTTTTCCAGAAAAAATTTGCTGTCTTTGCATAAGAATGCGTGATCCACAAATATGTGTTTTCTGCTGCTGATGATAATAACTAAAGCAAGCCTTGTATCCGTGGATTTTTCGTAATATTTTTTTCAGTAAAGGAAACGCTTTTTTCACAAATGACACACTGCATGTTGAACGAATTGTTGCAAACTGCCCAACTAAAACTACAACTGCACCTTGTAGTCGCACTGGCACAATCCTGTTATGTCGCGACAGGCATAATATTCATTGCGGTGCGTACCTACATCTTTGAAAAATCATATCTCAAAAACTATACTACATATACAAATTTTTGTTAGTTCAAAAACTTTTATGGCTATTTGTCAACATTTCATTCCTGCATATATACACAAAAAGCTGAAAACAAAAAAGTTTGTCCACTCAAAAAAACATTAAGTACATGAAAACTGTTCCGAATCAATTTACGAAAAACATAATTATTTATCATGTTATATTGTAAAAAAAATATTTCCATACCTCCTGTAGTTTCAGAGTTATGGGGTGATATTCATCAAGAAACGTGTTTTAGAAAAACCATTATTTTTTCAGTTTTTTCTAAATAAAAAAGTTCGTCCCCGCTCAAAAATGTCGTCCAATGGTATTCTAATAGAAAAATATATACCTCACTGTATTGTGAAGGTCGGAACTACAGGTTATACCTCGAAAAAAATTTTTTCGAGAACGACTTTTTGGGTGGATTTTATTCCACTAAAGCCTTATGCTTTATACTCAATATTTTTTTTCATGTTTGTACATCGAACCGTTATAAAACTTATAGGGGGGACTATTAAAAGCCGCACTGTATAAGGGTATATCTATAAAACAAGCAATTACACAATTTCCCAACGAACTATATACTATAAACTATAAAATTTTATGAAGGGAAAAATACATCGAGGATTCTCTTAGACACAAATAAAACTTCGGATTTGGTTGATTCTGAGATTCCACTCAAAAAACTTGGAATGTACACTCCAATTTATCTCACAGAAACAACTGATGAAATTAGTTTTATTTTCCGTATTTTCACCTAAAGGCAGTCTTTGAAAGCGCGAAGACCCCTTGAAGACATAACAATTCATCTTGCCGCCTATTTCTTGTTCTTAATTGCAGCCGACTCTTTCAACTTCTTTTTTCAATTTATTCTCTTGTTAAACTTTGTTTTACGTTTCTGTAAATTCGCTCCATCTTGAATTTAATCGCTCAAGACTTTCTCAAAAATCGCCAAGAAATAATTTTCTCTTTCGTTTCTGGAACGTTCTAATTCAATGTTACTTTAAGAAAAAAAAATGTTCTGCACGCTAGCACTTATGGAAAGTGGGGAAAATAACCGGGAAAGCTCGGAAATTCAATAACTTGGAAGGGGTTGAAAATTTCGATATAATGTATAAAACAAACCTTAAGAACGTAAAAATCTCCGTAGAAAAAGTAATCACATGTATTTTCGAAAATTGCTTATTATGAGAGATAATGAGCTATAACTGATATTTTCAGATTTCCTCGCGAACAATTCGGGATATCAATATTTACCCCGACACTCGACTAAAATCTCTGTATCTCTATTGTTTTTGATCGAATATTCATAAACTAAACGGTACTTTGAAGATAAATCCTTCAAAAATCATCGTATATATCTGGCGGGTGTCCGTAGAAGTGGTTGTATTTGATATTCGAGAGTGAAATAATGATCTTTGATAAATAAACAATGTACTTTTACTAATTTCTTACTAATCTAACAGTACGATTGGGTTTTGAGACGAGTATCGATTGTAGCACCACAAAACTTGGTATGCTAGTATTTGGAACCATAATAAACACGAAAAAAAATGTTTACCAAAACTCCATAAATTTTTTTTTTTTCGTTTAAAAAAACAACTCAACAAAGTAAAAGACAATTCAATTCTCCACAAAAATTGTCTCTAGTAATTTTTTATGAAATGCGCTCGTTTTCTCAGAAAACGTGATTGAACGCCGACATCAACTTTCAGGTTCACGCTTAATCTCCCCTGAAAATTCTGGCGTGGCCGAATATTTGATTGGTCATAAGTCTGCTAAAAATGATCGGAGAAGAAAAAATAAAGTTCTTATCGTTTCTGAAGACTCATACTTCCTCGTGCAATTATAATATGCGAGTATTTGTGTTTCTAAAATGTGTTTTGTCGTAGTTCACGGAGATGTTTACGGGTGATCCGAAAATCATGAATACCATGTTTTGGATTCAACCCTCAAATGAGGCTTTCTGTATTAGATTTAATGTCACTTGAGGATAGACGTCAACTCGCGATGGTTCTATTTCTTCATAAAATTATACATTTTTATTATAATTGTTCAGCTATTTTAGAAGAACTCTGCCTTTCTGTTAACTCTAGAACCTTGAGAAGTAATCATGGTTTTTCATTTGGGTTACGGTTCCATAGGACTAACTATGGCTCAATGGCAATCAGTTGTAGACTTCAAAAAAAAATTTAATACCAATTTTTCAGAACTCGATCTTTTTCATTTGTCCTTGAGATTAAAGAAAATGGCAACTTAATCCTTCCATTGTTCGCTAGATTCTTGAATATTCGCTTTTTTAGTTAATTTTATGTTTATATCTTAGTTCTAATATTTGAATATTTCCTTTTCAATTGAACTTTCTTGGTTTACCATTTGTGATTTTACTACAATTACGTATAGTATTTATTGACTAATGAAAATGAAAACATTTATTTATTTTCAGGTTATGATTTAACTATGTAGTGTACTCGACATATTTATGTTTTCCTAGTGTTTGCTTGTTTTATATAATGTTTTATGTTTTTTATCGATACTCCCTTGATGTACCATTTGGGATTTTATTACGATCCTGTAGTGTACTTGACTAATAAATAAATAAATAAATTATTTCATATCAACTGAAATATCTATGACTTTCGGATCCTCCGTAAATATCCTAGAAGGGTTATGTGAAGTGGGATAAAACACAGATACTCACATATTATATTTTCATGAGGAAGTAGAAGTCTTCAGGAACGATACACCCTTTTTCTTTTCCGTCTTCTAGAATTTTTAGCAAAGTTATCACGAATCTAATTTTCGGCCCAGTCGGTAATGACAGTGGCGGATTATCGCGAGCCTGCAATTTGATATCGCAAGTGAATCAGGTTTTCTGAAAAAATGAGCGCATTTTGTGAGAAATTACTGAGTATATTTCTTGTGGAGAATTGAAATATCTTTCACCTTTTCAAATTGTTTCTTGATAAATCTTATACTTTCCAAAACAACAGCAAAAAAAAACTATAATTTTTTTAAATTTTTTCGTAAACAATTTTTTTCCCAACAATACATGATGTCAAGAAGTCATGTCCCAAGTTTCAAAGTGCTACGATTCATTCCATTCTTCACTTGTGGCTTTCACTTGTCTGTCGTTACTGTACTAGTTTGTTGTTTCTGAATTTTGGATAAATAGTCGTTATTTCTCAACAATTTTGTATTGTTATTAGGTCTAGGTGAGGATAGTCAGGTCAGGTATGGTTGGCTTGTAATTTACGCATTTTCAACTCGGTTTGCATGCAAACAAATTCACGCATTTTCGACTTACTCGCAAGCTAGGTTAGCTTGCTCAGGTTAAGTTTGTGGCGAGCAAAAAATAGTAATTTACGTAACAAGTCCGGAAAACACTGTTTTTTTGGACGAGTGGACAAGATTCTTGGACAAGCGTAGCGAGTCCTGGAAGTCTGCGAGTACAAAAAAACTGTTTTCGGACGTGTTGCGTACACAATTTTTTCGACAACCGTGTAGAATAACAAATCGAGACACATTTATTTTTTATATTTCTTTGTAGAAGAAAATTTCGAACATTTTAATTCTTATTTGTATTAAATATCGAAATGCGAACAGAAGATAGGTACTAACAGAAACATTCTAATTCTTATTTATATAAATATTTATATTGAAATTCGAGCAGTTCCCGGACTAGTCCGGAAAGTACGTACTTCCCGGACTGGTCCGGGAAGTTTGCTTTCTTGTTTTGTCATCTAAACACCCCGTCACACCGCCATTAAATGACCCACTTGGTCTATTACACTATTTTAATGCGGAACTGCGGGATCTAAAGTGGAATTGGTACGGCTAGACGCTTGTCAATTATAGTTCATTATCAGTCGTTAAAAAAAAATGTGAAAACGCTCACAAGTTTGTTACTGTACATTATCTCAAAATTTTCAACACCTTGGAAGTTATTGATGGAAAACCGACTTTCCCAGTTTCTCAGGGAATTTTCCCCACTTTCCATAGGTGCTCGCGGACGGAACAATTTTTTTCTCAAAGTACTCCTCAAGGACTGCCTGTGTGCCAAAAATCATTCTTTTTGGATTCAGTGTCGGGTTAAAACCCCTGGGGTGGGATTCTGTGTACCATAGAATTCTATTGTCGACAGTGTTGTCTCTTTCTCTCCCATGAATTTAACCATAATGTCATCTCACTTTTTCTACCGGCAATAGAATTCTATACCACCCCTGGATCTCGTGATAAGCTAATTAGGGTTGGACCTCTCGCGTATGGAGCTCAACCTGAAAACCAGTCGATTCAAATCAATACCCTTACCCTCACACCGAACAGAACAAAGTTTTGTTTTTCCGCATGTTTTTCGTGAGGAGTAAACGGCATTAACTCTTTTAATTTTGGGAAGAGTATCTAACTAAATTATCGGGAGCACTTAGCGTGCACAACCAAGTTGGCTTTAATAATTCACTTGCTCAAAAGTTCTCGGGTTGCGGTAAGTGAAGAGCTGGCGCGAGGAATATCAGGCGTGCAATCTCTTTCGTCCGCGAGAGGATAAGAAAGGATTGATTTAATAAATGGAAAACAACTCCAACCGGCAACGAAGGATCTTCATCGATACAAAAAGTATTCAATGATGTTTATGAATGTTTTCTCGTTTCAAGCTTTTACAGCGTAGTCATAGAGCTGTTAGTAATGAGTAGGAAGGCTTTTGATTCGAATGGGTTTAATATTTTTTAATCAATTTGGGAAGTATGATTTTGATTAAAAAGAAAAAAAAACATATTTTGCATTTATTTTCATTTTACAACACAAAATTGAATATATATATATAAAGAAGAAGAAATACCGGGTATATACATATACAGGGTGGGTCACTGTCGATGGTACCTTAGACGTTTACGGAGAACGGCACATAGGATCATTTTGAAAATTTGGTTTCTCAAGTAGTTGCTCTTGGTCTATCGATCTAAAATATTTTCAGCAATGCAGCGTTGCCGCTTATACCAAAAAGTAGCAGCATCTTTGTTATTTCAAATGGGTCACCCTGTATATTACCGCATTTTTGAACTTGTCATTCCTTTCTGATTATTTCAGCCTCATACTCCCCTATACCTATCTCTAACGGTTTTTGAGATATTGGTTATTTTCCATATTTTTTATCCAAAACATAGCTCGAATTGAATGTTTATTTCTGCGGTATTTGGATTCTTAGGAAGTTGCAATTTTGTGTTTAGTTCATCAAGATCATGTACATTGATTCTGTATAGAGAAGTTTGTTCTGCGTTATACAGGGTCGTTCAAAATTCATGATCTTACTGCTAGATAAGAAAAGGGTTGAAAGTGCGATTTTTTAAATGGAACATCCTGTATATTATGAAATATCCTGAAAGATGACTAAATTCCCTTCGAATTGATATATCATTTCCTATACCTAAATAGCCAGAATTCCGAGATAATAGCAATTTTCACTTGTAATCTCCCAAGTGCTTGAATTATTGCCCGAAATTTTTCGAGTACATAAATTTTCTTTGAAAATTTTCAATTTCCGAGGGGATTCGGTAAGAAAATTTCACACCGAGAAATGAAAATCATCCAACAATTCATAAGAAATAACTAACGATGGTTTCACCTGAACTATTTTTAACCACTGAAATATTGATATGTAAAATACTCAACAACATTTTCATCAATAAATGTGTTTAAATTTGGAACAAAAAAAAAGTTCTTATTGTGGATTGAACCATCGACCTAGCGACTTATGAAATTATGTTGTAATCGTACAAACTTCCTTTTGTTCATTGGTTGTAAATGAGGGTACGTTTCATTGAATTTTCTGCACGTTCTTGCTATAATTCCCTTACATTTTCCATGAAGAATAAACAATTTCATCAGAACTTCGTTTGAATAGTTATTTCCCCCCATTTCAATTATTTTTGAGTCACTTTCGTTTAGAAACACACAACGGTATTATTAATAGTGCACTAATTGTCAAATTTTCATAATGTCATGTACCATCATGACATTTAATAGCCACCTTAGATAAATATGAGAAAAATGAATTTTTTTTGAAAATTGCTAATACCTCGGAATTCTGGCTATTTAGGTATAGGAACATGATATATCAATTCGAAGGGAATTCAGTCATCTTTCAGGATATTTCATAATATACAGGATGTATATTATCTAGCAGTAATATCATGAATTTTGAATGACCCTGTATAACGCAGAACAAACTTCTCTATACAGAATCAATGTACATGATCTTGATGAACTAAACACAAAATTGCAACTTCCTAAGAATCCAAATGTTTTGGATAAAAAATATGGAAAATAACCAATATCTCAAAAACCGTTAGCGATAGGTAAAGGGGAGTATGAGGCTGAAATAATCAGAAAGGAATGACAAGTTCAAAAATGAGGTAATATACAGGGTGACCCATTTGAAATAACAAAGATGCTGCTACTTTCTGGTATAAGCTGCAACGCTGCATTGCTGAAAATATTTTAGATCGATAGACCAAGAGCAACTACTTGCGAAACCAAATTTTCAGAATGATCCTATGTGCCGTTCTCCGTAAACGTCTAAGGTACCATCGACCGTGACCGTGACCACGAGGTGAGGTACGCCCCCCAATTTTTCTCAAGTTTTGATGATACAGAGTTCAAATTTGACTTGTCGCTATAGTACTCAACTATGCATATTTTGAAGCCTCTACTGAAAATTCACCACTTCCGGTTCAACCGGAACTGACCCAAAACTTTTTTTTTTCGAATGACACCCTGTACCTGTATCTTCAAAACTATAGAAAAATTGGGGGGCGTATCTCACCTCGTGGTCACCCGGTATATAAAATGTAATAATTTGTGACATCTACAGTCACTAGTTGAAACTTAATTTGAAACGAATAACCGAATTCAAAGTTAGAAATCTTTCTACTCATTGGCAGGCAGTCAATAATTTTGTTGTTCTGGCCAATCCAAAGTTCAAATAAGTTTCTCGTGAGTGAAAATGAACGCAAAAAGAATCTGAAGTGGAGAGAGTGTTTTCGATTTAATTCCGAGAGTTCCACCATCTGCCGACGACGTCGTTTCGTTGTTTACAACTCGTCAAGACAGCTTCATGAAGCTACCGAAATCAAAACGAAATCACTCTGAATTAATACCTTATGGCAAAGACAATGATAATGAAAAATAACTTGTGACATCTATAGTCCATGAAACTTACCTATATCAAACCTATATAAAACCTATATCAAAAGCACGGTTGATATAGACGTGTCGGCTCGGTAGTTTCTGCTTTAGGTGAATTAAATCCTACACACAAAATTAGGCCATTTCTAAAAATGCCCGTCTTCATTATGTCGAAAATGTAAATTGTTTATTTTGATCGATTATACCAAAGTTAGCTTCGGATTGAAAAGGGGAACATTCTCCATGAAAACAACTACTTCCCCGGCTGAAGCCACGCTGGACATTGAACTACATGTGATAGATATTGCAAAAAAACTCTAACTGAAAAGAAAAATCTGAAAGGAAAATTTACATTTTCATTCAGGTAGTTGTTTTTTATAATTGTCTCTAGTTTTCATTGAAAATTCATTAAATAGATTAGAGAGGGAGAATGTTATTAAAAATTATCACTCACAGAAATCGTTCATTTCATTGAAGCAAGGTTCGCTCTATCGCATTTAATCCCCAATACATTTTGGTCGACAAAAATCTCTTTCGCTTCGCCAAGCTCATCAGGAAGATTGATATAATTGGAAAGCAGGCTCTTGAAACAATTATACACATCAAGGATGGAAATTGATGGAAATATTTCTTCTGCGGTAACACTTTGAAAGTTATTTTTTGACATAGACCTGTCATGGGCATTGCATTTTAATTTTTGTTGGAAATTATGAATGGGATATTCGTAAAATCTGTTGCGGTTATTTCGAACGATAGAAAATAGCGACTAAAGTTTGTCTTTCAGCCGCAGATGATTCCACAACAGATTTTATGAATATCATATCAAGTTTGTAATAATACCTGCCAAGACAAAAGTGTTCCACGTTTAGCAGTATTATTACGATCTTCGTTTTTTGATTTTTCACAAAAATTGACACTTCTTTTTTCAGAAAATTACAACCTTCAAAATTCGCATAAATTATTTTTTATCTTCTCTTTATTCTCATAATGTTCTTGGATACTACCGAATTCTGTGTAGACATGAAGCATTCCTTCAAAACTTTGAATCCACCTGTACTAAACGAAGTAATTGGAACACTCCCACTACAACCCTTAATTCTATTCTACATAATGTTCAGATCTGACCCTTCACTTGATATTATAATTAATCCTTGTCCTTTATGGTTGTAACAAATAGTATTCCCCAACAACACCGGACCACAAATACTATTGTGCTTTAGAGATTTGTGATGTTACCATAATTGTCTTGTGTACTATAATTACTTTTCTGCCGTTGCTTGCAGCACTAAGCTCTCCTAAAATGAAAACACCTGAGCCGGAAACCCAGATATCGTAACGCCGGCGTGACACCATTTAACCGAAGAAAATCATTACGATATTATGAGGTCGTAGTGATTTGATTTCATACAAATTGCGTTGTTCCGTACAAACACAATTGAACTGGAGTGCTCATAATACGAACTTCCGCTGTATAAATCGATAATTTTACAATACTAATTTTCACCTTCCTTGCTATATCTTCTTCCGCTTATTTTTCTATCTAGATTCGTCTTTCTCTTTTTATGTATCTGGAATTATCTCTTTTTAAGACATGAATGGACCTTACAGACTATGGGGAAACACTATAATGAGAAAGTGTATATAACTCGGAAATGTTAATTCTTTTCCACCTGCCGGTTTCTCTATGATAAAGAAAAAAGTGGTATTGTGTCGTCACGTTCATCAAAATTTGACCTGGCAACATTGTATAAAATGTACAATGGATTCTCAAATTCCACAGACTCCATAAAAGTCCTTGGTCAAATTCTCATTAAATTAACCAGAACACGTGGCTTTGGCTGTTTAAAAATGACCGATTAGAGACACAAAAGAATTTGGGTTTCTGACAGTTGAACCAAAAAAAAAACACATCTAGCACACTGCCCTGCCATTTTAAGTAAAATAAGTAAAGTGAGTAAGTAAAATAGCTTGCTATATGTTGAGAGAGCATTAGAATTTCTCCTCTACTCGCTCGAAGAAGGGATATCGAAGCGAGTTGTTCATTTGTCGGGCGAGGTAACAGGAGAGGCGCGCAGTAGTGCATCTCTCTTATTTATGTGGTATTATTATATCATTGCGTTCCTTGTTGCTCGCGTAGATTTATGTCTATACCCCAGATTAAAAGTTTCCGATACTGTATACCCCAGATGAAAAGTTATGTTAGCTGCAACAAGTGATTTGACAGTTTCTTTCTGAAAATTCAGTACGACTCACGAGTATTTAAAATCTAGGAATTTTTTATTGTTTACGACAATAATAAAATCTTCGAACAATAGTAATTTCAAGTTTAGTTTAGCCTTATTTGACCCAATGCGACACACCGCACACAGCTCACGTCGATATCCCTTCCTCGAGCGAGTAGAGGAGAAATTGTAATGCTCTCTCAACATATAGCAAGCTATTCTTTACGCTCTTATGAAACCACCATATCCAAGATGAAAACTTTCCGATACTGTGTATATGTGTTGGTCAAATATTGCAACTGTTCAAAAATATGAACAGGATGTTCATAAAATCACATTTTTCATTTTTAAATTTTCATGGAGAATATTCACCTTTTCAACTTGGAACTAAATTTTGACACACTTCTAGTTGTCCGATTAACTTGAGATTTGGCAGGTGTTCATAATTTCGGTGACAAGGCATTATGAAGTTTTGTTAGACAAAAATAAAAAATGGCGGCTTCAATATGGCGGACGAGTTTTGTGATTTTGGTCCGACTCGATTCTAAATTGGTGTGTGAAGGTTTTTGTGGACGGAGATTTGATGTTCTTGTCAAATTCATAAATTCAATATGGCGGCTCCAAGATGGAGGAAGATATTTGTGATTTTGGTCCGATCCTATTCAAAATTGGTATGTGGGGGTTGTTTGGTCGGATATTAAATATTTTTTTATTTTGGTCCGATTCGATTCAAAAAATTTGGTACGTAGGGGTTCTCAGTGTCGGGAATTAGGAACTTTATGAATTTTTGGTCAAAATTCATTCAAGATGGCGGACGATTTTTGAAGTTATGGTCCGACTCTCTTTAAAATTGGCATATGGGAGTATTTAGGATAGAAGATCATGAATGTTCTGCTAAAATTCATAAATTGAAGCTGGCGGTTTCAGGATGGCTGACGACTAAATATTTAGATGGCCTCCTCATTGAAGAGCTAGATTGTTCAAAATTCACAGGGAACAGGCCCTGTAATAACCATTCTTCATAAGAAATCTATAGATTGATGCGTACTAACTAAAAAGCAGAAAGTAAAATACTTATTGATAAAAAAATTAATTTTCAAAGATAAGCTTTTATTCAAATGCTCTAAAAGAAACATGCAAATGTCGATTATGAATTTGAAAAATCACGAAAACTGGTTGAAAACCCACAGGAATACTCTTGAAAAGGCAAAATGGCCGGTTCCACCAGCGGTGTTGCCAAGACTGTGAGATAATAATTCTAGTAGGCGCTAAAAATTTGAGTGTCTACTATTTTATCACTTGAAACGGAAATAAATAAATATTTCTCTGGAGTTTTCTGAATGTGAAATATAATTGAAAACGGTTTCATTTGCTTTCACTGAATATGATTTTTACATAGCATTGGCCCTATCTAAGGTTTTCAGTTGATTTCCACTCGTTATTCGGTTTTCTTTTATTCAAGGATCACTCACTAGGAAGTTCATCTGCCTGCTGGGCTACGGAAGAGTTACTCCCAGACAACTTTAGTAATTTGAGTACGTTCTCGCAAAGGTGTCGTTTTTTGGTACGGTGCACGGAAACCTGTTAGATGTAGTCCAATCTCCGTCTCGGTAGCAGTCTGGAAAGTAGTTGGTCCCTGAAAATTGTTTGCTCCATGCTCTACTGGTATAGAATGAGACTAGTAACTATTCACAATCTATCGAACATCGAACATCATATTCCCAAATGATGACTGATGCAATTTTGTAGAAACACTTGGATTAAAATCTAAAAAAAAATAAACTGTTTTATTCAAATACTCTCAGGTATAATGACCGATATCAAGCTCATTTTATTTAAGTATTCTTTCATTTGGATGCTCGAGATTATTCTGCTTTTTATGTAGCGACCAGCCTTACTAATGATTTTCTAATGGAAACTCATCTTCATTAAACGCGGCCTCACACATTTTCACAAAGTTCATAAAAGGGGTTGAAAGGGACTAATTGATTCGCTCCATCTCCGGAAATTGACCTAATATTCAGCTGAAACGTGAAAATTGGATCAAAAGGGGATTCAACAGGTTTTTAGCTACCTACGTAGAAAACGAATATGTATAAGGTTTTATATTGGAGTATATTTCAGGGAACGTGATGTTTGTTTTATTAATGTTGTAGTGACGAATTTAGTGATTGATGAGTTGGAAATGCTTGGGAATGTGGAACAGTGTATATAATCCAGTAACGACAGACAAACTCGAGCAAAAAGTGAAGAATGAATTGTAGCACTCTGAAAGTCGGCACATGACATCTCTACATCATAGATTATTAGAAAAAAAATTATTTATCAAAAAAATCAAGAGTGGAACCTAAAAAATTTTTTTATTTAAAAAATATATACAGTGCGGTTTTTTATAGTCCCCCCCCCCTGTTAATTTTTGAACGGTTTGACGTAGAGCGATAAAAAAAAACCGTTTCGAGGGTTTCACCGATACTACCTTTTGAAATATAACGCATTATGATTGCTCGATAGATGGCGCGGGGGGGGCACAAAAACCTAATTTTTTTAAATGGCATGGGGGGTCGAGTGACACATCGTTGAAAAGAGAATTGGATTCTCTTTTCAACCATCTATTTTTTTTTTAATTTCGTTAATATGATTTTTCACAATAAGCATTTGAAGTGTCAATGTAATAAAAAGAAAACAAACTATTATGACATGTAGTATTTAAATAATTAGAAGCAAAATTGTTGTCAATTAACGAAGCAGGTATTCGAAATGTCCACCTAATACTTCTTGACAATAAAAAATTCGATTCATAAATTCCTGCCGAACATTATTCAACATGTCTGCAGTTATACCAGCACAAACCCGTGTTATTCGTTCTTTAAGTTCTTCCAAAGAGTTGGATTGTTGCTCATACACTTTGGATTTGACGTACCCCCACAGAAAGAAGTCACAAGGTGTGAGGTCTGGTGATCGTGCCGGCCATTCGATTGGTCCACGACGTCCAATCCATCTCATAGGGTATGTTACATCCAAATACTCTCGAACTTGACGTTGGAAGTGAGGAGGGGCCCCATCTTGCTGGAAGGTGATGTGTTCCTGAAATTCGTTCTCATTTTCTTCTAATATTCCAAGTATGAGTGGTTCAACCGTATCTCTTAGTAAATCCAGGTACAAATTACCGTTTGAGTTTTCTTCCAGAAATAAGGGACCTACAATATGGTCTCCCAGAATTCCAGCCCACACATTTACTTTCTGTGGGAACTGTGTGTGACCGTCTCGAAAGATATGGGGATTTATATCACTCCAGTATCGCACATTTTGTGTATTCACATTTCCGCTCAAAAAAAAGGTACTTTCATCTGAAAAACAAATATTCCTAATGTAATTGGGGTTCCTAGCTATCTTTTCCTCCATAATTTCACAAAATTCCATTCTTCGGTCTGGGTCGTCTTCTGTGAGTTGGTGTAACATTACTAATTTGTATGGATGGAACTTGTGTTTCTTCAAATATTTTTTTATTGTAGCTGTTGAGACTCCAATCGTACTTGCTACACGAGAGGTACTTTGTTGCGGATTTACCACCATTTCGCAATTATCGAAACCGGAATTGATTTTCGACCAGCTCCACCTTTCCTACGAACACTGCCAATTTTTCAACTAGTTCCCTCAAATATTTCCGAGTTATAGGATGTTCAGGAAATTTCTCATTAAAAATTCTCTCCGCTTCGTGGTAGTTCCGATGGGCCTCACCAAAATTATAAATTGCTTCAATTTTTTCTTCGAAAGGACGTATACGAACCATGATGATATCAAATATTCAAAGTAAATAATAATTATAAAAAAACAAAACTCCTCAGGTAATATGAATACAATAATTCATCAATCCATTGTGCTTTTATAGGTAATTTTTCTTCAAACATTATTATTTTAATACCACCCAAAATATTTTCCGTGCCATTATTCATCAAACCCTTCAGAAGTTATTGAGGTAAGGTAAGGAAACGAATTCAGATCCGCTCTTACACTTGACACTTCAAATGCTTATTGTGAAAAAACGTGTCAACAAAATTAAAAAAAAATTAGATGGTTGAAAAGAGAATCAAATTCTCTTTTCAACGATGTGTCACTCGACCCCCTATACCATTTAAAAAAATTAGGTTTTTGTGCCCCCCCGCGCCATCTATCGAGCAATCACAATGCGTTATGTTTCAAAAAGTAGTATCGGTGAAACCCTCGAAACGGTTTTTTTTATCTCTCTACGGCAAACCGTTCAAAAGTTAACAGGGGGGGGATTATAAAAAGCCGCACTGTATATTTTTTGTTATTTCAGAAAATATAAGAATTATCAAAATATTATTTTCAGTAATACCTCATGAAATACGCTCGTTTTCTCAAGAAACGTAGTTTAACGCCGACTTCACATTTCATGTTCGCTCTAACCCGCCATAACTTTACTGAAAATTATAGTAGAAGGAAAAGAAAAAGTAGATATCGTTCCTGAAAACTTTTACTTCCTCGTGCAAATATTACATGTGAGTATCTGAGTACCTAAAATGTGTTTTATCCCGCTTAACATAACCCTTCTACGATATTTACGGAGGATCGAAAGTCATGGATATTTTAGTTGATATGAAATAATTATACTGGAACAAGAATCAGTACCCTCTTTGGACCATATACAACAATTTCAGGCTAGTAAGACAAGTCTCACTTACACATGCCAAAGAAAAAACTCGGTTTTACTTCTGCCTCAGTTTTCAACTCACCTATAATCCCGGCGATTTCTTCAGTAAATGTTGAAAATAATCGCTCAAACGCATCCTAGATAAAAATTGAAATATGTGATTTCAAACTTGAGGTTTGCACTTCACAATAGTGTTATTTAACATAGATATGCAAAATATGAATAAGCGATTATTTTCAACATGTAGTGAAGAGAATGCCGATTTTATGGGTAAGTTGAAAATGAGGCAGGAGTAAAACAAAGTTTTCTTTTGGCAAGTATAAGTGGGTCCTGTTACACTACTTTAAAATTGTTGCAAATAGTCCAAAGAGGGTATGGGTTGCTGCTTCAGTATAATAATTCCACATTTACTAAATTATTCATGATTTTCGGATCATCCGCAAGACAAAACACATTTTAGGTACTCAAATACTCGCATATTATATTTGCATGAGAAGGTAGGAGTCTTCAGAAACGATATGAACTTTTCTTTTTCCTTCTCCGATCATTTTTAGCAGAGTTATGACCAATCAAATATTCGGCTCCGCCAGAACTTTCAGCGGCGGGTAAGGGTGAACCTGAAAATTTTTAGCAGAGTTATGACCAATCAAATATTCGGCTCCGCCAGAACTTTCAGCGGCGGGTAAGGGTGAACCTGAAAATTTTTAGCAGAGTTATAACCAATCAAATATTCGGCTCAACCAGAACCTTCAGCGGCGGGTAAGGGTGAACCTGAAATTTGATGTCGTTATTCAATCACGTTTTCTGAGAGCGCATTTCATACGAAATTACTATGAATAATTTTTTTGGGAAATTGAATTGTTTTTCACCCTGTTGAGTTGTTTTTCCGATAAATCATATACTTTCCAAGATTACAGCAAAAATCTATTTATATATTTTTGAAAGAAAAAAAAAATTCTACCCCTGGAATTTCGGTAAACATTTATTTTTTTCGTGTTTATCATTTTTCCAACTGCTATCATACCTAGATTGGTGCGGTATCATACCTAGATTGGTGCTTGTCCCAAAACTCAATCGTACTGGATTATTAGTTTGCATTTGAAGTTAGCATTTGCTGACAAAATGTTGTCAACATTGGAATTTTAATTGTGCTATTACAATGATTTGAATAAATTTTGTTTGAAGTGTTAATTAACTATAGATTTATTTAGATATTCACTAATAACCGAACATCTTTGCATTTTTTATGCCTGCGTAATATGTTGAATCATTTAAGCATCGAAGGCGGCAGAATTTTCAAATGATATCCGCAAATAGGATCACAAGAAAATTCCCTTGTTCGATTAATCACTAATAGGGATTACTCCAGCGATATTCGGTTAGGAAGATTGAATTGAAATACTTCAGTCGAAGAAAGTAATATCGTTTCTACTTTTCTGATACTCGTACAACTGATGCTTTGTCAGCGGTAATCTCTTTAGAAACGATTATTTTTCCCAGGTGAATGAGAGAGGGAGTCCGCTATTCTTGGGACAAAATGGAGACAATGATGTGATTGTTAAATTCTATATCACTGCGTATTTATTTCTTAGTGAAACTAAGAAAAAATGTTTACCATTCGATTGTTCAGTCCCTTTTTAATTATAATTGAATTCAATAATTACCTAACTATATCAGTTATATCGAATAAATAACATTAAAGAATGATAATCACGAATAAAACGCATAATAGAAATACCGTCCTCTACCCAAACATTTTAATGAATTGAAAAATATGACTGTAGGACCAGGGCAGTTCCTGCCCGATAAAAAATAGTACCAGATCTCATTTGGAAAAAGTACTGGAATTGAGAAATTAGTACTTGATTTTTTCTTCAAATTTGCAGTAATCGAGGTAGGTCCTGGATATTGGCAAAGAGGCAATGGTAGTTTTTCATTCAAAACAACAATATAGAACACCAACATCACAATTGAAATTACCTAAAAATAATAATTTGAGTAACTACAGAATTAAAAAAAACAAATTCATAGAAAAATTGATTAAAAAACAAAATTCGAGGGGATGAAGTTATAACTTTATTTATAATAATAATTGAAGCATTTCTTCCTGGAATCTGGAAGTTGTCAAGTCAAACCTGTGTCAAACCACAACTTTTGACAGTTTTGACTTTCGACACAGCAGTCATAGAACAACAGAATAGTTAGAACAAGATCATGGGTCTGTAACTTATTTCGCATAGCGATAGCGAAGCCAAACATATTCTATATATTTCCGGTACAGCAGAAAGTGATAGCGTGTGCTTCGTTTAACGCGTTACAGAGTGCCAACCCATGTGACCAGGTGACACGCTAGACCCTCTTCTTCTTCTCTATTTTTTTATCTTCTACTTCTTTTTAGTAGACTTTATTTGCCTCTCTAGTCTCTACTCTCTATGCAGATTTGGAGAATATGTTACGGAAACAGTGATACCAATCTCAAAACTGAAATAGTACTAGTTTTCACTAAAAAGTACTTTAGTACTGAATCTCTTCAAATAGTACTAAATCTAATACTAAAGTACTGGCTGGAACTAACAGCCCTGTGTAGGATCAATATTTTTAATTTTCCCGAAACCGGCAAACAGAGCACTGTCAGCTGACGTCACAACATGACGGTCATGGGGGGACAAACAGAGCATTTGACATTTGATGAAATGAAAATTCGTTTTTTGTGTGTGTTAGTGAATAATTGCGATATTTATTAATCACTTTTCGCAGAAAATTGGCCAGAAAGACTCACGTAGCCTTATGGAAAATGGGTTCAATGGGTTTGTTTTTGTTCAGTTTAAGTTGTTTGTCCCCCTATGAGATTGTTCCGCAACTGTCATATTACGTCACTGACAGTGCTCTACTCTCGCTTTCGACAGCCACGCCCACTTCGGGCACTTTCACAAGATAATTCTTTTAAACATACAAGAAAATTCTTTTAAACATATTAAATATAAAAATTAATCCAGTACGATTGGGTTTTGAGACGAGGATCGATTGTAGCACCATCAAACTTGGTATGCTAGTAGTTGGACAAGGGCGTCGCCAGCTTATGACTAAGGGGGGGGAAATGGGGTAATATTATGATGGATAAAAAATATGAACGCCTGGTGCAGTCGCGAGCATGAAGCGTTACACTTTGGAAGTCGTTTTGTCATGCGATGCGAAATTTATTAATAGGTAAGGAAGTCAATTTCTCGCACGGCCTTAGGACTTTGGTCACTTTGCGGCTAGCTACATTTGATCTCTAGGGGGGGGGGCAACTGCCCCTCCCTGCCCTTCCTTGGCGACGCCCTTGGTTGGAATCATGATAAACACGAAAAAAAATTGTTTACCAAAATTTCAGGGGTGGAACATATTTTTTTCTTCGTTTAAAAATAAGTAAATAGAATTTTGCTGTAATCTTCGAAAGTATATGATTTATCGAAAAAACCACTCAACAAGGTAAAAGACAATTCAATTCTCCGCAAAAATTATTCTTAGTAATTTCTTATGAAATGCTCTGGTTTTCTCAGAAAACGTGATTAAACTCCGACATCACCTTTCAGGTTCACACTTACTCGCCGATGAAAATTCCTGCGGAGCCGAATATTTGATTGATCATAACTCAGCTAAAAATGATCGGAGAAGGAAAAATAAACATAATATACGAATATTTGTGTACCTAAAATGTGTTTTGTCGCACTTCACGGAAATCATGAATAATTTAGTAAATATGGAATGATTATACTGAAGCAGCAACCCATACCCTCTTTGGACTATATGCAACAATTTTAAAGTAATGTGACAGGTCCTACTTATCAAAAATATTTCCAATTATAACAAATATGATCCTAGGTACTGTATATGTGACTTTTTTTCACAAATCTCGATAATCTGACAATGAAATGCCAAGATATGTTCCATTTTTGGAATCTATTTCCCATTACTTGAATAAAATCATAAAACACATGCCACTTCTGAAAGTTTGCTACCCTTTTAAACTTCAGGTCATTCATCCTTGGCTAAAATAGGCCTTTGTCAGAAAACGCTTAACATCTACTATTTCACATCGACTCTTACGATTGCCTACATTATCACAACCAGAAAGAGAACTCTGAATAAAACATAAACTCTGGTTGTTTGTTTGAATTCAATTAAGTTCAAGGCATATCTGATGGTGTTGGTCTGTGTGCGTTGAACGTAATGGTGATTGATATACTCAATATCGATCCTTTTGTATGCGAAAGCACTCCTTTTATGCATGTGATACAAGCCAAATCAAACAATGTAGATGAATCAGGATTTGTAGAATGTTTTTCTATCGTGTTGGGCGACCATTGAAGGGGAAAATGTGTATACTTCATTATTATTATATTCGCAGTGACGTATTTTAGTGCATCATACGTTTCTGACAGTTTATTTATATTCACCTCTTTTTTCCAGTCGTAACAAACCGTGTGATCGAAGATTGTTCTATTCAGTGTGGGTGTTAGGATGTCTCAATGACTAGAACAACTCATCCGGTCCTATGGGTCTTCAAAAGTTCAGGACGTCGAATGGTTCCAGGTTAGGTGGATTACCATGTTCTATTTGATATTCTCCGAGATATTCTGAGATGAAGTGGATAGAGGTTCCGTCCTCTTCCTCGCAAAATCCACATACTTCCACAACTAGTCCAAGTTTTTTAACGTGTTCTTTTTTCTCTCAACCAGTAGTGCCCTGCCAGGGTTCTCGTTAGTATTCTGAGCTTTATTTTTACTCTTGTTGGAACATTAAATTTCTTCTGGTTGTAGTTGTAGTACAATGAAAAAAAAAAAATTGTGGGTCACCACCAATCTCATTCGATTAAAAAACTTTTAATTGCTCGAATCATAATCCTGGTTTTTATAACATACTGAATAAGATGGTAGTCAATGAGGTCGACTCCAACAGCAGCACTAGAGGTCATTCTTTACCTCACTCCTCTCGATATCATGGTGAGGAGAACTGCTTGGAAAGCAAACATCAGGTTGGCTAAAGTCGGACTCAACACACGGTGGAAGGGGCTCAATCTCCACCGACTGTGCACACCTTGCCGATCTCCCAACTGACGAAATTACCAAGAAATTTAGTTTCGAGAAATTTTTTCGAACGATACTAAACTCCAAGCGAGAATGGAACATAGAATCCATTCGAGCACTGGGAAAAAATACCATAACATGGTACACGGATGGGTCCAAAACTTCCGAGGGAACTGGAGCAACAGTCTTTGGACCTCGCACCAAATACTCGGAACCCACGGGACAGTTCTCCAGCATTTTCAAGCGGAAATTCACGCCATAAAAAGGTGCATTCACTTCAACCTCAATAGGAAAAACCAGTACAAGGAAATCGTGATCCTATCCGATAGTCAAGCAGCCATCAAAGCGTTGAGCTCTTCTAACATCAACCCGAAGATGGTTTGGAAATGCCTAGACAAACTCAATGATCTAGGCAGGAACAACAAGGTGACCCTCCTCTGGGTACCAGGGCACCTCGGAGTGGAGGGCAATGAAAAAGCAGACACCCTGGCACGAAAAGGCGCATCAACACCATTGATCGGACCAGAACCATTCTGCTGACTTAGAAAGTAATGAGGGCAACATACTGGGTATGACTTCCAGGGCCGAGGCAGGCCAAAGATCCCCTCGGCAATTTGAACCGATCAAGATCGAAGACAGATTAACTTCAGCAAAACTAGTCTAAAGACAATCACGGGATTTCTAACGGGGCACTGCAGACTCAAAGAACACCTAAGGAAGCTAGGCTTAGAGGAGGACAGCACCTGCAAATTCTGTGGGGAACATCCACAAACACCCCACCATATATTCATGGAGTGTTACATCGTAAAATATTGAATATACTGGGATCACACCAGCTGACTGTGGGAGAAATACCAGGAGTAGACCCCTTAAAAACCAAAAATTCCTGAAGGAATTGGGGCTTGAAGGGCTGCTGTAAACAAGAACGCCTTGTGATAGCAGAAGAAGATGGGGCACGATAGATCCAATCAGGTCATCATATAATAGTGGAAAGCATAACGATAAAGACAAAGAGATGAAAGTTGTTCACTAATACTTTTTATACTAATGGGATTTCCCATTCCATGGTTAAACATAACATACCCCCTGGGGAGTTCATCCATTGAAGAGAAGAGAAGGAAAATAACGGAAAATTTTATCAGACACATCTTGCAATAGACGAATAGGTATGGCATGCTAAGATTCAGTTTTATTTTTAACGTTGCTATTCTTGGAACATCTATTATTCACCTAGTCGGTTCAGTTTCTGGACAGGAATTATATAGTGGATTCAATACCATTTTTCGGGAGTCTACTGAATTGACGGAATCCTACAGAACAGAGACCGAACCCTTATGCATAATTCAAATGAGACCTCCGTTCACAAAGTTCTCAAATGATATAAACTTCCTTCAATCGATACAACCCCCGAATATAATTACATGGTATGAGAGAATACGTAAAAATCCCATTATTAGAACAATATGAGTACTAACTGTAGTTACGAGTTACCGCGGTTTTTCGGGCTTGATACTTTCAATCCTAATCAAATTCAACTGATATTCAACCAAGACAAACCTGATTTTGATCCTCTCTTCAGTTCAAAGAACTGCATGGTGTGACACAAAAAAAACCTGTGTATATTAGGTATTACTACGTATAATTAAAAATGAAAATTTTGAAAAAGAATATATTATTGACGAACTTTGTAAACATTCTGGTAATACGCTTCTGAAGTTACCTCCGTATTATTGTGTTTTCAACCCCATTGAATTGGTTTGGGCATTTATAAAAAACAAATTGAGAAAATCCAATTAATGTCCAAATCTAAGCGGAGAAGTAGTAGAAAATGTTAGGTGAATCTTAGGAGAGGAATATAACGATCTTTGGACAGAATGCATTTTACATGTGATTTCAAAAGAACGTGAATATTTACTTTTGCCATCCATTCAACCAGTTCTCATAAACATGGGTGATTCGTCTGATTCGGAGGATTATGATGATTGAGTCTTGCCACGACTTTGATGTGTATATAAGATAGCCGTACCAGCAAATAAATTATCAATGTTTCCTGATGTTTTCTAATTCTATTTTTTTGAACGACTTGTTTTCGGTGTGCCTGATAACTTGTCAATGAGTTACGAGCAACGTCCCGTACCCATACACGCGCAATCCTTCAATTCTATTCATTATAAAAGACACATTATATTCGCAAATTTCTATACAGCAAGCAATAAGCAAAGTTATACCCACAAGTAAGAAAAAATGTCTCCACCTATGGTCGGCAAGTACGTTCAAAGAGGCGAAGTCATTGAAGTGTTAATCCGGTATTACAGTGAGATTGGATAAACTATACAAACTATCGTCGCTCTCTGATCTCTTAACTGATTTGTATCACTTGATGAAAGGGTGAGAACCTGACCTTTCAAGCCGGGTCATGAACGTTATCACGGCCATTTCTGGAATGTAATTAGAGTTTCAGATGTATGTAATTTCCTGGCGCCCAAGTGTCCACGCAAGGTAAGTTCGTTCTGGTTAGAACAGACTAAAAAACTACCCATAATCAAAATTAATTTAATTTCCTCGCGCCCAAGTGTCCACGTAAGGTTAGTAGAAAAATACCCCTTACAAAACTTTAAATATTTAATTTCCTTGCGCCGAATGTATAAGTATAGTCAGATATTTGAACACAAAGCTCAGAGTTCTCTTGGGAGATAGAATAGAATAGAATAGAATTTATTTATACTGCATTACAAACAGGTTATTACCCATTGAAATCGTTTGATAATGATAGTCGTTGCCAACCGATGTTTTTACCCTTTTCACTCCCATATACACCCACAACTTAGGCTAATTGTTGCAAATAACTGTCAGAAAACAACTATTCACCTGGCTAATACCACGACGGTTATTGAATTATATCCAACAGATACTTGTGCAGAGGAAACGATTGCAAGTGCTCCCTGTAATTTTGGTAAATTAGTGGTATTTTGAAATTTGATTTTCATCTTAATCATAATTAGGTGCTTATTTGATTTCAAAATTAATATTATTTTTGTACGCCACTGATCCTAGGAATTCCGCACTTTTAAACCCCGTGAACTGTCGATGAGTCATTATCTACAATTTTCGGACTCGACTGTAACTATATGTTGCTTCAGACTAATCGGGACCTATGCCATTCCTAAGCCATTCTTCCGGCATCAAAAATTCTAGTTCGGAACAAACGTCTGAAAGCTGCCTGTTAAGCAAACTACTTCCGCTTTCTCGGACGGGCCAACTTCTCCATACCTTCCTGTTTGATATTATTTCAAAGTTATTTCCGTCGGTTTACTCTGAAAGCCCAACGGAAAGAATTTATTCATGAACGTTTGATAATAATAGTTTGAGGTGTGAAATGCAGAATGATAATGTAGTGAGTAAAGAAACTAACGATAACATTGAAAAATAAAATATACATAGCATCCAAGCGCTGTGGCAAAAATGTTACTGCAACCTGATAATGAATCCACTAGAAATTATTTTTGGTACACGGGTAGTGTTTGAAGAGTACTTTAATAAAAAACATTGTTCTACATGCGAGCACCTATGGAAAGTGAGGAAAATTCCCGGAGGAGCTCGGAAAATCAATAATTGGAAGGGGTTGAAAATAATGTATATAATAGTTATTTAACGAACAAGTGTATTAATAAGGGCGATTAACAATCGAGATATTTTGAGATTGTTAATCGCCATTTTAATTCACGAGTTTGTTACAAAACTTTTCCGTCGACCGTAGTTTTCAAAAATAGATATATCTTACTTTCAATGTTCATTTATTTAACGATACGATAAAAAAACAATCCCTATTTCCTATTTATATTGACTCAAAGACAGTTTAATTTTCCTTCGTGGTAGTTTTATTTTATTTTTTCAAATTGAAATTAAAAAAAAAAACAAAAAAAAACTGCCTGATGTGGGTTTGAACTATCGACCTCTGTATCATGTCTCAGCTGTCTGCCAACTTTACCATTATGCCACGAGACTCATGTAATGTTACGTGACAACTACTGGTGTATTGAAGATTCTCTAAAATTTTATTTGGGAATTGACAAATAAATAATGGCAGATAGTACCAACCAATCTAAAATGTATTAGAACAATGTATATTGGGTTGCATATAAGCAAATCGTTGATTAATGGAAAATTATTCATTAACAGGGGTCATTAATCAACGATTTTGAGTGCGTAAAAAAACATCATAAATGAACGGTCGACGGAAAATGTATATAAACAAACTTGTAGAACGTAAAAATCTCCATAAAAAAGCCAATGCATGTTTTTTCTAAAATTGCTTCCTTTGAGAAATAATGGACTATAATAGACCAGTACAAGTAATAAACAATCAATTCACATTAACTCCACAAGTTTTCAAACTTTGGTCAAATGAATGGTATATCGAGAAAGCAATAAATCTTAGTTTGCAACCTTTTCCGAAGTACGCAACATTGTTAAAATTACCTTGAATTTTGCTGTATACTCGTTGAGAAAATTCTAAAAGTTCTGCAAACTTGGTGTTGTATTGAATATATTATTTCATATTATGAATCAGATTTACAACCAAGTCAAGTGTGCGGAACATTTTTTTCATGGACAAATAATGATTGATTACCATAAGAGAAAATTTCAAAAGTTCTGCAAACGTGGCAGATACATCGGATAAATATTCCGAACAGTTGTGCAAATTCTGCAACCTTTTACGTTGACCGGAACATCTAACCTCTTGCACTGCCGTGAAGGACGGGTGTATACTGCCATTTTATAACGAATGGCAGGTGTGAAAAATTCGAAAAAAATTTGTGGAAAGTTTAAATTGTTTTGGAAAATTCGTCGAAATTTTGGGAACCGCTGTCCGCCGAACGTCAGCTGACCGGAGCAGAGCCGCAATATAACTCTGGGACTGCAGGATGGAAGAAACTGTTTAATTTCGAACAGCGGTTTCCAAGATTTTCCGAATTTTCCAACAAAATTTAAAATTTCCAACAAAATTTAAAATTTCCAACAAAATTTAAAATTTGCAACAAAATTTTAAATTTTCAACCAAATTTATAATTTGAAATTTTTTTTTTACAATTTTTCACACCTGCCATTCGTTATAAAATGGCAGTATACACCCGGCCTTCACGGCAGTGCAAGAGGTTAGATTACACCCTGTATAAGTATGTTTTTAATTCGTGATCATTTTTTTGATCAAGGTGGTCTCGAAATAATTACAAAAAATTTGAAACCTTGTTGCAAATTTTGAAAACATCTATTCTGATGCAGTCACAAATTTGCAACCTTGTACACGATCCGGAACTTCATGCAATTTGCAAAAATCTAATTTATAAATTATTATTATTATTATTTCGACTGCTATGGTCATTAGCCGCGTGTTCTGGATAGGCCTTGTTACTTATTCCATACGCCACCTTAGGAGCAGCACTGTTAATTATTAACGCAACAGTGAATCGTGGAGGATTATCCCCAGCCAGCAACAAGATTCAATCACTCAGATTTACATCTGAAACTGAAAAAAAATATTATTATTATTATTATCATTTTGAGGTGTGAAATGCTCAGAATGATAACGTAGTAAGTGAAGGTCAAAAAACTACATTCATTGACAAGTGATTCAGATTTGGGTAACTTTCCGTTTTTTCTAACAAAAAAACTTTCAGGTAATTCGATTTTGGTTTTCCTCATAATACACCCGGTGTAATGGTCACTGAAAGAAATTAACTCAGAATATTGACTTCAGTGGCAAACTATGGTAAAACTGAAATTAACTAATAAAATTAAACGATATTGCAGGAAATATTCAATATCTGTATAATACCAACGAGCGGAATTACTTAATTATTAATAAGCTGATTTTCACTATCAATAGAACGAAAATTTACCAAAGCATTAATTGGAATGGGCGGCATCTTCAGCAAAACGTGAAACATTTTATTCCACCCAAATTGACGGAACTCCAGAGATACAATACTTTCGTTACTGAAATATGTTTCACATCAAAACTCCAATTCACATTATGACTTTTGTTGAAATGTCCAGGGTGCTATCTAACAAAAGTCGATATCATCACGAATGTTTTCAAACAATGTCGAATTTTTGATAAATGTTATTTCACCAGATTACATTTTTATACCTATATTGATTCTCGATACCCAATAGTATTTTCAAGAAGGATAATTCCTCTGAAGCGCATAGATCTTACCTGCTTTCATGATTATCTTCCATCAAAGTAATCGGATACTCTCTCAGATCAATTATTGATCTGAGGATATTCTCTCTTTTAAAGCTAATTATAAAATATTCATCCCATATAGGTGGAGTTTTTCAGAAGCCGTAAAACGGGAAACTAATATGAAAGAAAATGTCCAGACCACTTATCAAGTCATCAAGCTGCTTCATATTATTAGAGCATATGGAATTTCAAAAGATTTTTTCGATATAGCGGTCGTATGTAAAAAATGAATTATTCAGTTTATCAATTTGTTTGTTGATTTGAATAATACTGTTAAACGGATTTGGATGAAAACGAGAAGGATATATGTTAAATGAGCACCAAAATAATAATTGTGCCACAGCATTACGTGCCCAGTTTTATACTCTGTCTCCAAAATAATATTTGGCCACCAAAAGTAATAAACGAGCACCAAAACACCTCAACCAGAAATAGAATTTATGAGCACCTGAAATGTTAAAAAGTGAAAATAAATATTAAAGTCGTACCTAATGTAATACATAAACACCAAAATCATTAAATGATATGTCACGCATTTTCAACATGCTTTCTAGGTTATCTTGCTCAGGTTAAGTTTGTGTGTCAAGCACGAGCGAAAACCTAATTCACGCATTTTCGACTCGCAAAGCTAGGTTAGCTTGCTCAGATTAGGTTTGTGTGTCAAGCGCGAGCGAAAATCTAATTCACGCATTTTCGACTCGCAAGCTAGGTTAGTTTGCTCAGGTTAGGTTTGTGTGTCAAGCGCGAGCGAAAATCTAATTCACGCATTTTCGACTCGCAAGTTAGGTTAGCTTGCTCAGATTAGGTTTGTGTGTCAAGCGCGAGCGAAAATCTAATTCACGCATTTTTGACTCGCAAGTTAGGGTAGCTTGCTCAGATTAGGTTTGTGTGTCAAGCGCGAGCGAAAATCTAATTCACGCATTTTCGACTCGCAAGTTAGGTTAGCTTGCTCAGATTAGGTTTGTGTGTCAAGCGCGAGCGAAAATCTAATTCACGCATTTTTGACTCGCAAGTTAGGGTAGCTTGCTCAGATTAGGTTTGTGTGTCAAGCGCGAGCGAAAATCTAATTCACGCATTTTCGACTCGCAAGTTAGGTTAGCTTGCTCAGATTAGGTTTGTGTGTCAAGCGCGAGCGAAAATCTAATTCACGCATTTTTGACTCGCAAGTTAGGGTAGCTTGCTCAGATTAGGTTTGTGTGTCAAGCGCGAGCGAAAATCTAATTCACGCATTTTCGACTCGCAAGCTAGGTTAGCTTGCGCAGGTTCGGTTTGTGTGTCAAGCGCAAGCAAAAATCTGATTCACGCATTTTCGACTCGCAAGTTAGGGTAGCTTGCCCAGGTTAGGTTTGTGTGTCAACCGAGAGAGAAACACTGATTCAATCATTTTAAACTCGTGAGCTAGGTTAGGTTGCTCAGGTTAGGTTTGTGTGTCAAGCGCGAGAGAAACACTGATTTACGCATTTTCGACTCGCAAGCTAGCTTAGCTTGCTCAATTATTATTATTATTATTTCGACTGCTATGGTCATTAGCCGCGTGTTCTGGATAGGCCTTGTTACTTATTCCATACGCCACCTTAGGAGCAGCACTGTTAATTATTAACGCAACAGTGAATCGTGGAGGATTATCCCCAGCCAGCAACAAGATTCAATCACTCAGATTTACATCTGAAACTGAAAAAAAATATTATTATTATTATTATCATTTTGAGGTGTGAAATGCTCAGAATGATAACGTAGTAAGTAAAGGTCAAAAAACTACATTCATTGACAAGTGATTCAGATTTGGGTAACTTTCCGTTTTTTCTAACAAAAAAACTTTCAGGTAATTCGATTTTGGTTTTCCTCATAATACACCCGGTGTAATGGTCACTGAAAGAAATTAACTCAGAATATTGACTTCAGTGGCAAACTATGGTAAAACTGAAATTAACTAATAAAATTAAACGATATTGCAGGAAATATTCAATATCTGTATAATACTAACGAGCGGAATTACTTAATTATTAATAAGCTGATTTTCACTATCAATAGAACGAGAATTTACAAAGCATTAATTGGAATGGGCGGCATCTTCAGCAAAACGTGAAACATTTTATTCCACCCAAATTGACGGAACTCCAGAGATACAATACTTTCGTTACTGAAATATGTTTCACATCAAAACTCCAATTCACATTATGACTTTTGTTGAAATGTCCAGGGTGCTATCTAACAAAAGTCGATATCATCACGAATGTTTTCAAACAATGTCGAATTTTTGATAAATGTTTTTTCACCAGATTACATTTTTATACCTATATTGATTCTCGATACCCAATAGTATTTTCAAGAAGGATAATTCCTCTGAAGCGCATAGATCTTACCTGCTTTCATGATTATCTTCCATCAAAGTAATCGGATACTCTCTCAGATCAATTATTGATCTGAGGATATTCTCTCTTTTAAAGCTAATTATAAAATATTCATCCCATATAGGTGGAGTTTTTCAGAAGCCGTAAAACGGGAAACTAATATGAAAGAAAATGTCCAGACCACTTATCAAGTCATCAAGCTGCTTCATATTATTAGAGCATATGGAATTTCAACAGATTTTTTCGATATAGCGGTCTTATGTAAAAAATGAATTATTCAGTATATCAATTTGTTTGTTGATTTGAATGATACTGTTAAACGGATTTGGATGAAAATGAGAGGGATATATGTTAAATGAGCACCAAAATAATAATTGTGCCACAGCATTACGTGCCCAGTTTTATACTCTGTCTCCAAAATAATATTTGGCCACCAAAAGTAATAAACGAGCACCAAAACACCTCAACCAGAAATAGAATTTATGAGCACCTGAAATATTAAAAAGTGAAAATAAATATTAAAGTCGTACCTAATGTAATAATAAACACCAAAAACATTAAATGATATGTCACGCATTTTCAACATGCTTTCTAGGTTATCTTGCTCAGATTAGGTTTGTGTGTCAAGCACGAGCGAAAACCTAATTCACGCATTTTCGACTCGCAAGCTAGGTTAGCTTGCTCAGATTAGGTTTGTGTGTCAAGCGCGAGCGAAAATCTAATTCACGCATTTTCGACTCGCAAGCTAGGTTAGCTTGCGCAGGTTGGGTTTGTGTGTCAAGCGCAAGCAAAAATCTAATTCACGCATTTTCGACTCGCAAGTTAGGGTAGCTTGCCCAGGTTAGGTTTGTGTGTCAACCGCGTGAGAAACACTGATTCAATCATTTTAAACTCGTGAGCTAGGTTAGGTTGCTCAGGTTAGGTTTATGTGTCAAGCGCGAGAGAAACACTGATTCACGCATTTTCGACTCGTGAGCTAGGTTAGGTTGCACAGGTTAGGTTTGTGTGTCAAGCGCGAGAGGAACACTAATTCACGCATTTTTGACTCGCAAGCTAGGTTAGTTTCTTCAGGTTAAATTTGTGTGTCAAGCGCGAGCGAAAATCTAATTCACGTATTTTCGACTCGCAAGTTAGATTAGCTCGACCAGGTTAGGTATTGTGTCAAGCGCGAGAGAAACACTAATTCACTTATTTTCGACTCGTAAGCTAGGTTAGCTTGCTCAAGTTAGGTTTGTGTGTCAAGCGCGAGCGAAACACTAATTCACGCATTTTCGACTCACAAGCTAGGTTAGCTTGCTCAGGTTAAGTTTGTGTGTCAAGCGAGAGCGAAAATCTAATCCACACATTTTCGACTAGCAAGTTAGGTTAGCTCGACCAGGTTAGGTTTTGTGTCAAGCGCGAGAGAAACACTAATTCACGCATTTTCGACTCGTTAGCTAGGTTAGCTTGCTCAAGTTAGGTTTGTAGATCAAGCGAGAGCGAAACACCAATTCAAGCATTTTTGGTGACATGAGAGATGAATATTTGGAAATCATTTTTGGTGACATGAGAGATGAATATTTGGAAATCATATCGATATTACTTTGGTGCTCGGTTAAATACGACTCAAATGAAAATCAGCTACAACAACAATATACTGGAGAATGAATTGCTTACTTGCATGTTGCACGTCATGTTGCTCCCCACTAAAATCATTCTAATATGACAACGCAGTTTACAGTAACTGAACCCGAGGGTGCTGATGACAACTTTGTTATATTAAATTGCGAATTAGATATATTGTGTGACATAAAATGGTGTTTTCATCGATGTGGCATCAGTTGACATTATCGTTGATATGAGTGAGAAAAAAATTATTAAAATTATTTTTTCCGTTAACCAGCACAGCTGTCGTCCCTCTACAAACAGCAGCCTTCCGAAGTCGAAACTTGTGCGAGCCAAGGATTAACGAGGTCTTACCTTTCTACGTGCGATTCCTAGCACTTTTTTGGGTCATCAGAAAAACATTTAGGCAGTCTTTAGGCTTTGAGTCACACGATCGGCAGCCAGAATGACTGAAAAGCGGTGATTCTAATCACTCGGCTACCTGATCCTGTACACTTATGGATTTTTATTAGTTTGACGATCTGTGATGACAATTTACTTATATCTTTTTCTTATCCCAGAAACAGATGTAAGTTTATGTGTATTTGTGATAAACCAAATTTTATCCCACTTCAGTCTTTGAACCGAAGCTGAATCATTAAGTCACCTTTGCGGTCAATTAACACTAGAAAAATAGTCTCGTTCAGGATAGACTATAATAATGACAATTTGTCATGAATATATATTTGTATATTTGTGAGCGTGTGTTGTAGATGATATTGTTTTGAGTGAAAACACATATCAAGTATGTGTGAAAGGAAAACTGTTCGAAAGTTGCCCATCAGTGGAGTCTTCATATATTAATTTGGACACCCAACTTATCTCAACTTAATTTACACAAGTGTGGGCCGTGGTGGTCGCGATGAAAGAGGGTCCGTTTCTCAACGATAGGGGCGTGGGTCATATGCCAGCATCCCAGCACGGTCACGATCTCGTCCATTTGTAAAACCACTAATACCTCTTCCTTGAAACGAAAGTAAAACAAATTATAAAATGAAAACAAATATTAATTGGCGCTACTTTATTGATTCCAGTGGCCCATTTGCTTTTTCAGCTGCAGGAAAACGCGGAAAAACAAACCCTCTCTCATAAAATAAAATGCAAGGTGTCTCCAGAGGCTCCAATAAATTCAATGTATCATCAGAATATTCAGTCACACAACTATCGTCAAACTTAAACCATTTTCATTCATTGTTTCACTCTCAATTTTTGTTTCAGATGGGAATGAATACATCGATTTGGAAGTTTCTAATAATCCTGACCTATTCAACAGGTGAGAAATGTCAAGTTGGATTGCATGATAAATTAAAATTGAACGGGCAACGGTAGACTCAATTATACCTTGCGAAAATTATAATAAGAATGGAAAATATCCACTTTATGAAGTGATTATTTTGAAACTGGTGCCCGACGTAATGGAATGAAAAATGAAACTAGAATGAGTTTTCTGAAAGCTTATGTAACAAAAATCGATATACCAATGCACGTTTTTAATCGAGATTTAAGATCGCGTTGTCGGTTTAACTCACGACGTAATGACACGAGAACATCGCCAGCCTTCAATTTCCGACACCAAGCGTTTTTATTATTACAATTACAAAGCCTAGTTACTTTGGCAATAAAGTTCAGCAATATTTTTTTTTTCTAGGAACGAAGTAGGTCACATAATTGAGCGAAATAAGTATTTTTCTAATACTGGTAATAATTTTCACGTTTCCAGTGCCGGTATGGGCCAGACAATAATTCATAACTTCCTCATTATGAATTCTGCCAATTTCATATTTCAGTATAGCAATCACACTCAGTTGAGAAAAGAAACCACATATTCGGAATAATTTTTCCGGGCGTCCAGGGCCGGCTTCACTCAAGCAATGAATCTTAACTTCCTTATTAGGAACTCTGCCAGTTTCATATTTTAGCATAACAAAGAGAATCGTTTAAGAGCCGGCTCCACTTCAGCAAAAAATCTTAACTTCCTTATAAGGAACTCTGCCAGTGTCATATTTCAGGGTAGAAATCAAAATCAGTTGAGAAAAGAATCCACATGTTCAGAATAATTTTTTCGGGCGTCCAGGGCCGGCTTCACTCCAGCAATAAATCTTAACTTCCTTATTAGGAACTCTGCTGGAGTGAAGCCGGCCCTGGACGCCCGAAAAAATTATTCTGAACATGTTCTTTTCTCAACCGATTCTGATTGTTACAATGAAATATGAAACTGGCAGAGTTCCTTATAAGGAAGTTGAGATTTATTGCTTGGGTGAAGCGGTCACTGGACGCCCGGATAAATTATTCCGAATATGTGGTTTCTTTTCTCAAGGCACAAGTGTTGGAGAAATGAAAATGAAAAAATCTGATCATTTTCTAAAGCATGCTCTTGAAACAACTTCTGATGTCGATATGGTGATTGATGGTGGTTGACAACAAGAAGGCAAACAATAGGAAATTGAAAAAACTTACAGTCTAACTCCATCAAAAATATTCTTTATTGTAGCTGTCTGTCATGCAGTCAGAAGACTGACATCACGTTGAAATCATGTAGTCAGAAGACTAACATTAAGAGGGAGGACATGTTTCGAAGGATTAATCCTTCATCTTCAGCAAATTATGAGTTAGTTACAAGTCGATCATATTATGGTGAAAAAAACACACAATCAATGGAAAACTTTTAAAAAATTCTTAAACTAAACATTTTTGGTCATAACCAAAGACCATGTGGTCCGCATCTGGAGCGGAGGCCACTCCACTAATGTCAGGGACCATGGATGGTCCATCCGCTCCAGATGCGGACCACATGGTCTTTGGTTATGACCAAAAATGTTTAGTTTAAGAATTTTTTAAAAGTTTCCCATTGATTGTGTGTTTTTTTCACCATAATATGATCGACTTGTAACTAACTCATAATTTGCTGAAGATGAAGGATTAATCCTTCGAAACATGTCCTCCCTCTTAATGTTAGTCTTCTGACTACATGATTTCAACGTGATGTCAGTCTTCTGACTGCATGACAGACAGCTACAATAAAGAATAATTTTGGTGGAGTTAGACTGTAAGTTTTTTCAATTTCCTATTGTTTGCCTTCTTGTTGTCATCTAAACACCCAGCCACACCGCCATTAAATGACCCACCTGTCAATTAAATTATTTTAATTCGAGTTGTGCGCATGCGGAACTACGGCATCAAAAGTAGAATTGGTACGGCTAGACGTTTGTCAATATTATTGATTCATCCAATTTACTGCTCAGTTGCATCGGACAACCCAAAACTAACTATGCATAAGCTCAAACATTCTTTGATATCCACAACAACCAAAAATTAGCCTTTAAAACCCGTTTCAAACAAAATTAAACTTGGATAAACTGAGACAGAATTAATCAACTACAGTTTCCATCAACTACATATGAAGAATGTCATTTATGATTTTATAGTTGATTTCACTTTTTCCAACACGAAATTTCATTCGATTGCATTTAAATATCTCTACCCAGTCGTTGGACATGTAAAGACAAAAAAATAAACACAGATCTTCGAACTGGTCGTTTAAATTTTCCACTGTTTCCCTTTCCCATCCGATATCGCAATAAAGCGATGACAAATGGACTTCTCCTAATCTGAGAACGGTGTGAAATTCATGGAAGGATATATTTTTATCTTTTTTGCAACGCAAAATTTATGCCCCATTAATTTTAACGTCGCCATATTTTCCGCATTCATGGCCACATTCACGGCTGTCTTGTTCTTTCGTGTGAGGGCAAAAATGTTTTCCGTAAAAGTTCAATGACATAATTGATATTATCGTTGATATCCTTACAAGGGCGTGAAAACAATTAGTATCGCTTTTGTGTTATGATATATTTTTCATCGTCCCAGCTTGAAAGATGATGGAAAACTTTGTATTCGCCTTTTTAAGGAAAGCGAGGAGTATTAATGACCGTGAAAATTTTATGGGGCAAGTTCCAATTCTGAAGAATAATTAAATAAGCAACCATCATAATAACTATTAAAACTAGTATGACCGATACAGAGGGTGGGGCTATCTCATCAACGAAATATTTCTACGAAATCTGGAATCCAGTGTTGGTGGACAAGATAGAAATTTAAGACTTGAATGAGGATTCTGTGAAAATTATATGGGCGTTCGAGCAGATTCTAGTACAGTCGCTGGAGTAAAATATATAAACAATTAATAGAAGTCTCATACAGTATCGGAAAGTTTTCATCTTGGGTATGGTGGTTTCGTGAGAGCGTAAAGAATAGCTTGCTATATGTTGAGAGAGCATTACAATATCTCCTCTACTCGCTCGAGGAAGGAATAGCGACGTGAGCTGTGTGCGGTGTGTCGCATTGCCACGTGGTTCGTTAATGCGGATAGTGGGGTAACAGGAGAGGCGCACAGTAGTCTTTCTTATTCATGTGGTATTATCATATCATTGCGTTATTTGTTGCTTGCGTAGATTTCTGTATATACCCCAGATGAAAAGTTTCCGATCCTGTATATCATAAAAGCACAATAATCTGTTTTGGAGGGGCATGGCATCACCCTTAAAAACCAACCCTCTGGTCAGGAAATTCTGTTTTCGCCTATAACTCGTCAACAGTTGAACATATCGAAATAGTTATTTATTATGATACAAGTGTTAAAAGTGGGGAATATTGCGAAACGAGCGTTAGCGAGTGGAGCAAATGTATCATATAATTTTTTTGTTCAACCGTTACTGATAATAAGAAAAAAACAAAAAAAAAATATGATCCATAAGGATTCGAACACACGATCTTTGGATAACAAGGCAGAAGCTCCAACTATAATAATCCTGCAAATGAACTAGACATATCCTAGTATTTTTTTATTGAAAATATATGTATTCAACGTTAATATCCATGAAGGTGACTGCTGTACGATGATTATTACGCCTTCCAGATTTTTTTGGAATAAAAAAATTATCTCGGCTCCTATAGTGATCGTAGGAATACTATTTTTTTTGAATGCGTGAAATCATGCTAGAAATCTATTTTCATAAAAGTGAGTTCTGTAAAACAAAATTAAGGAATTTACTTAGAAAAAAAATTCAAAAAAATTGTGCAATTTTTTTAAAGTAATTTTTGACCCTTAAAATTAAAAAATCAATATACTCATTGGATTGAATGAAATTACAACTCTTACAGAAAAAAATAAGCTCTGAATCGTTACTGTAGCATCATTACTCGAGCAAGAGCAGCCAAATTAAAAGAGCATCTTTTTTGAGAAAACTTCATATATTTAAAAAAATAATCAATGTATATCAATTTTTCAAAAAAGACTTTTTTGGCTTGCCATACGCTACACATAACAGTAATTAACAAGTTTTAATACCTTACAGTTAACGAGTTATAGAAAACCGAATTTTTCACGGTTTTTCCGATATAACTCGAAAAGTATCAATGATATTAAAAAATTATAATTTATTCAATTGATAGATCTTTTTAATACCTACAATTTCATGATTTAACTTTTTTCGATCGGAGCTGTAGTTTTTTAGTTATCAACAAAAACCCGCTTTTCGCAACTTTGCGAATTTTTTAGGTTGTGTTCAGTAATAACGATCGAGTCGCATGAAATAGAAACTTATTCTGAATTTAGATTTCCTATACGCTCATATTTTTTTTTCCAGATATTAAATTTTGCACGCACTTTTCCCTAATTGCTTGGACTATTATTACATCTAAGGCTGCAGTGGGGCACGCTGAATAGACCATTCTAGAATGACGTCACCGACAGGTTGGCCATCTTTACTTGAGGGACAAACAAAGTTTGTTTTTGTTTTAATTGCTTTGTTGTTTATATCAATTTTTGAGTTTCTGTCCTGTACTTTTTGAGAATAGGTAATAGGTTTGACTGTCGTGATTGATGGTGTTCAGTGATAATTAAAATAAAGTGTAATATCTCTTTGGATTGTATTTGTGTTTGCCAAGCAAATTTGATGGAGTTTTTCAGTCCAACAAAATAATCTGTAATATCATTGAAAATGCCGGGTTTTGTTCGGTTCTGAAATGCTCTATGCGAACTGGAAGAGACAGGGTATCATTTTTTAGAATTCCTGCTGCCGATTCAACAAATCGAGGAAATTATTTGAATGCATTGTCTGGTTAACGTCATAATGCATGGATAAAGAGTTTAAAACGGGGTCCCTTTAACAGAAACGTCAAACATTCACTAGTTGTAAGTGTATACGGGTCAATGTTAGTTATCACTTCAATTTTCTTTAAATATCTTGCAAAAACATCTCCCGATAGTGTAGCAAAATATGCACTCCGCGACAGCGACATAATTGCAATAATTTCACGAGCAGTCTCTTTCTGTTATTACTAAATACTATAAACTTCGAATGTACAAACTTTTCTCAAAAACTATAGTACAAGAGATACAAAACTGATGTTGACTAAACGAAAATAATAATGCAACTGAACCGTGAACCGTAAACAAATCTGTGGGATAAAACGAGAGACATTCGCCACCTTGATTTCGAGAAAACAAATGAATCCGTGGCCTGTTTTTCGAATATCCCGCGACACTTGAGTGCACCGTCACCGTCGGTTTTCTTGTTAGGGTTAATTTTCATGAACAGAAGTTTGAAGTTTTGCCCACGATTCACGAACATGAAATTAATAAAACAATATAATTATTGGAATATAGGGAATCACTGTCCCCAATCAGTTCTATTTGTTACATTTTCTACATGATTCATTAATTTTTTTGCTGAAATATAATTAACTCAAATTTCACATAGAAGTATTGCAGTTCAGCTGCATCGCATGGAAATATTGGAAATTCACCATTAGCACCTGTCAATCTTATGCGCAGCGCATGCTCTCGCGCTGATATCTGTGCATTTGTGCCCGAGTTTTCACTATAAACTTTTTTAAAGAAATAAAGAATAATTTTGTGGCTTTGAGTTTAATTGCATTTGGGATTTGATATTTGTGATGAGTTAAAGTGTTATATTGTTCTTTCACTTTTAAAAAACCGTTCAATATGACATTTAATAGTGAAAATATTTCTATTGTGCAATTTTGTTCGAAAGAAAAGTGTATTTTTTGATCAACTACACTGAAAAGGTTTCCCCATTTCAAAATAGAAGGAATGCATGGAAAATAACCAAAACTTTAACAAGCGTACTGAAGACAAAACATTGATAGATTTCAGTGGAAATGGAGAAAAAATTTATATTTTTTACTTTATCGCGGACTTTCGCTACTTATGGAAGATTTCAAGAAACGGTAAGATATAAAAACGCATCCAGAGTTGATTTTTAGATTTTTTTTTGGAATAAATTACACAATTTTAGTAGTGTTATTTTTTCAATAAAATTTTTGATCTTCCATTTCGAGTATGGACTATTACTTTCGTATGGTAATAAAAAACTTTAATAAAATTCCTTAAAATTCAAGTAGCAATCACAACTACCATTTCCTTGAAATGTTGACAGTGTTGACACGAGGAAGATGACGCCATCTCTGGGGTGGATTATAAAAGTAGACCACTAATTCATTTGTTTTGTCTTCAAAAAATTCTAAACAAAATCTAATCAATCGGCACACCAGGGTTTTCAGACATCTTAGCTTGCCCCTTATGAAAAGCTGGCCGACCTGTCAAAGTCACGTGTTCTAGAATGGTCTATTGGATTCTTCGATAGAGAATACTTCAATTTACAATCCGACGGAAAAAGCGTTAAATGATTATTTCACCGTTTCTAAAATATCTCGAAATATTAACATAAAATTATTCAAAAGTGACTTTTAATGGCTATAATATCTTGACTCCAATGAAGAATTCAAAGAGAAAAGGAAAAATTCTCGAAACGTTCCTGTGAAATCCACAAATGAATGATTTTTATGCTAGTTAATGTGGAAAAGTGAGCGGTGGAATTTCTCGTGAAGAAAATGAATGGTTATATGCTGGAACCGTTAATACTTAACAGCTGGAGAGACCTCTCAAGAAACAACAGACAATTTCTGGAAATTAAACTTCCATTTGACTCCCCACGGTTTATCAGTTTGCAAATACATTCAGCATCATTACCAAGGAAATATATTTTCGAAGGTGCTTCAGCTACAGTAATGCACAAAGGATATGTTCGCTGAATTGATAATAGTTGCACAATCGATCAAGGTAGGTATTGTTTACTGAGCATCGCGTGTCTGAACAAAACAGGTGTCAAAATAGATAAGCGAATTGTGAAGAACTCGTGCTGCAAGACTTCAATAATAGACGGCATTGTCTAATGGAACTTGAGAGTTGTGGAATTTATCTAGCATCTTGAGCTGAAATATGGAGATTGATCATGATCAGTCGTTCGCGGAAGTAATGAGAAATGAGAACGATCAATTTCCTCTTCTAAGTATACAGGGTGTTTCCCAACTACGGTTCCTAACTGAAGGTTTTCAATAATTTTTACTCGATTTTTACACAACTTGCATGAGTTACAGCATTAAACCTGATACTAAAATCGGGTAACTATGAAGTAGACAAACAAAAGTGAAAAATTGTTCCAGGGCTGATACGATACGGTTCTAGGAAATTCTACTCAATTTCATTAGTGAAAGCGGGTCAACATGAACGTGATGACAGAAAACAGGTGCTTCGAACATTTTCCTTGTGAACTGATTTAATTGAAATAACTGAAATATTTGCAAGCAGGTAGAAGTTATTTTTGTATCTAGTGCGCGAAATGCTGGGTTTTTTAACGAGGCGCAGCTTACCCATAAAATCGGCATTCTCTTCACTAAATGTTGAAAATAATCGCTTATTCATATCCTGCATATATGTTTAATAACACTATTTTGAATTGCAAACCTCAAGATTGAAATCACATACTTCATTTTTCATGTAGGATGTGTATGAGCGATTATTTTCAACTGAAGAAATTAATGGGATTATGGGTGAGTTGAAAACTGAGGCAGGAGTGAAACCCACTTTTTCCTTCGGCATGTATAAGTGAGACTTGTCTCAATAGTGTTAAATTGTTGCATATGGTCCAAAGAGGGTACTGATTCCTGCTTCATTATAATTATTTCATATCAACTAAAATATGCATGACTTTCGGATCCTCCGTAAATATCGTAGAAGGTTATGTGAAGTGGGACAATAGTTATTTTTGTATCTAGTGCGCGAAATGCTACTTTGGTGATCGAGAACTGATTTTTTTTAACGAGGCGCAGCCGAGTTAAAAAAAATAGTCGAGATTACCAAAGTATTTCGTGCATGAGATGCAAACAAAATTTTTTCTACAAACGTCAAAAATATTGTTCTAAAATAAATAATAACTATGAAAAATAGTATTGAACTGGCTTAAATAATTTTTCCAAATCAAGTAATTACTGTAGGGTTTCTATGCATCTTGACTGTAACTATGGAAATAAAATGGCATTTGTTGACAATTATTTCAAAGTGACAGTTCTCGATAATTATTTTTTGACTTTTTATTCGCGTCAATTTCGTGCGTGATATTTATTATTGTAAAAGAATGGAAATTTGGAGCGACGATGAACTAAGCAGTACCCCACCTAACTTGATCGATGCGGCCAATTCCGTTATTTCCAACCTTTTACCGGAGAAATCGAGGCGCCAGTATGAAAATGCATATCAGCAATTTAAAGAGTGGTGTGAAGCAAATAAAGCCAGAAAAATATCCGAAAATGTGCTGTTGGCATATTTTGCACAGAAGTCTAAGAAGCTGAAGTCTTCCACGTTATGGGCAATGTATTCTATGTTGAAGGCAACACTCAATGTTAAAGAAAACGTGGATTTTAAGAAATTTACCAAGTTGGTTCCATATTTGAAAAAATTGTCAGTTGCAAACCATCCTAAGAAATCTAAGGTATTGACTAGAGAGGAAGTTGATCAATTCATAAGAGAGGCAGATGATGAAACCTATTTGTTGGTTAAGGTAGATTTTTGATGATTGTTTTATATGTTTTTTGAATTACTGATTTCCTTTTAGGTCGTTTTAATACTGGGTATTTCGGGTGCTTGCCGCCGTGACGAACTCACTAAAATGACGGTCGATGACATAGAAGATAAAAATTCCATTTTGATTGTTAAAGTACCCGATACAAAAACGAATATACAACGAATTTTTACAGTTTCAAATTTATATTATACTGACTTTTACCGAAAATATGCGGCTCTTCGTCCAAGTTATGCTACCAGTCGCCGATTGTTTTTGAAGTATCAAAATAAGAGATGTTTTAACCAAGTTGTTGGAATAAATAGTATTGGAAAGATGCCTAGCTTAATAGCAAAACACCTAAAATTACCAAATCCTGATGCCTACACTGGTCATTGTTTTCGGAGAACATCAGCCACACTCCTTGCTAATACGGGGGCCGATATATGTGTTTTGAAGCGACATGGAGGATGGAAATCTTCGACTGTGGCCGAAGGATACGTGGAGGATTCTATCAATAACAAAATTCAAATATCAAATAAAATTTTAGACTGTGAAATTTCAAGATCAAGTGCTGTCACCTCTACGGCAGTTGCTTGCAAGTCAAAAATGGATAGTCTTCCAACCCCCGAAACTACGATATCACGAGCTGAATCTGAGTTATCTGGTTTAGGAATAAATATTGGTTCGTGCACTGGCTGCACCATTAATGTTAACATTGTAAATAACAAATAAAATTAGGTAGTGTAAAATTTTCTCACAATTTGAAAACCTTAATTATTGTTCTACATTAATAAATAAACGATTTCTTGTTTTTTGCTTGATTGAGGACCATATATATAGGTTAGAATTTGAAAATCCCATATAGTTTACATGCAGTGTGCGAAATATATTTCGCACATTACTTCGCGCACGGTGTCATGGTAACGAAGGAAAATGAAAAAAAGTGCCACTTCGCATACTGTTGTCAATGTGCGAACCTTGTCATTTTTTGACGTTTGTAGAAAAAACACATTTTGAGTACTTAGATACTCACATGTTATATTTGCATGAGGAAGTAGAAGTCTTCAGGAACGATATGCACTTTTTTTTCCTTCTACTATAATTTTTAGCAAAGTTATGACAAATCTAATTTTCGGCCCTGCCTGAACTTGCAGTGGCGGGTTAGCGCGAGCATGAAATGTGACGTCGTTAAACCACGTTTTCTGAGAAAACGAGCCTATTTCATAAGGTATTACTACAAATCATTCTGGTGGAGAATTGAATTATCAATTGAAATAACAAATTTTTTTTAAATGAAACATTTTTTAGGTTCCACCTCTAATTTTTTGGTAAATAATTTTTTTCCTAATAATACATGTCGAGATGGCATGTGCCGAGTTTCAGAGTGCTACAATTTATTCTTCACTTTTGACTCGAGTTTGTCTGATGTCGCTACTGGATTATTAAAATTTATTTTAATTTTAATTTATCAGAAATTATTAGCCCTATGTTCTATAGGGAGGTGTTTACTATGCCGTTTTTCAAATGGCTGGAAAGAGCTCTCAAATTGGAAGAGTTCAAATATCTTGCAAAACAAGTCTTAGTTCGTGGACATTTCCGAAATTCCGGCATGTCTGATCAAATGACTTTGTTGGTGTGAACTAGACATTTTCATCAGATGATGCGTTGTTGAGAATGGATGAACCGTTTCCTTTTTACAAAACCTAATAAAGAACTGGTACTTGGAAAATATTAGCGGTATATTTCATAGATAATTTTCCACCTTTATAACGAGCTGATATAATTTTAAGACGCTATTATGAGTAGTAGCGTATCATACAACCCGCAAGGCTATTAAGGAAGAGGATTTACAATTATGTTCAATTTTCCACGTTGAATGCATACGGCTGAATATCCAATCAGACCAAAGTTGAATACAGAACATTCAAGAAGCCCAGCTGAAAAAAAAACGTGTGATTGTTTTTATTCTTATGTTTGTCATCTTCGAGACAAACTCAAATGACGCAAGTAGTCAGCAAAATTAAGGAAATTTTCCAAAATAAAGAACAATGTTCATTTTAGACATATGAAAAAATTCGAAAGAAAATCAAAGTAAATGTTCGATATGTTCGCCATCAAGTGTCTGACAATTCCTTTTTTCTATGCGTCTATGATTTCAGAATTTATTCGTACATTTTTTCAATCTATAACAGTGGTTGATTTCTGAGGGTTGAAAAGTTGTAAAATGATATCAGTACTTATTTTAAGCAAGAACATTCTTAAATTAAAATACTGCGATAAATAATAAAACATATTTTTTAAATTAAGCTACAATGGGGGTTTGTTTATGAGGGTTCATAAGTTGCAAACTGAAATTAGTACATATTTTAAGCAACATAATTCTTGAATAAAATCAGTGTGATATATTATTATTTTTTTAGGGTAAATAAATTTTTTTACATCAAGCTCTAACAAGGGTTGATTTTTAAGGGTGGAAATAATTTGATATTGTATTCTCAGGCATAAAACAATCATTATCCGACTAATCCAAACTAAATGTTACCCATCTTAAGCTTTAAAATATTATTGTAGAAGTTTTGACAATTATGGGTAGTTTTCACTCCGAAAGATTTAGCAGCGTCCATCGAACTAATATAGATTTTAAAGTAGAGAGTACGATGAACCTTTGATCCAAATTTTTATGCAAATCGATGCAGGACGAAAAAATTGCGAAGTTTTGCAATTTGTTGAGCCTCATTTAATAGACTAAGAAAGTTCCATTTGAATTAAACAAGTAATTGTTGTTGAAGTATTTTAATAATTTTGACTCGATTTTTACACAACTTGCATGAGTCACAGCATTAAAACTGATACTAAAATCGTGTAACTATGAAGGCCTAGGGGCAATTATTTCGTTAATCTTTTCGCGATTCCAAGGAAATGTATTTCGACGATTAAGATATATCACCCAACAAAGCAACAACTCACTTCACGACAGATTTACTACATTGCTGAAATTTCCTAGGATCGAACCCACATTTGAAGTAAGCTATTGAAGCAACATCCACTCCGACACGCGAAAATAAAACCGTGGAATGAGTAAAAGCAAGCTGAAAAGCTTCCTAGCTGCGAGTGTATATACAAAGCATTTCGAGTATTTTGAAAAGCTCGAAGCATTTAGCGCCAGAAGTGCCCGGGGCGTGAAACAAATGCAGAATCGGCGCCATTGGAAGTTCGGAACAGGGAAAAGTTCCAAATAGTTTCTCCATGTCGGACACGTCTCTGCCATTATTGCCACGCCATATTCGGGCTTTTGATTTCACGCCAACGAGGCGACATACTAGTGTATTTCAATAAGAACCACCTGATTGAATGCCTGTCTTCCTATTGTATGTTCAATACAATAGGTCGGATCGAATATACTGGATTTTAAAAGTTTGCCATATTTTTATTGAATGAGAAAAAGTCAAGTGGACTCATCCCCAATAGAGATTAATAATAAAGAATAAATAAAGGTGGCTTCTCGATTGCGGTCATCTAAATTGCGGACACCATAAAAAACCCTCTCAATTGTCTTGGTCAGTAAACTTAGGTATGAAGATTTTACTGAGTTCAGCCTGAAAACGGAAGCAACTTGAGTTTCTTTTGTCCGAAGAAGCAGGAGGTGGAAACACAGTCATTGAAGGTGTTGAAGGTAAAAGGAAGGAGTTGACTGTTTGCAGATGTTGAGGTGGTATAGTAGAAGACATTTGGCGTTTTGCCTCTTCCACACTTCTGAAGATATATAGTACCTATCCTCACCCTTGTAACGGGTGAGGATGACCAACAAGTCTACGTCCTTTCCTGCAATAAATACGACCTGAAAATTAGAAGCGTTTTGTAGCTGTAGTGATGATCAGCGTGTCCGCTTCTTCTTCAGCCTAAAAAACTTCCATGTGTTTGGCTTCAAATGTGACCGGTTTAATGCCTCAGATATCCCAGTACCTACGTGTATCTTCGATTACTCTCAATTCACTCACAGTTTGTCATTACTTCTATTGTCCGCAGAAGGCCATTACTGCCTAGGATACGCAGACGACCTGGTAATAGTCGAGAGAGGACGATTTCCAAGTATAGTCTCGGAGCGTATGCAAAGCGCTCTAAACATCGTTGACAGGTGGTGCAGAGAAGAGCAACTCTCCATCAATGCACAAAAAACCACAGTGGCAATATTCACAAATAAAAGAACACTGGTAGGCCTGAAACCACCAATGCTGAACGATGTAGAGATCCCGTTTGTTAAAGAGGCCAAGTACCTTGGAGTAACTTTCGACCAAAGACTAACGTGGAACTCTCACGTCCAAAAAATCGCGCATAAAGCCACCATTGCACTCGGAATGTGTGGCAGAATGTGCGGAAAAAACTGGGGGCTCAACCCTAAAATGACCCTATGGTTATACACGATGGTCGTGAGACCTATGATAATCTACGGGTCGGTGGTGTGGTGGACAAAAGCACAGCAGACGGGGATCATTAGGCTATTGAATGGCATCCAGAGGCAGGCATGTGAGGGTGACAGGAGCCATGAGAACAACTCCTACGGCTGCTATGGAGGTCATACTGGACCTGCCACCACTACACATACACGTCCAAGGAGAAGCAAGGTCCGTGACATACAGACTAATGCAGGGTCAAGCTCCAATAAGCCAGAAGCACGGAGCTGACTACCGGAAGCTACATGAGGAACTGAGGGCAGACCCAGTAATGGGAATGCCAACGGACGTGATGGTTCCCAAATACAGCTTCAAAAAGAACTTCAAAATACTGATACCAGACAGAAAGGACTGGGAGAATGGGCCACCCGTGAATGCAAGATCAGTCTGGTATACAGACGGGTCAAAGACAGATAACGGAGTCGGCGCTGGAGTTTACGGGGCAAAGCCAAGGATTAACATCCAGCTTAGCCTTGGAAAATACGCCACAGTGTTTCAGGCAGAGGTAACGGCTATACAACACTGTGTCGGAGAAATACTGAGACGAGAGATAAGGAACAAAACAGTGGCCATCTACTCCGACAGTCAAGCTGCGCTCAAGGCAATCGGTTCCCACCAAGTCAAATCAAGACTGGTTTGGGACTGTTTGTGTGATCTGACCGAGCTGGGTAGTCGTAACAGTGTGACCCTAGCTTGGGTGCCAGGCCACGAGGGACACCTGGGCAATGAGCGGGCCGACACACTAGCCAGAGAAGGCTCTTCGGCAGCGCTCATTGGGCCGGAACCCTTCTGCGGCGTAGCAAAATCCACCACAGAAGCCCACACAAAATAGTGGGTACAAAACAAATCTCAAGAGTGGTGGGAAACCCGACCAGGATTGAGACAGGCCAAGGAGTTCATCAAAAGACGCTCGCCAAAATTCACGACGGAACTCCTCAGTTATAAAAGGAGGATCGTCAGACCAGTAGTAGGTCTGCTGACAGGCCATTGTAGGCTTAACAGACATATGAATATTATAGGTCTGGCGGAAGAAGCAATCTGCAGGTTCTGCCAGGAAGAAGAGGAAACCGCAATACATGTAATGTGCCAGTGCGAAGGACTAGCAAGGGTGCGGTTTCTACAACTTGGAGATGAAAAGCCAAGAGCGGAAAGCTATCTCGAAAGGCCATTATCAAATTTGCTCAGTCTGATGAAATGGACGAAGCTAGATGATGTGCTATAAGCAATCGGAGCCTCCACAATAGATCTGAAAAGGTCGCAGCGGATTAGGCCAAGGGGCCAGCTCCCTTGTAACATCTAACATCTTGTCATTACTTTAAAAATCACTCGCAGACCACGAAATTACTCATAATAGGCAACCCTGGGCCTTTGTTATCAACTGAGCGGGGAGTCGAGAAGGGGTGTTTTAAAAAGTATGGAAACCATGGTAGGGAGGTGCGTACGGAAGGAGATGTCCTTGATTTTTGTTCCTGCTTGTTAACTAGGAAGAGAGAATACATCACAAAGAACACAGCATCAAGAGATCACCTCAACTGACGAACGATTGAAAGCTCAGTTGTTTCATCAACTCACTTGTAATATTAGGTTCACAGAAAATCCTGATAAGTTTCTAATTCATAAGGCATCGTCATTCCTATATCGGTGTTTGCACATCCTTCAAAATATTAAAATGAATTAATGTTTCCTTCACTCACTCACATAATACGGGTTTTTGAAGACATAAACATGAAAATTAGCTTAAAATTTTCGAATTTGGAAAATCTACCAAATTTTTAAACGCTGTATCTCAATACTTATGTCAGTGTTATGATTACAGGTACCGAGTACATTGTTATTACATATTAAATATTCATTCTTGTTCAAAAATGCATAGTTTTTGGGATATTCAAAAGTTATCCGGGGAGTGCCGAGGACGAAAACTTGGATTTTGCATCTCAGTCACATCCACAAAAAAAAATAAACCTACCACCACCATTTAATGTAACTTAGGCCCATGCTTTTCATGACAAGGTTACTGGATTACTTTTCTTCACACTCAATTCGTTCCAATATACTGATTGGGTGATGCCTGCGATAACTTGAAATGCGGCTTTTCCTGTGTTGATTGCAAGCAACCCATTAATGCAACTGACAGCAGCTGATTTTCTTAAATCACTCTCCGCTATAAATGAACGTTACTAACAATCCCAAACGCAAACACTGAGAATGAAAATTATACTCTGTCTGGCGTCAAATGGAAAGTCGAGTAAACTGAACCGTTAATCCAAGCTGATGCAATTAAGGCCCTCTCGAAGAACGGATGCTGTGATTTTTCATAGTATAATTACTATCATTTCCTGTGAAATTGCTGGAAAAACAATCTTTTCGACTTCCCACTTTTAATTGGTTTAAGTGATAGCTTGATTGTAATCTATCAATCCAGATATGAACCATAAGTTCAATAATGTGTAATTGGTTTTTCTTTGGGGTCTGTAAGGCGACATGGAAAAATAATTGTGTTGAAAAGAGTACGTAAACACTATCACAAATCGTTTCCATCGAATGAATACCAAACTAAAAGCATGTCTTTCCTCTAGAAAAACCGAGCTCACAGTGGCCTTTGAAATTTTTGTTCGGAGTAACTATACCATTGTAGTCATTTAGATTGATTATATCAGGATCAAGGGCATTGCTGAAAGTATCGTTCTTCTCGTCAATGATACCTCTTCACAACCTTGCTCATTTTTCTGAAACACCATTAAAATAGTTATTATGCAGATGCTCTTCTGCAATAACATTAACAACGAATAATCATTTCATATTGAATTTTCATAGCTCAGGTTTGGCTTGGTTCATTGAGCAACATTTGAACATTTTATCAATATTTTTGCTAGTCAAAGTCGAATATCGCATATAGCCTCCACCATATGTCGCGAATAATTATTTTTACCCTCAACTAAACAGATCTAATAATGGTAGCACTTTATTTGGGTGCATCAACTAACCCCCCAATTACTTGAAGATGGAAATAGAATGTAAACATTTCATATACAGTTATATGAAAGTCATAATTCGAGTAAACCATATTAGTGCAACCCTTCAAAAGTTCTCTGAAGCATGGGGCTACGTAATTATAACTTGGGGCCGATACAATTTCAATAACACCACTTTTACATTACAAAACACAAATCGCGATTACTGCCTGAATCAAACATAAATGTGACGATGATAGCCTTCAGCAATTTGTTGGTCGACACGCGCACTGAATCCGCTCGACTCGGATCGGCACGGCACGGCATTGTCGAACGTTTTGCATTGTTCCTATTTCAATATACCTCCGCGCACTCATTCAGATCGGAACGTTCGACTCGAATCAGTGCGCGGGTAATCGTCGTGCCGATCCGACCCGTTCCGTGCCGATCCGAGTCGAGCGGATTCAGTGCGCGTACTGCTTTAGAATGAAATTCCATGACTTTTCGGCGAGTTATAAAACACGGTTGGTAGAAACTGTCCAATGCAAAGCGCGCAAAGTCGACAGGCTTCGTCAAGTCCACGTGGACTAGTAGACGTTTCACTTCCAGGGATTATGTTTTGACGTTTGAGAGTGCCGCCAACTTTAGCTTGATACAATATCGTTTACTTGAACAGTCATTCTAATCCTACTAATATTATTCGGAGTTCATAGGTGAAAATAAGATGTTTTCTTCAAATAAGCATGTGTCCCAACTTGCTTTGTTTTCAAGATACATGTGTCAAAGTTTCTAGAAAACATATATATTTTTTTCAATCGAAGTGTTTTAAAATTAGCCTTTTATGGTAGAAAATAAGAATCCCAAAATGTATCGAGATCAGCCGAAAGGTAAAGTATAAAAACTGATTACTTTATGAAAACTTTGACACCTTGTATCTCGAAAACGAACTTGTAGCTCATGCTTATCCAATTATAATAATGAAGAATCTTTATTCACTATGAAGAAGCAAAACATAAATATTTACACAGCTACTGTATGAGCTGACAGAAAAAAATCATAGTGAAATAGGCGGAGTGTCAGTCTTCGATGTTTTTAAACTCATCGTTATATAAAGAAAAAATCTCATTTTCTACAACTGTCACAAAAAGTCCACTTTTTTGTGTGGTTTGTGTGCGTTAAGTATTACAATATTTCACTATCAACATACGATTTCATTATCAAACGGAAAAGTGTAAAAAAGTGCACTTTTTTAACGGCTGTTGCTAGGAAACCGACAGTTTCATGCAACAACAGTGACAGATCCGAATAATAACGAAATCCTGTCATAAAGCCAGTTCTCATTTTCTGTGTCAACCTATAAATATCTGATACACAAATGTTTCACCAATATTTTCATCAGTTTCATCAATATTCAATATTCTTAGCATTCTTAGTATTAAATAAGTATTATCAAAATTCCAAACTATGGCGGCGAATATATTCAAAATAATAGTATATACGTCTAAGGAACTATTGCACCTAATCTACACTAGGTAATCCAAGGTAGCTATGGCTGTTTGGTCGTCAGAAACTAGTTGACTACAATAATTAATGAAATTTGTGAAATTGGGCATCTATCCAGATAACGAATTCTTGATAACTATAAATTTAATTTAAGTAGAAATGAAAAGTGAGTGATGAAGATTGAACGGAGAAAATCGTGGATAGTGCAAATATGAGATTTCCTTGACATAGTTCAAAGAAAGAAAACGGTATTCGTTGCTTCACGAGGATTGTTTATTTATTTTGAATACAAATCTAAGAAATTGAAAAGTTACTTCGATGGACTAGTTATTCGAAAGTCAAGTCAACATTGATAATAATAATATTGACCTCGATGAGTATGTTATTTTGATATTCGCTTAAAATTTTCCATTTTGCGGGATAATGTGAAAAGGGATTTCGACTCTGTCGGAATTATTCGTTTCATTTGTTTGAAACTCAACTCTCCGGCATACTCTTCGAAGTTTGTTCGAATAATGAATCAATAAAAATTTGGGAAATTCAATTCATATTTTTTTACAGTTGTAGAAAAAATACTGTATGAAACTCGTGAGTAAACTGTTTTTATTTACTCGTAGGAATGCCGCACGACGCCGTAGGCGGAGTTTTATCCTACTCGTAAAAAAAAGTATCACTTTACCCACTTGATACATACACTACACAGCCTACTGTAGACATCCGTATGCGAGCACGTGGCATGAATACAATGATTCATGTGTTACCCCAATTTCATCCAAATCCCTCAGAGCGGAGATATATATGTTCTCTTTTATGAGCAGGAAGGCACTACACATCTTTCAGATTATACTTAGTTTTATTTTATGTTTTATGTTTCATTTGTACTTTACATTATGTTCTGTTTTTACTTAATTTAATATTTTTACCCATACATAAATTACTATTTCACCTGAAAACCGATAGTAAACGTTTGGCGGTTCAACCCTGGGTCACTCTGAATGTGTGAAAGTTTGTATGTCAGGATGTACAGTTGTGTGCATAAAAAAGTCGTACAAGGCATTGCACTAATTGCATTGTATTGCACTATCTAATCTACTAGTAAACTCGATAATTTAATTCAAATTGACAAGTCTGTCTCACAATAGCCTTTAACTGCTGTACGACTTTTTTATGCACACAACTGTATGTTATTCAAAGTCACGCTAAAACCGCTCAACGTATTTGGAAAATATTTGGCATTTGTCCCGGTAAATGACATGACAGTTCTGCTGATGTGTAATGATGATGAACCGTGTTGGATTGAAAATGACTTAAATTGAAATAAATAAAGAATTGCTGAAAAATTTATCATCTGTAGATATACAAGTGTAAAACAAGATGAGTCGTTTTTTTCTGAGAGAAGACCATACTATCCATGAACTAATGAGAAGTCAAGAACAAGGATTTGAATTTCCGGGCATTAGGGACAGTTTGGCAGCCTCAATATTTTCATTAGAAACCCTGCGATTTCCATCCTCTAAAGAATTTATTACTGAATGATCATTAAGGAGAATTTGAATTATGGGGCATCGGGTCGGTTTGGCGGTGGCAAATTTCAATTAGAAACCTTGCCAGCCTCATATTACAACAAAGTTTTCTGTTTAGAAAATAATGATTGATTTTTGGCTAAATCTCATATATGTGCACATAAAAATCATACATTTTTGAAATTTTCCGTATACAGTGCAAATTTCAAGTCGATGTGACGACTCAGTTTTTTTCATGATTTTTAAGGGTGACCCCTCGCAACTTTTTTCGGATGATTTTTAATTTTTTTCGATTGACTCGAAATTCACATACATACTAATTCGACCATTTTAAATCGATTGGCGTTCGCAAAATTCGTCTATCTCTGACCGTTCTCGAGTTGGTCAGCTCTAAATCAGCTTTTAGATGTTTTTTTGCCGCCAAATATATTTCTGATGTGTTTTCGACATTTTTGTTCAAAGATTCGGAATCAGCACGTCAATATACGTTCGAGGACAAAAATTTGAAATTCGAAAAATTAAAAATTAAAAATCTCAGAAAATTAGATTTTTTACCTTAAATAGTAAATTACCTAAAAACCCTTTTCCGGCTAAATCTTATATCTGAGCACATAAAAATCATGCATTTTCGGAATGAGCATGAAATTTTACGTATTCAGTGCAAATTTCAAGTAGATGCGACGACTTAGTATTTTTCATAATTTTCAGGGGTAAACTCCTTGCAACTTTTTCTGGGTAATTTTTAATTTTTTTGCCGCCAAAAATATTTCTGGTGAGTTTTTGATATTTCCGTTCAAAGATTCGGAATCAGCACGTCGAGATACATTCGAGGACAAAAATTTAAAATTCGAAAAATTAAAAATAAAAAATCTCAGAAAATTAGATTTTTTACCTTAAATACTTGGTAAATTACCTAAAAACACTTTTCCGGCTAAATCTTATATCTGAGCACATAAAAATCATGCATTTTCGGAATGAGCACGAAATTTTACGTATACAGTGCAAATTTCAAGTCGATGCGACGACTTAGTATTTTTTATAATTTTTAGGGGTAAACCCCTTGCAAATTTTTCTGGGTAATTTTTAATTTTTTTCGATTGACTCGAAATTCACATGCATACCAATTCGACCATTCTGAATCGATTGGCGTTCGCAGAATTTGTCTATCTCTGACCGTTCTCGAGTTGGTCAGCTCTAATTCAGTTTTTAGATGTTTTTTTTGCCGCCAAAAATATTTCTGATGAATTTTTGACATTATCGTTCAAAGATTCGGAATCAGCGCGTCAAGATACGTTCGAGGACAAACATTTGAAATTCGAAAAATTAAAAATAAAAATCTCAGAAAATTAGATTTTTTACCTTAAATACTTAGTAAATTACCTAAAAACCCTTTTCCGGCTAAATCTTATATCTGAGCACATAAAAATCATGCATTTTCGGAATGAGCACGAAATTTTACGTATACAGTGCAAATTTCAAGTCGATGCGACGACATAGTATTTTTCATAATTTTTAGGGGTAAACCCCTTGCAACTTTTTCTGGGTAATTTTTTATTTTTTTCGATCGACTCGAAATTCATATGCATACCAATTCGACCATTCTGAATCGATTGGCGTTCGCAGAATTTGTCTATCTCTGACCGTTCTCGAGTTGGTCAGCTCTAATTCAGTTTTTAGATGTTTTTTTTGCAGCCAAAAATATTTCTGATGAATTTTTGACATTATCGTTCAAAGATTCGGAATCAGCGCGTCAAGATACGTTCGAGGATAAACATTTGAAATTCGAGAAATTAAAAATAAAAATCTCAGAAAATTAGATTTTTTACCTTAAATACTTAGTAAATTACCTAAAAACCCTTTTCCGGCTAAATCTTATATCTAAGCACATAAAAATCATACATTTTCGGAATGAGCATGAAATTTTACGTCTACAGTGCAAATTTCGAGTCGATGCGACGACTTATTATTTTTCGTAATTTTTAGGGGTAAACCCCTTGCAACTTTTTCTGGGTAATTTTTAATTTTTTTCGATTGAATCGAAATTCACTTGCATACTAATTCGACTATTCTGAATCGACTGGCGTTCGCAGAATTTGTGTATCTCTGACCGTTCTCGAGTTGGTCAGCTCTAAATCAGTTTTTAGATGTTTTTTTGCCGCCAAAAATATTTCTGATGAGTTTTTGACATTATCGTTCAAAGATTCGGAATCAGCACGTCAAGATACGTTCGATGACAAAAATTTTAAATTCAAAAAATGAAAAATAAAAAATCTCAGCAAATTGGATTTTTTACCATAAAAACCCTTTTCCGGCTAAATCTTATATCTAAGCACATAAAAATCATACATTTTCGGAATGAGCATGAAATTTTACGTCTACAGTGCAATTTTCGAGTCGATGCGACGACTTATTATTTTTCGTAATTTTTAGGGGTAAACCCCTTGCAACTTTTTCTGGGTAATTTTTAATTTTTTTCGATTGACTCGAAATTCACATGCATACCAATTCGACCATTCTGAATCGATTGGCGTTCGCAGAATTTGTCTATATCTGACCGTTCTCGAGTTGGTCAGCTCTAATTCAGTTTTTAGATGGTTTTTTGCCGCCAAAAATATTTCTGATGAATTTTTGACATTATCGTTCAAAGATTCGGAATCAGCGCGTCAAGATACGTTCGAAGACAAAAATTTTAAATTCAAAAAATGAAAAATAAAAAATCTCAGAAAATTGGATTTTTTACCATAAAAACTCTTTTCCGGCTAAATTTTATATCTGAGCACATAAAAATAATACATTTTTGGAATGAGCATGAAATTTTACGTCTACAGTGCAAATTTCGAGTCGATGCAACGACTTAGTATTGTTCGTAATTTTTAGGGGTAAACCCCTTGCAACTTTTTCTGGGTAATTTTTAATTTTTTTCGATTGACTCGAAATTCACATGCATACCAATTCGACCATTCTGAATCGATTGGCGTTCGCAGAATTTGTCTATCTCTGACCGTTCTCGAGTTGGTCAGCTCTAATTCAGTTTTTAGATGTTTTTTTTGCAGCCAAAAATATTTCTGATGAATTTTTGACATTATCGTTCAAAGATTCGAAATCAGCGCGTCAAGATACGTTCGAGGACAAACATTTGAAATTCGAAAAATTAAAAATAAAAATCTCAGAAAATTAGATTTTTTACCTTAAATACTTAGTAAATTACCTAAAAACTTTTTTCCGGCTAAATCTTATATCTGAGCACATAAAAATCATGCATTTTCGGAATGAGCACGAAATTTTACGTTTACAGTGCAAATTTCAAGTCGATGCGACGACTTAGTATTTTTCATAATTTTTAGGGGCAACTTTTTCTGGGTAATTTTTAATTTTTTTCGATCGACTCGAAATTCATATGCATACCAATTCGACCATTCTGAATCGATTGGCGTTCGCAGAATTTGTCTATCTCTGACCGTTCTCGAGTTGGTCAGCTCTAATTCAGTTTTTAGATGTTTTTTTTGCCGCCAAAAATATTTCTGATGAATTTTTGACATTATCGTTCAAAGATTCGGAATCAGCGCGTCAAGATACGTTCGAGGACAAACATTTGAAATTCGAAAAATTAAAAATAAAAATCTCAGAAAATTAGATTTTTTACCTTAAATACTTAGTAAATTACCTAAAAACCCTTTTCCGGCTAAATCTTATATCTGAGCACATAAAAATCATGCATTTTCGGAATGAGCACGAAATTTTACGTATACAGTGCAAATTTCAAGTCGATGCGACGACTTAGTATTTTTCATAATTTTTAAGGGTAAACCCCTTGCAACTTTTTCTGGGTAATTTTTAATTTTTTTCGATCGACTCGAAATTCATATGCATACCAATTCGACTATTCTGAATCGACTGGCGTTCGCAGAATTTGTGTATCTCTGACCGTTCTCGAGTTGGTCAGCTCTAAATCAGTTTTTAGATGTTTTTTTGCCGCCAAAAATATTTCTGATGAGTTTTTGACATTATCGTTCAAAGATTCGGAATCAGCGCGTCAAGATACGTTCGAGGATAAACATTTGAAATTCGAGAAATTAAAACTAAAAATCTCAGAAAATTAGATTTTTTACCTTAAATACTTAGTAAATTACCTAAAAACCCTTTTCCGGCTAAATCTTATATCTGAGCACATAAAAATCATGCATTTTCGGAATGAGCACGAAATTTTACGTATACAGTGCAAATTTCGAGTCGATGCAACGACTTAGTATTTTTCGTAATTTTTAGGGGTAAACCCCTTGCAAATTTTTCTGGGTAATTTTTAATTTTTTTTGATTGACTCGAAATTCACATGCATACCAATTCGACCATTCTGAATCGATTGGCGTTCGCAGAATTTGTCTATCTCTGACCGTTCTCGAGTTGGTCAGCTCTAATTCAGTTTTTAGATGTTTTTTTTGCCGCCAAAAATATTTCTGATGAATTTTTGACATTATCGTTCAAAGATTCGGAATCAGCGCGTCAAGATACGTTCGAGGACAAACATTTGAAATTCGAGAAATTAAAAATAAAAATCTCAGAAAATTAGATTTTTTACCTTAAATACTTAGTAAATTACCTAAAAACCCTTTTCCGGCTAAATCTTATATCTGAGCACATAAAAATCATGCATTTTCGGAATGAGCACGAAATTTTACGTATACAGTGCAAATTTCAAGTCGATGCGACGACTTAGTATTTTTCATAATATTTAGGGGTGTACCCCTTGCAACTTTTTCTGGGTAATTTTTAATTTTTTTCGATTGAATCGAAATTCAGTTGCATACTAATTCGACTATTCTGAATCGACTGGCGTTCGCAGAATTTGTGTATCTCTGACCGTTCTCGAGTTGGTCAGCTCTAAATCAGTTTTTAGATGTTTTTTTGCCGCCAAAAATATTTCTGATGAGTTTTTGACATTATCGTTCAAAGATTCGGAATCAGCACGTCAAGATACGTTCGATGACAAAAATTTTAAATTCAAAAAATGAAAAATAAAAAATCTCAGCAAATTGGATTTTTTACCATAAAAACCCTTTTCCGGCTAAATCTTATATCTAAGCACATAAAAATCATACATTTTCGGAATGAGCATGAAATTTTACGTCTACAGTGCAATTTTCGAGTCGATGCGACGACTTATTATTTTTCGTAATTTTTAGGGGAAACCCCTTGCAACTTTTTCTGGGTAATTTTTAATTTTTTTCGATTGACTCGAAATTCACATGCATACCAATTCGACCATTCTGAATCGATTGGCGTTCGCAGAATTTGTCTATATCTGACCGTTCTCGAGTTGGTCAGCTCTAATTCAGTTTTTAGATGGTTTTTTTGCCGCCAAAAATATTTCTGATGAATTTTTGACATTATCGTTCAAAGATTCGGAATCAGCGCGTCAAGATACGTTCGAGGACAAAAATTTTAAATTCAAAAAATGAAAAATAAAAAATCTCAGAAAATTGGATTTTTTACCATAAAAATCCTTTTCCGGCTATATTTTATATCTGAGCACATAAAAATCATACATTTTTGGAATGAGCATGAAATTTTACGTCTACAGTGCAAATTTCGAGTCGATGCAACGACTTAGTATTGTTCGTAATTTTTAGGGGTAAACCCCTTGCAACTTTTTCTGGGTAATTTTTAATTTTTTTCGATTGACTCGAAATTCACATGCATACCAATTCGACCATTCTGAATCGATTGGCGTTCGCAGAATTTGTCTATCTCTGACCGTTCTCGAGTTGGTCAGCTCTAATTCAGTTTTTAGATGTTTTTTTTGCAGCCAAAAATATTTCTGATGAATTTTTGACATTATCGTTCAAAGATTCGGAATCAGCGCGTCAAGATACGTTCGAGGACAAACATTTGAAATTCGAGAAATTAAAAATAAAAATCTCAGAAAATTAGATTTTTTACCTTAAATACTTAGTAAATTACCTAAAAACCCTTTTCCGGCTAAATCTTATATCTGAGCACATAAAAATCATGCATTTTCGGAATGAGCACGAAATTTTACGTATACAGTGCAAATTTCAAGTCGATGCGACGACTTAGTATTTTTCATAATTTTTAGGTGTAAACCCCTTGCAACTTTTTCTGGGTAATTTTTAATTTTTTTCGATCGACTCGAAATTCATATGCATACCAATTCGACCATTCTGAATCGATTGGCGTTCGCAGAATTTGTGTATCTCTGGCCGTTCTCGAGTTGGTTAGCTCTAAATCAGTTTTTAGATGGTTTTTTTGCCGCCAAAAATATTTCTGATGAATTTTTGACAGTATCGTTCAAAGATTCGGAATCAGCACGTCAAGATACGTTCGAGGACAAAAATTTTAAAGTCAAAATATGAAAAATAAAAAATCTCAGCAAATTGGATTTTTTACCATAAAAACCCTTTTCCGGCTAAATCTTATATCTAAGCACATAAAAATCATACATTTTCGGAATGAGCATGAAATTTTACGTCTTCAGTGCAAATTTCGAGTCGATGCAACGACTTAGTATTTTTCGTAATTTTTAGGGGTAAACCCCTTGCAACTTTTTCTGGGTAATTTTTAATTTTTTTCGATCGACTCGAAATTCATATGCATACCAATTCGACCATTCTGAATCGATTGGCGTTCGCAGAATTTGTGTATCTCTGACCGTTCTCGAGTTGGTCAGCTCTAAATCAGTTTTTAGATGTTTTTTTGCCGCCAAAAATATTTCTGATGAGTTTTTGACATTATCGTTCAAAGATTCGGAATCAGCACGTCAAGATACGTTCGATGACAAAAATTTTAAATTCAAAAAATGAAAAATAAAAAATCTCAGAAAATTGGATTTTTTACCATAAAAACCCTTTTCCGGCTAAATCTCATATCTGAGCACATAAAAATCATACATTTTCGGAATGAGCATGAAATTTTACGTCTACAGTGCAATTTTCGAGTCGATGCGACGACTTATTATTTTTCGTAATTTTTAGGGGTAAACCCCTTGCAACTTTTTCTGGGTAATTTTTAATTTTTTTCGATTGACTCGAAATTCACATGCATACCAATTCGAAAATTCTGAATCGATTGGCGTTCGCAGAATTTGTCTATCTCTGACCGTTCTCGAGTTGGTCAGCTCTAAATCACTTTTAGGTGTTTTTTTTGCCGCCAAAAATATTTCTGATGAATTTTTGACATTACCGTTCAAAGATTCGGAATCAGCGGGTCAAGATACGTTCGAGGACAGAAATTTTAAATTCAAAAAATGAAAAATAAAAAATCTCAGCAAATTGGATTTTTTTCCATAAAAACCCTTTTCCGGCTAAATCTTATATCTAAGCACATAAAAATCATACATTTTCGGAATGAGCATGAAATTTTACGTCTACAGTGCAAATTTCGAGTCGATGCGACGACTTATTATTTTTCGTAATTTTTAGGGGTAAACCCCTTGCAACTTTTTCTGGGTAATTTTTAATTATTTTCGATTGATTCGAAATTCATATGCATACTAATTCGACCATTCTGAATCGATTGGCGTTCGCAGAATTTGCGTATCTCTGACCGTTCTCGAGTTGTTCAGCTCTAAATTAGTTTTTAGATGGTTTTTTTGCCGCCAAAAATATTTCTGATGAATTTTTGTCATTATCGTTCAAGGATCCGGAATCAGCGGGTCAAGATACGTTCGAGGACAAAAATTTTAAATTCAAAAAATGAAAAATAAAAAATCTCAGAAAATTGGATTTTTTACCATAAAAACCCTTTTCCGGCTAAATCTTATATCTGAGCACATAAAAATCATACATTTTTGGAATGAGCATGAAATTTTACGTCTACAGTGCAAATTTCGAGTCGATGCAACGACTTAGTATTTTTCGTAATTTTTAGGGGTAAACCCCTTGCAACTTTTTCTGGGTAATTTTCAATTTTTTTCGATTGACTCGAAATTCACATGCATACCAATTCGACCATTCTGAATCGATTGGCGTTCGCAGAATTTGTCTATCTCTGACCGTTCTCGAGTTGGTCAGCTCTATTTCAGTTTTTAGATGGTTTTTTTGCCACCAAAAATATTTCTGATGAATTTTTGACATTATCGTTCAAAGATTCGGAATCAGCGCGTCAAGATACGTTCGAGGACAAAAATTTTAAATTCAAAAAATGAAAAATAAAAAATCTCAGAAAATTGGATTTTTTACCATAAAAACCTTTTTCCGGCTAAATTTTATATCTGAGCACATAAAAATCACACATTTTTGGAATAAGCATGAAATTTTACGTCTACAGTGCAAATTTCGAGTCGATGCAACGACTTAGTATTTTTCGTAATTTTTAGGGGTAAACCCCTTGCAACTTTTTCTGGGTAATTTTTAATTTTTTTCGATTGACTCGAAATTCACATGCATACCAATTCGACCATTCTGAATCGATTGGCGTTCGCAGAATTTGTCTATATCTGACCGTTCTCGAGTTGGTCAGCTCTAATTCAGTTTTTAGATTTTTTTTTGCCGCCAAAAATATTTCTGATGAATTTTTGACATTATCGTTCAAAGATTCGGAATCAGCGCGTCAAGATACGTTCGAGGACAAACATTTGAAATTCGAAAAATTAAAAATAAAAATCTCAGAAAATTAGATTTTTTACCTTAAATACTTAGTAAATTACCTAAAAACCCTTTTCCGGCTAAATCTTATATCTGAGCACATAAAAATCATGCATTTTCGGAATGAGCACGAAATTTTAACAGCATTCATTCGAAGAATGGACAATAATAACTAATTTGATGAATACAGTTTCATCAGTTGAACGAATGCAATTTATTGCTTGGGTGAACACTCTTCATTCGTTTGATGAATGGAATTCATTACCATAACGAACCTATTTAATGTACTTGATCATGACATCAATGAAAGCATTCATTGATATTATTAAGATCCGTATTTATAGTATGGATAACCAGTGGTACATTGACATAACGATTGCGTTCATTGGACCAATATTGATAAAAATATTCATTGAGTCACTGAACTTTTTCATTGTATTCAGGTACCAATTTTTTTCTGTGTGTGCAACGTTCCTTACGGACACAGTTGCAAGAGCTATTGATGATAACAAAAGCAAATAAATATAATCCTTCATTTTCCGAAAATCCACTTGTATACACGTTTGTTTCATGGTTTTCCTCTCATCTATATAGGATAGGTCAGACAACATTACAGGCTTGTTGTTCTATAAAGTGAACGATAACATTCGAAGCCTCATTATAGTTTCGACCTACGTAGAGGAGAAGCAGTTGTTTTCTGTCAGTGTTTCCATTTCCATTTTCTGCTCTAACTTCTTCAGAAAACAGACTTTTTCCCAGATCTGGTATGTGAACAACATATTCATTGTGGATACGTGCCATCTTGCGTCTATCAACTTCTGTATCTGAACCTGTGCCTTTTTCGTCTACATGAAAGCTTAGGTTATCACCAAGCTCAACTATGTTGAGATTTTCCATGACTTTAAGAGAGTAAAAATATTTTTTTTGATTAGTCATATGCGTGCAGAAGCACCACTATCCATGATCCAATAGTCGTTGGATGACTTAGTGAAGTTCAAATCCACCATGTATGCAGAAGAGTTACCTCGGAACTTTCATTTTCATGTTTCCTGTTTTTTTTTCTACGACAACATGACCTGCTTTCTGCGGGAGTATTTTTATTGAACACATCATTATTGTGGCTATATAGAACAGTTTCTGCTTCTTCGTATGCTATTAGGTTTGCCATATTGGTCATAATTGTATTTTCTACTTCAGCAATATGCATTGAAAAATGTCGCTGGCTCCTGGTCTCTTATAATAATATAAACATATCTCAACGTTATTCATGAAAAAAATTACACAAACTGATTCGTAACAAAAGTAAATTATACTTTGTCTGATACTGCTGCAAAGTTTTTCTTGACATTCATTATAACCTGCAGGAAATCGAACGAATTTCCCTCAAGAGACCATTCTCCATGGTTCATTGCAGCAAAATTTGATGACGTCAGTTGCGAGGTAGAATAATTTCAACTTCAATATGATACGTTAGCGTAGGAGTAGACTTACGTTAGTTGTTTATTTTCCTCGTTTCGTATAATTATATATAAACTCGTTTGAGTTGAAGATTTTCCAAATGCGTGTTTAGCATTTATTTTTAGATAGCAGGTAGTCTTCCAGTCATGTACACACATTTAATTATACGCCACAGGAGAATTTATAAAACCTTTTTCACATACACGGTGGCTCAACTATAACGTTAGTGGGTATTCACACCGAATTGACATGCGACGTTTGACTTGCAGCCGGAAGACAAGTACCACGTCGCAAGTCGCAAGTTGCATTTTTCCGAAATTATGAATGGGATATTCATGAAATCTGCATCCGACAGATATTGTGAAAAGACTCTAACTGAAAAGAAAAAAAATTTGAAAGTGAAAATTCCCTTTTTAATTCACATAGTTGACTTTTTTATAATTTTCTTTAGATTTCACTCACAGAAATCGTTCATTTCATTGAAACAAGATTCACTTCTCTCGCATTTAATCGCCATTAAATTTTCGTCGTCGAAAATCTATGTCGCTTTGCCAGTCTCATCAGGGAGATTGATAGAATTGGAATGCAGTCTTTTCAGAAGCAATTATACATATCAAAGATGAAAATTGATGTAAACATATCTTCTGCGGTGTCACTTTGAAAGCAATTTTTTGACATAGACCTATCATAGGCATTGCATTTTGATTTTTGTTCGGAATTATGAATGGGATATTCATAAAATCTGTTGTGGAATCATCTGCGGCTGAAAGACAAACTTCAGTCGCTATTTTCCATCGCTCAAGACAACCTCTTGGGAGGTATTCATGTTGAAAAGGGGAACATTCTCCATGAAAATTGAAAAATCAAAAATTTGTTGGGGAATGTAGCCAGACGAATATTCAAACGATATGGCAATTTGAATCAGTACGCATGCTACATAAATAGTTGTTCCATCGACAAATTGCACTTACGATAATTGGGATAATTTCAATTGTCAAAAACTGGAATCAATCCATCAATTGTAGAAGAAATATTTGATATAGAGGAAACACGGTTCAATCGAGTGGCCCACACGAAATCCAGATATAACTCCACTTGACGTTTTTAAGGTTATGTCAAAAGTATGGACGGACCTGCTAGACAAATGGACTACAGTTCGAGCATTCAATACACTAATATTTCTTCGGAGACTAGAAAGATTATACCTATAGTTTTCTCGAAAAATTATTATTGAAGTAGGTAGATAATTCTTGTTTTTAAAATTGTCGAAAACATCTCTGGAAAAATTGAGAACTGTAAAATGTGGGGTGTCACTTGAACCCTCCTCCGATTAAACATTATTGTTGAAATATTCAGAATCAGCACGTCAAATTACTTTCGAGGACGAAAATTTGAAATTTAAAAAATGAAAAATAAAGAATCTCAGAAAATTTTATTTTTCATCTTAAACACCTTTTTCCGCCTGAATCTTATATCTGAGCATATAAAAATCATACATTTTTGGAATGTGCATAAAATTTTACGTATACAGTACGAGTTTCAAGTCGATGTGACGACTTGGTATTTTTGATGATTTTTAAGGGTGACCCCTTGCAACTTTTTTCGAGTAATTTTAAATTTTTCGATTGACTCGAAATTCACAATACATACTAATTCGGCCATTTCGAATCGATTGGCGTTCGCAGAATTTGTCTATCTCTAACCGTTCTCGATTTGGTCAGCTCTAAATCAGTTTTTTATGGTTTTATTGCCGTCAAAAATATTTATGATGAGTTTTCGACATTATTGTTAAAAGATTCGGAATCAGCACGTCAAAATACGTCCGAGCACAAAAATTTTTAATGCGAAAAATGAAAAATAAAAAATCTCAGAAAATTAAATGTTTTATCTTAAACACCTTTTTCCGTCTAAATCTTATATCTGAGCATAGAAAATCATACATTTTTGGAATGAGCATGAAATTTTACGTAAACAGTGCGAATTTCAAGTCGATGTAACAACTTGGTACTTTTAATGATTTTTAGGGCCATTTTTCGGCCATTTTGAATCGACTGGCGTTCGCAGATTTCGTCTATCTCTAACCGTTCTCGAGTTGGTAAGCTCTGAATTAGTTTTCCAATGGTTTTTTGGCGCGAAAAATATTTCTGACGAGTTTTAGATATTTTCCTTCAAAGATTCGAAATCAGCACGTCGAAATACGTTCGGGGATGAAAATTTGAAATATGAAAAATTAATATTTAAAAAGTTCAAAAAATTATTTATCATGATATACTTGCCTTTTTTTGTCCGTCGATTTTTTTCGTTCAAATTCCCAATATGTATACTAATTCAGCAATTCTGAATCGATTGGCGTTAACAGAATTTGTTTATCTTCAAACGTTCTCGAGTTGGTGAGCTCTGAATCAGTTTTCAAATCGTTTTTTTCGGCGCCAAAATATTTCTGATGAGTTTTAGATATTTTCGTTCGAAGATTCGGAATCAGCACGTCAAAATACGTTCGGGGACAAAAATTCGAAAAGTGAAAAATAAAGAAGTTCAAAAAATTATCTATCATGACTTACTCGACTCTTTTGTCCGTAGATTTTTTTCATTCAAATTCTTAGTATATACTAATTCGGCCATTCTGAATCGATTGGAGTTCGCAGAATTCGTATATCTCTAACAGTTCTCAAGTTGGTCAGCTCTGAATCAGTTTTCAAATGTTCTTTTTTGCGCAAAAATAATTTCTAGCGAGTTTTCGTCATTTCGAATAATGAATTTATTTAAAATTAATAATGAATTAATGAAAATTTTATGATGTACACCTAATGAAAGAGTAGTTTCCCCCTCGTTCACGAGCGAATTAACTAATAAAAATATTGAAATATACTTATACAGATTTAATTCGAAAAAATAACTGTCCTGACCAAGTACAGGAAAATTTACAGTGTGCTGTCCCCACCAAAAACTGGAAAACTAAGTAGAATTTGAAAATTTTATTAAAAAAAATTACCCTTTGCATGTGTAGGAGAGCGTCGCTCCTGAATTTAAACAAGTCAGAATCCATTTATCTTTTCCTTTATCAAACCTGGGACTGAAACTGTTGTTCTGAAATGCAGTTTTAGTATGACTTTTTCAAATACAATACACCATGGAAATTGAAGAAAATGTACGATCACATCACAATATTCGCTGGAAGTACACGCTGTCATATTGAACAGTATCGATTTATGATAAAAGTGAAATTATGATCATTTTACACCTTATTGCAAAATCAGTGTTTCAATCGATAAAATGACGATATTTTTGACAGATGGCATGTAGACGTGCATGATTGCCGTTGGTTATATGTCTGTACGTAGAACTATTGGAATCCTCAGTTGAATTATCTGGTTATGTTGAAGGATGATTTTGTTTCCATCTGGGTATATGTCCAACACAAATAAGAAAAACTCTAAAACGACCATCATCGATTCTGTTTTATTCTGCACTCGGTCATCGTAACACGTGAAAACTCTGCAGTTAGGATTTCTATGATGTTGTGGCACCTCTATAAATATTGTACAACAAGTTTATGATAATCATCATGGATAGCTCTCAAATTCCACATATGTTTTTACACATGACAGACCAGTACCCCATTTGATTTTCGATAAGTGATGGTATAGTTCACCCTGTTTAAAACAATGAAGTAGCACTCCTGATATTTGACGAAGTTATCTATCTTGTTAATTGGTGTTTTAGAAAACATGCGCCCTGGATTAAAAATTCATGAATATATCTCATCACCCATTCCAGATTTCTTTTATTCAATTCAATTTCGGAACACGCAACATTCTCCTTCATTTAATTAAAGACATCCCGCTTTTTCATTAATTTTCAAATTTCATCAACTGTCGTTGAACCTAATTTACTTTGATGCCTTTACGTTCTCGCTTTATCCAATTCTTACTTTTTTTCTTGACTTTGTCATAAACATAACCTTGAGTTTGGATTAGTATGTCTCTCTGACAATAAATCAGACTGGGAAGTTTGTCAGTCGTATTCATCATTACATCGGTGGATTTGGTTCAATACAAACTGTGCAGAGAAAACAAAAATAGTTATTTATGATACATGTGTGAAAAGTGGCATTTTATTTTGAGTGGGGAATATTGCGAGAGCCAAACCAAAACAAACACCCTTAAGGATGGAGGCAATATTAGAAGACTGGAATATTGCCTATAGTGCCAAGGAGAATTTTTGAAAATCAACGTGTATTGTGGTATTTTAGGTAAAAAAAATATAAGGATCATTTTTTTTTTCAAAGGCAGCGTAAATTCGAATTTTATTTTTTGTCAGTATCTTGAATAATCTATTATGGGATGGACTAAAAAAAATCTAATAGAGGTACGACGGGAAATACATTTTCCTACGAGCGTGTGCAAAGTAGTACTTTACTGCACACATTTGCGTGCGCAAAGTTACACTTTTCAGCACGCCGTGCAGACAAGATTTTTTTCGCACGCCGGCGCCGTGTGGAAAAGTAAAACTTCCCAAAAATCTCACTGGTATGGAAAATGTATATTTATTTTAGTTGCTGTAGACTATTTTATGCAATATTAGAAGCCGTTGCAAGTGTATTCCCTTTTACCTTTAAATCGTATTTCCCGATATTTGTATTGAAACAACTATATCATAAATATGCACATTTGCGCAAACCAAACACTCCACACAGGCGTTTTTTTGTGCAGTTTAGCGAGAATTTAGCTGCAAATCTACAGTTGGAAAATCCAGATGGATATACAGGACATAGTTTCCGTCGTTCCTCGGCTACCATCTGATAACTGGCTCTCACTAAAACAGAATATTGAAAAAGACTTCAGTAAAATAATTAATTGGCTGAAACATAAGTTATTGAGCCTCAACATAGAAAAAACCAATTATTTACCATTCTGCTGCAACTCCACCAACGCTCCTATATTTGATAGAATCGATATCAGAGCCGGAACCGAAATTTACAGCATACTACCTGAAACAAAAATAAAATACCTGGGAGTGATAATGGATCCACACTTAAGATGGAATACATATTCAGTACGTAGTTAATAAATTAAGAATAATTCTTTATAAATTTAAAGTAATGAAAAACATATTACCTTTGCGACATCTCAAAACAATATATTACTCTCTTGTTGAAAGCCATCTCCGCTACTCAATAATAGCCTGGGGAGGGGCATCCAAAACACATATACACCCCCTGGAAGTTATACAACGCAGATTCCTAAAACTTATATTTGAAAAGAAGGCTCGATACCCAACACAAGCATTACACGCAGAAAAGCAAATTCTGGATATTTCGCAATTGTTCTTCGTACAGTCTTGCACTAAATACCACCTGTCTAAAGACAAAGCCCAACTGCCGGTACACAAGTATGAAACCCGTCAGAAAAACCTATATATTCCTCCATTGATGTTGAAAACCGCCACACAAAAAACATATTCCTACCTAGCACCAAAATTTTATAATAGAATTCCTGACTCAATAAAAGTTATGCAGCCAGCAAACCGCTTTAAAAAAGCCCTAAGGACATTCATTTCAAATAATCCAGATACCTCACAATAGTCTGGATCATCTGTACCCTATTAACAACGGATATGAAAATGTACAACACAACCATGATTCAACAAAGACTTCATACATGTTCTTCATATTTTTATTCTTATTGACCCGTTTTTGCGAGGACTGTAATGACACATCTCTTGTAAGTATATGAGCTGCAACACTCATCGCTGGATGTGTCGATATTGAATTTTATTAAAGTTTTATACTCTGTTCTTATATGTTATGATTTTTGATTATTACACATGTTTTCGTATTTTTTTATCATGTTTAGATTTTAGATATACATTTTATATTTACATATTTACTCATTTCGCTTGTTCACTAAAACTTCTCTCGAAACAAGTGTTTTTACACTTATCGAGTACTTACTTTATTCACACTTAATCTTCATTGTGTATAAGTGCTTATCGTGTATGACCATTACTTACCACATGTATCTTTCTTATATACTCGGTGAATAAAGATTATTATTATTATTATTATTACCATGTTGGTCGATTCTGGAGCAGGAATTACTAATGTCAAGCGACTCGGAAGCTAGAAATCGACGACTGTAGCCGAGAGCTACATTGATGATTCGACAAATCGAAAAAAGGATTCCATCTTTAATTTCTTTTTGTTTTGAAGGAATGATAGTAATAAATTTCATTGGTCCTCGATTTTTCATTATTTCCTTTCAATAATCAAAATATAATCAAAGGAACTTCCAATTTGTATAGGAAAATCAGAAAACATCAAAATGTGTTTCAAGTGACTATGCATATTCAGAATAATTCAATTCAAGAATCAATTAATTTTCAGTACAAACAACATTCTGTGTATAATATGTGCAGGACCAATACTGAACAGGTGTTCGATGGGTATCTGAATATATTCATGATATAAATTCTTTGTAAAAGAAAATTTCGAATATTTTAATTCTTATTTGTATTAAAATTCGAGCAGTTCCCAGCCTAGTCCGGGTAGTATGTACTTCCAGGACTAGACCAGGAAGTTCTACTTTCCTAAAAAAAAGCATTCGGGAAGTAGGTACTTTCCGGACGGTTTCCGAAAATAGTAATTTACGTAACAAGTCCGGAAAACACTGGGAGTCCAAAAAAACTGTTTTCGGATGTGTTGCGTACACAATTTTTTCGGCAACCGTGTAGAATAAAAAATCGAGATACATTTATTTTTTATATTTCTTTGTAGAAGAAAATTTCGAACATTTTAATTCTTATTTCTATTAAATATCGAAATTCGAACAGAATATAACAGAAACATTCTAATTTTTATTTACATAAATATTTATATTGAAATTCGAGCATTTCCCGGACTAGTCCGGAAAGTACGTACTTCCCGGACTAGTCCGGGAAGTGAAAAATCGTCCGGGATTTTAACGAAAATAACAGCATTTGAGTTCAGTTTTCGAAAAACAAATGTTTTTAATCGAATTTTTGGTGGATGCGCTTTCGCCTTCGTCAAACATTGAATACCATGCACCAACCAGAGATGCTGAACAAGAATATAAAACCCCTGAAACACCTGAAATACTTCTTCAGGTTTCAGGGAAAAACACGTTCGTTATAAAATATTAAAATTCGTTCAAATGCTTCAAGATGAGAAATATATTGGTACAGTTTTATTTTTTTCAATCTAGAAAAAGTTGTCTTATGTAATATGTTCTCATCAATAATTTCATAAAATGCAAAGTGGCAACACTGCTCTTGAATTAATTTAATAAGTAATAGAGCACTGTCAGTGACTGAAACTGAACTGAACTGAACAAGAACAAACCCATTGAACCTATTTTCCATAAGGCTACTTGAATCACTTAATGTCTGTAAAGTTTATAACAATCGCAATTATACACTAACACCCACAAAAAACGAATTTTCATTTCATCAAATGTCAAATGCTTTGTTTGTCCCCCTATGACCGCCATGTTGTGACGTCAAATGACAGTGCTCTATTGCCAGAAGCGACATTTTCCATCTATTGACCCTCGAAACTCAGAATACGCACCCACGCTGTGTTGCCAAAATGTCTATTTTATCATATTTTTCCTTACAAACTCTACTTTAAAAAAACTTATTTGAAGATGTTCCGGAATGGTTTGGAAGTTGAAATTTTGGGAAACTGTTTCTTTTTTATAGACCTAAAAGTATGCAAAATCATATGCTTTCACGTTCGCTATTTAAATGACTGCATTGCAAAATTGCAAAACGAGCGAAGCTCGGTCGCCCAGGTAGTAGTGCTTTAAAGGCACACGTGTGTATCATACGCTATTTTTTTGATTATGCCTGCACCGTATAACTTCAGAAACCATGTTAGAATAGTATATTGAAGTATTAGAGGATAAAAAGGTCTTTCAAACACGCGCGAAATAGAGCAAGTATTTGAAGATCCGTTATCCACGAATACTTTACATTATTTTTTTCAATTGGTGCACTTTGAAATCATAAATACTGGTTTCATTATTACAAGTGATGGAAATAAGAACTTATAATCTAAAATGGTTGAATTCGTGATGTGACATCAGTATACCTTTCGTTAATGTTTCAATAAAAGTTTTGTAATTTTTCATTTGACGTTTCAAGGTACTCCTGTCAAATAAGAATCATAACATTGTCATTCAGACTTCACTTTTTTCGAGTTGTAACTTTAAAAATCGCGCGTTTTTGAAAGTTCGATTTGCACACGCTGTGGCGTGCTTTAAATAGGTGAAAAGGGGCACCAATTGAAAAAATTAATTATAGATGATTGAGGAGGATATGTTATTACTTCTAGTCGAATAGAAATGGATATCTGATGTCTGGTATTATTGACACCGTGAACTATAGATTATAAAAAAAATCGTAAAGAACTTTCTTGCTTTTTTTATGATGAATCTTTTTTTGATATATACAAGGGTGAGGCAATCTCCCTACAAAATGGATTATTGTAGATTTATGATATATGGTACCTCTACAAACCCTTTATAAAATAAATAATATATAATGTATATTTTAATTTAGCGACTGTATTATAATAGCTCGGCTTGTTATCTTGAAGATTTCGCACGTTTCTCAGTGCATTCGACAATGATTATGATGCATGTGTGATAAAAAAGTTAGGTAATTTAGATGTATAAATAGTGCAATGAAAATACATTGTTCCAACATCTTGGTGAATGAGGTTAATGAATGTGAAGATACAAAATAAAGCAAAAATGGCGTATATTTATTTTAACTTTCTACCACAATGTGGCAAGTACTGTAGAACAGGCGTACACAGGTTACGTTTATATTTTCATGTCCTCTACACAGTAAAATTGGTGCCTGAATACAATGAAAAAGTTCAGTGACTCAATGAATATTTTTATCAATATTGGTCCAATGAACGCAATCGTTATGTCAATGTACTACTGGTTATCCATACTATGAATACGGATCTTAATAATATCAATGAATACTTTCATTAATATCATGATCAAGTACATTAAATAGGTTCGTTATGGTAATGAATTCCATTCATCAAACGAATAAAGAGTGATCACCCAAGCAATGAATTGTATTCGTTCAACTGATGAAAGTGTATTCATCAGATTAATTATTATTGTTCTTTATATATGTTCGAATAAATGTTGTATGATTGATATAATGATTTAGATTATTTCGACGATGGATATTTTTCATCAATCCTTCGAACGGTGATTATTAAATATCGGTTATTCCTTGATTCAATAATTGATATACATTAAATCTATGTTTCAGTTTATTCTCGTGATGCTTTCACACATTGAAGTAATTATTTTGTTTATCATTTGAATAAGTGGTATTTATTCAATCATTGCATATCATTCGTAAATGCAATCAAGGCCTCCCACTGATATTGAGCATACAGTGAGTTTCCGAAAGATATGCAAAATAATTAACATGCATTTATCAGAACATCGCAATCCTGATTGGAAGGCGTATCTCCAAGTTATCTTTCATTTCGGCTGGTTCCTTTCGGAGCTCTTCGGATGTCTCTGTAGTCTGTGCTACCTGAGAAGATGCTTCAACGATCGCTTCTTTCTGCTTAACTTAACCGGCTCTGTGCAAACAACGAAGTCGTGCGGAGTGGTCCCTCTAGTGGAGGCGCTGTGTACTACCAGCTAAAGCTAACTTGCCAGCAACGGAGATTTCTATGCGAGGATTCGGCTGAACAGATGCCGGCAAAATTTATGAGTATATTTAAACACGAGATGGCTTGGTTCGACATAAGGCTTATTATTATATTCATGAACATATTAATTACGGAGTTATAGAATGGGAGGAAAATGTTGCTTCTATCTGCCTAGCAAAACTGGCACTTAGTAACTTCGTTACACCTTCTATGATCTTTCCATAGCCCCAATAAAACCTGTGTGTAGATCTGAAAATAGATTATCATTGATTTCGATAAACTTGGATTCATTGTAACAATAAAATCATCTCTGGGACCATTAATTACGTTAATTGATATGATGAACAATTTCAAATGGATTCAGTGTACCCCTTTCATTACCTCAATAAACGTTTCCATAGCAGCAACGAAACCTGTTCATAAATGTAAAAAAGATCATCTTTGATCTCAATGAACTTGAATTCATTGTATCAATAAATACCTTCGTACTTCAGTGAATGTTTAATCATTATCACGATGAAAAGTTAATTGTGCCAATGAACGGAAAGGTAATAAACGGTTCTCATTGATATTATGTACCACATTTTTTTCATGAAATAATATACATTGTTCCAATGTACTTTTTTCTTCATTTCAATAATCTTTTTCAAACCCGTAACGAAATATGTTCATAGGTCTGAAATTAGATCATCATTGATCTCAGTGTACCTCTTTCCTCAATAAACTTTTTCGCCGGAGCAACGAAAACTGTTCATAAATGTAAGAAACGATCATCTTTGATCTCAATAAACTGGAATTCGTTGTATCAATAAATACCCACAAAAGTCAGTGAATGGTTATTCATTGCCACGATGAAAAATGTATTTTGCCAATGAACGGAGAGGTAAAAAACGGCATTCATTGATATAACGTACCACATTTTTTTCAGTGTAGACGAACAATAGGACTTTTGGTTATTTTAGTAACCCCATATATTTTCAGCCGGATACAAATCTACACCACTGAATAACCATCAGTATTCAGAGGATATTCGACTGAAAACGCTTGTCTCTATGGCCATGATTATCGTTGATTTTCTGCACACGCATTTCAAATCATACACTCCCATAAAAGAGATATAAAACGGTTTTGATTATGCCCAAATGTTGCATGATAGTGATGTTTTGGTGGTTAAAATTGTTAAAGGGTTCTGATTTATACGATATAAATGGGGTTTTGTTGCAGATATTGGGATTCGCATGTTGAATTCACACGCAAACAACTGTTTGCTAGGGATTTATAAAATCAGCAACGCTTTGTTAAAAAAATTCAACTTAATTAGAATTTCGTTTAGTTCTATCAAAACAGAGTATAAAATGTAGTTATTTTTCAGAATTGGCCTAAAAAATTTTGTCTCATCATCAATGCCATTTTCATTCCATCTGGAATAGTTCAAATTTTTTGTATAAAAAAATGATCAGGCATCAAGTGTTACATTTAAATAAATTATTGAACCTTTTTTTATCTCATGAGCGTTCATATCGTCTAACTTGAAACATGATTTATCCAAATAGGTAATTTATTTTGAGAATATACCGAGTGTCCCAACAGTGCATATTTGCTCGATGTATCGATAGTGCTTATATACAGGGTGCTCCAAAACTCAACGTCAACTTTTGGTTGGGGGTGACAGTCCCGCTCGTGAATGACCAAAATCCTAAAATTCCTGAAGGAATTGAGGCTTGAATATCAAAACATGACCTTAGTGAAATATTGATATTTTTGGAGATATTGGCACTTGTAGCTTCGGCACTCGTAATACTGATCAGAGGTTAGATTTTCACGAAATTCATAAAAATGCCAATATCTCCAAAACTATCAATATTTTACTAAGGTCATATTTTGATATTCTGATCAGTCATGAATTGGACTATCAGCCCTCCAAAAGATGATGTTGATTTTGGGACACCCTGTATATGAGAGTATGTCTTATACAAAAGTTATACGGCACCAGGAGAGAGTGCAATTGATCGGACGATGCAAAATTGGGAAGAAGAGTATTATGTTCACCGACGAGAGTACCTTCACAACTATTATCATTATTATAATAATGATAGTCGTAACCAAAGTTTGCATAAACTTCATGCTAACAATTATCAATATAAATGGAGCCTTTTATAGAGTAGCATTGTGGATAATTATGTTGTTGAAGTCGGACCATATATTTTCGAACGAAAATTGAATGAACAACAATTTCTTCGATTTCTCGGAGAAGACCACATACAAAACGAAATGCGTTTTCAGCTAGCTGGGGCAGTAGCTCCTTTTTTTGGATGTACTAGAGGAGTTGGATGTAATGTTTCCTAATAAGTGGATAGGACGAGAAGGACCTATTCCTTGGCCGCCGAGGTCGCCGGACCTAACATCAATGGATTTTTATCTTTGGGAAAATTTCCGGGCGACAAATTGCACCATGTTTCAGACTGAATGCCAAAGTGCATCCGAGTTCGATCACAACCAATCAGAGAGCCAGAATATCATCAATTGACTGAAACGTGGTGCGTTTTGCTGCCCGGACCGTTAGTATTTATCCAGATAACACGATGACCATGTTGAAACCAATATGGGACGTTCCAAAATTGTCCAAGGGATGTTCCTAGGTATCCCGAATAAGTCCCTGGGAGATGAAAATGTTACCAAACTCCGCTTCGTTAGGATGTCCTCAGGGTATCCTATGCAAGTGATAGGGATGAAACAGGGATATAACTAGGTCACAACTTGGATCAAATTCTGCATAATTGGGACGTCCCAGGGATGTTCATAGGTATCCCAAACTTGTTCCTGGGAGATGAAAATGTTACCAAACCATGTATCCTTATAATGTCTTTAGGATGCATGTCTTATGACAACCATGGGATATCCTGGCTCTGATCAATGATGTCTTTAGGACATCCCATATATATAGGTCTGGCGAAAGAAGCAATTTGCAGGTTCTGCCAGGAAGAAGAGGAAACCGCAATACATGTAATGTGCCAGTGCGAAGGACTAGCAAGGGTGCGGTTTCTACAACTTGAAAAACTAAGAGCGGAAAGCTATCTCGAGAGGCCATTATCAAATCTGCTCAGTCTGATGAAATGGACAAACCTAGATGATGTGCTATAAGCAATCGGAGCCTCCACAATAGATCTGAAAAGGTCGCAGTGGATTAGGCCAAGGGGCCAGCTCCCTTGTAACATCTAGGACATCCCACAATCATCTTTATGGTTAAAAATGTAGTTTAGAAGTAATCAGGAGATCACAATTTTTTGGTTGCATTTAGTTGTTTAGTCCTTTGAAGCATAAAAATGAAAAACCCTTGGCAGTCTCGATTCCTTTAAAACATACAGCCTTCGAATTTAACCAAATGGTAATTCTCACTCATCTATTTCGGATACTGAAACACAAAATTATTTTTTCTTCAAACCATCCTCCACACATTCTCTATCACTTGGTTTCAGCCATTTATTTCTTTTTCAATAAAAATACCTTTATTTTTGAAAATTCGGCCTTCTGTACTAAACTGAACACAAATGTTTGTGCTTTTTCATTTTGGAAAGTAGGAAGTTTTGTTTACATTCTAAAGAATCCTGAATTTTCGGAAAAAAATACTTTTTCATTGTAAACAAATGCTGAAATCTTGTGAAAGGGAAAATGTGTGTTGTAATATAGTTCAGACGAATGATCAAACGGGGATTTCCTGAGGACATTGTGCGCTATCTGGGATATGTAACAGTTTCACTCGCCCAAAAGAAATAAATGATCGACCTACTCGAAACCCCTCGTAAGTCAAACAGAATTTAATATCACCAAACAATAGGCGACTCCAAACCTCTCGTTGGTTGAAATATGCGGAGAATGCATGGAAAAACGTCCATATATCACCTCCGCCGGTGCGTCATGTTGTAAACGGGATGAAAATGAGACGAACGCTGGAGGTAAAAGGAAGATGTAAGTGTACGGTTATTCGCGAGGAAGCCAAGCTCGTAGAATGAAATATGGAAGCATGAAAAATAAATATACAAACAAAAGCTTCCGCGCTTTCACTCCTGGTGATCGCCTGCAGGGGTTCAAATGACCCAAATAAATGTTTTTGGTCGGGAATATACGGGGATTTTTGAATTTTGGAGCTGTTAGGATAATGAGAGTGCGGGTTGAGTTTTTATGAGCTATATTAACGAAGAATAACAACTGTGATGTTTTAAGTGTTTGAAACACAACAACGAGCTCTCACATTTTTTATATTGAATGTTCAAAGAACATTTCATGCTGAGCACTCTGAAGCTGCAAATATGGTAGAGGTATTTTAACGGTCTCATTTCATCTACATGAAGAAAAATCTGAAAAAACATTCTTTTAAAAAAGTGAAAAATAATGTTTAAAAATTAACTTTTATGAAACAGCTATTCGTAACTGGTGTGAGTATGAAAACGTAAGTGAAATACCCCACGCCTTTTTAAATTAAATTTTTTCAAATACTTCCTTCTTCATATTTCTATGAAAGCCGAGAACACAAAAACACATATGGAATACTCCTTACCTAGATAGCATGAATACCTTTTGAGGCCCTAGTGAGGCGTCATAACGTCAAAATGTCAAATGTCAATGTCAAAATGTCGAGTGCCAATCCGAGGACGTCCATAAGATGTTCTTCTGTTATCCTAATCCACCTACCAATAACGTCCCAGAACGTCCCTATATAGTCTCCTGAGACGTTCATAGTTATGAAAAAACTTGGGGCCGTATTCGAAAATGTCTCCTAGACGTCACGAACATTTTTTGAGGCATCCTGTTACAGTCATCTACCTCCAAATGACGTCTCGGAACATCCCTATAAAGGCTTCTAGGACGTTCATAGTATGTTATGGGAACAATTTGAGGCTGTATTCAAAAGGTCCCCTGGACGTCACAAAAACCTTTTCAGGCCTCTTTAAAAATGTCCTCAAAATGTCGAGAGGAACATGCGGACGTCCACAGTCATACTGCGAAAGAAATAAAATCTGAAACAATATTGTTTGCTTATATTTGAAAATATAATAATGATAATTATTTGTATAATTTAGTAACCTTTCTAGCAGAATTGCCCAAAAACCTTGGGGAAGCTAGGTCTTAGGGTAACTGGTCTATAGTTTTTTATTGCATTGGTACAAACTTTTATTTGAACTGAAATAACCTTTCCAATTTTCAGAACACTTGAAAACCTACCATGAACCACTCTGAAAGTCGATGGTTCGGAAATTGTACTTATAAGTTTTTTCATCAAAAACATAGGTATTACTATGGTTGGTTTCCAGGTTTTTCTGTGGTCTCCTTTGGTAAAAGTCATCAATGATGAAAAAATATCGGACCGGAGGCTTGGACTTCCTACCTTTGGAAAAATTTGCAAAAACTCGCGAAAATACCATCGAGAAAATCCGTACAAATTGTGGAGAACATCAAATCATCGAAGAATTGCAGTACCTTGACTTGTATTTATGTATCTATTTATGTATCTATTATTAGTCTATTTCAAGAATAACGTAGACTAAATTCTCCGAATTTCTCAGAAATACATAGGCTCATGCACACCAAATTAGTTTGTTTTCTGAAAATTTACTCTGCGTTATTCTTGAAACAGACTATGGTAGGGTGGGATACGTGCCTTGAAGCTGGGTATGTCGATCGGGAAGCTCGGAACCTCCTCCCTTTCGAAAAACTCGCGAAATTAGAATTGAAAAATTCTTTAAAAAAGTAAAAATATCAGACTGGCCAATAATTTAGTTTCAAAAAAATGTTACACTCGCCCCCTAGAAAAAAAAATATTGATCGGGGTCACGGACTCTAGAAAAAAGTTGTGAAAACTCGGGAAATTAAAATCAATAAAACAAAAATTAAAAAAAAGTAGAGTCTGGTCATTTGATAAACCTCCTTACACCAATCCAATGATTTGAAAAAATTACCTCTACATAATGACGAACTATCAGTTCATTATTTTTCTGAAAATTTCTGATCTACGGCAAAGGTCAGAGTGTTTTTCCACATAAAATCCTACTGATCTTTGACTTATGTTATGATTGGAGGCAAAAGTTCTAGAACTTACATTTGGTGGATTGTATTGTGCATCGCATTTTTCGACAACCGTATTTTAACTCAAAGTTAATGTTTTCTGAGGAATGTCATCAATTGGCAGCTTTGTCGCTCTAGAGAGACAAAATTGAGGAAAAGCTCGCTTATTCAGATGGGTGTACGATAACAAGCCCTGCAAACACGGCGGGCTTATTTATCGAGAAATGGATATTTTCCAGGAGCGCAGGGAAAAACCGGTTCCATAGGGAAGAGTACCTACCTTGACCCGGTTTTTTGCTAACGTGGTGTAATGAAATGTCCGGCTTTGCGTTAAGATCTGCGCTAGCGGACAACAGCGCCCTTTCACGGAGGATCTAAGTTTGCTCTGGCAGGGCGCTCTTCTACTTTTCTGATCAGGAGCAGAAGAGACGCTACTTCTGCGGCCGTTATTATACAAGAGAAAAGAGTATTAGATTTCTAATCTAATCTAATCTTTTCCCGTGTAATGTACTATTTTTTTCTGTGACGGAAAACGACGATTTAATCAAATATCTTGACCTATGTGTATGTATATCCGAAAAAAAATACTCACTTTTTCCCCGGTTCTCAGGGAAAAAAGTAATCTCATGAAATGTTACATTTTATTACCTGTCAACAGATAAGAGGCAGATCGGGATCTCCAGAAGATGTGGTGCTGCAGGTTTTTCCGGGTTTTCCTGCAGCTGAAAGAGAAAATGCGCCACTGGAATGAATCAAGTCGCCCTGGAGCGCCAATTAATGTTTGTTGTTGTTTTATATTTTGTATTACTTTCGTTTAATTTTTTTTATTTGTGGATTTTACATTAATAACATGTTTTATATTGTACCATCTTCTGACACTGTTTTTGAACAAGATTGATATCATTTGTATTGGAATGTGCGTCAATATAATACAAATGTAATCAGACTCGTACCAGGTCCTATTATGGGATCTGTGAGTAATGCAATTCGGTTATAACTAATTCATATCTCACTAAAACGAGTTTTCGTGAATATAGGAGGCAATATTAAAGATAACCGACATCTGGAAAACATCGTATAGAGCAACACCAAATAAAAAAGGTAACTTTACGAGATGAAATGTGACCATGAAAAATAAATAAGGCAAAGAAAGCTTTCACGCATTCTCTTCAAGTGGTTTTTTGGGGTTTGAATGTGACCCAATTCGTCCTTTGTGACGTACTCCAGACACAATAAAAACTCACTCACAAACGAGATGATTGAAGTTGAGAATCTGCAACCACGACGATTTGTTGAGAATATTTTGCCAACAAAAAGTGATTGTGACACCATATAATTTCTGGAGAATACCCAAAAAATATAGAAAGTTGAAAATTGTTATGAATGTTGTGACACTGGAGTTCATGGTAAAATAAATGAGATTGGATGAAGAAAAGGTTTGTATTTCATGTAGAAATTTATTTATAAAATAATAACAAAGCGCTTTCGACTATAAAGTCATCATCAGTGCGTACCTGTAAGTAAGTGACATGAAATAAAATTTAGGAAATTTTAATAATGCGAATTTTGAAAATTGAAAAATTACTTACTCGTCAGGTGTACATGAGCCAGGCCATAAAAATATCATGTGTTCAGAGGACCATGTAAATATTTAAAAACAGGACATCATATGAATAACATTTTAAAAAAACCTTATTCCAGGATTAACCTAGATAAAAGTTTCAAGACAGATTAACACATGTCTGCTGAAGCTTAATCTAATGTCTAACTAAATAAATGAAAATTGACATCGTGTCAAAAGTTGACAATGACAATGAAGTATGGCATAGAACAATACCTATAGAAATAATGATCTGTGTTATGAAAATTGATAAATGACAAATTAGTCAAATTTTGAGAAAGTTTCAACAGGCAGAGTAACACATGTCTGCTGAAGCTTTGTTTTGAAAATTGATAAATGACAAATAAGTCAAATTTTGTGATTTAAACATTAAAATGTTTCAAGGTGACAGACCAAAGTTACAAAAATTGTTTAGTCTAATGAGAACTTATAAACTTTAAAACGTCAGCCCTAAGTTTACCAAAGAAACAAACATGATTTTTATTATTAGTTCAGCATCCTGGGAAACCAGATTGGAACTTAAGATCGTGAGATAAGTCTGATGAGAACTTTTCCAATCTCAAAAGTATCAAAGAGGGTAACCAAAATGATGAACCTATACCAGAAAATTTTTAAGAAATTTTCAAAAATTGATCTTTAAATCTATTTATAGTTCTGTTAATATTAACCCAAGGAAATATGACAAACCGGGAGAAAAGTCTAATGAGAACTTCAACCCGATGTGCACAGAACCAGGCTTAAGACACAGTCTCTTGAGAATTTGTGAAACCAATCCTATGCTCAGTATCAAGTGACAAGTCTAATGAGAACCTTCCCAATCCCCAAAGCGCCAAAAAGGTAGCCCAAAACCAAGAGACACTACAAACAGAAAAGATTTAAAAATTTATAATGTTTCTTATTTACTCAATTCAGTAGTTCTATTAATCAAAACCAAGGAAATTGCTGAACCAGGAGGAGAACTTGACACGGCACATTCAAAAAACCAAGAAAAACCAAGAAAAACAGAACCTGAAGTTTAAATCATAAGTTTCAAATTGAAAGCAATAGTTCTTAGAATTGAAGGAAAAGTCAAGAGTGAGGTAACAAACAAACTGCACTCTTAGATGAGATGAAATAAAAACATGTTCCAGTTCATATAATGAAAGATTCAGTGTATTATACGATGGGACAAATATCATTTCTCCAGTATTGAGAAAGGTAATACAGAACCAGAAAAAATATTATATTGTGATAGAAACGCAAGTGAAAGGCATGTATGTGAACGGTCTTGCAGTTTTCAGGCACACGGGTCGAAAACGCATATGCTTGTAAATTGTACGTGTTTCATAATCACTACCTTGGGCACCCTTGTATCTGAATCGACCTTTAGAGTCAGGAGGTATATTGTGACGTTTACCCCAATACGCCAAAAAGGCTACGAGCTGTTATGAGCTCCGGGATACCCGTGACTCGTTTCGCTTGGCTACGAGAGGTTTAAATAAATTGATCACCCTGTGTTTGAAAGTAAAAGAGTTCATTGAAGTTTACTATGAAATATTTTATTAAAATAAAGAGAAATGAGCAAATCAAAAAAACGAAACAGATAAATTTCACTAGGTGAGCATGAAAACCCACATCAATCATACTTACAATAAATATTTCCCTAAGGAGAGATGCGCCAGGAGATTAGTCATTGAAAGTACTAGGTCGCGGTCTGACCTTCTCTGTCCCGATACACACGTACCATTTTTAATTTATAGTAAAAAGCATTACCTCGTCATCGGTTCGTTTGTGCTGACATTTGCAAAGTTAGCACTTCGACCTACAAGGTAATGACCGACACTGAATAAGTTGAAACTTACAGGAAGTCTGATGTAGCAAATAATTGAACACGCAGATAAGAAAATTCTGCTGTTTGATTGCAATTCCAAATCAGTGCGGCAATCTAGATTTCTTATGTACTGGGTGATAACCACCTGAATGAAATGTTTTGATTGAATTTGAGTTTGACTGAATATGAGCAGAAATGAATGAATGAAGAATAAATTATTTAATTGAAAGTATATTCATATTTGATTCTGGCTTTGTCCATGGGCTACGTGACAATATCCAGAGCAGATAAACAAAAGGGGACTAACGAAAGACATTTTTCTCCAGGGGAATGCCCCTCAATGTTCCAGGCCGAAGCAAATGCTACAGTCACCAGCGTTCACGAAAATCTCGAAAAGTCAGATTGCAATTTGCTAGGACATCAAAAGTCACACAGAATCACATGCAAGCTGACGTCTTAGTGTAGAAATACCTTAGAAAACCTTGCCAAACGAAGAAAAGTTGTTCTGATATGGGTCTCAGGATACTAGGGTGACCAAGGAAACGAGGAGCAGATCCTTTGGAATTTTTCAACGAGTATTCAGCACAAGTAAAGTTAGTTGCAATTTTGACAAAGTTGCGGACTTCGAAACAGGTTGCAAACGGAGATTCAGTGTTTTTTAAATGTACCATTCACTTGACCAAAGTTTGAAAACTTTTGGAATCATTGTTAAATATTCGGTTTTTAATGTCTACCTCTACTGGCCTAGACAACGATGTAATTTGGATGAAATCTGAATCTTGCCGGAAAAAATTATTAGCGAATACTTCAGAAAAAATCTGACTAAAACAATAGATTCACGACACTTTCAAATGGTTTATGTTAAAGTTACGTATGAAAAAGTTGTAGAGGAAAAATATATGAAAATCATGACAAATCAACCCACTGGATTCAGAAAGTTGCAAAATAGCACTGATCCGAATTATTACATCGCAATCTGATCAGATATATTTCGGAATATTCTGTGTAGTCAGAACATGTTTGGAATCGAAGTGGTGGGTTGATATAACGGAATAATATTCCCATATAACGTTTTATTGATGGACGCATTCTTACGTTATTTTGAAAAAAGCAATTTGAGACTGACGTGAATCTAGTGAGGTAGTCAGATTTTTTCTTAAAATATGCTAATATTTTTTTAGTTTTTTGTCTTAGAAAATTAGGATTCGTTGGCCCTGAAAATGAAGACCCATTCAAGAAACTGAGTGTCCCAATGGACTTTTTGAATGTCTACCTAAAACCAGAAAGTAAAACCACTATCGCTTGAAAAATTTATGTTTTATAAGGGTGCTTCCATTTTGAATGGGTCACACTGTATATTGATAGCCCCCATGGTATCTCGAGTAAACTTTTAATTATCAGGCTTCTCCGAAGAGTAATTACCTAATTGTCGGTTAAAATTACCACCACACTTTCATTTTCTACTGTCTTAATTACTGGAAAGTTTGCGAAAACGCCAAAAGTTATAACATCAAAATTCTTGTAGGAAGCTAACGAAGGCAAAGCTTTGAGCCAAGTTTTTCTGAGTAATCTGATTACAGACATTGAAATCAGTGGTGGAACATAAGACATGAACATTAGTTTGAGTTCCTATTAACTTTTTCAATATGTGGATTCCAGGTAAGTTTACAGTCTATGACGATATCAATAACTATTTCCTACGAGCGTGCGGAAAAGTTACTTTTCCGTACGATTTTTACTTTTCGGTACGATTTTTACTTTTCCGCACGATTTTTGTATTGTTGAAAATGAAGATATTTAGGACTAACTAAATGATCTATGTAACTATTCTGTCTTATTAGTCATTTTGTAACATTATTAGAAAAACTTGTTTATTAAAAACCTTGTTTTTTCATAAATAAGATGGACAAAACCAGTCGTAGGAAAAATATTGTACCTAACTCTTACGGAAAATGTCTTTTCCGCGCTTAACTGGCGTCGCGTGCGAAAAAGTACTACTTTCCGCACTTGTTAGGTAAATAACTATTTATCTGAAATTGAGGCGAATCCAAATATGGCAACTTTCTGAGAACTGATTTCAGGTGCCTTCTTATGTTTCTAGCTCACTGATTGAGCTGTGATATTTCGTGATATTCAGATAGAGCGGTTATATTTTCAAATTTTTTTTTCTGAAAATATTCTTTCATTAATGAAATTGCAGTTACCTACTTCTCAAAAATAGGGAGAGTAGAAATTACACTTTTTTTAAAATATTGACCATTCGGAATTTTCAGTAAATGATTTTAGAATTATGTAACAAGCAAGCGTTGCGCCCATTGTTGATTTATTTTACGAACTGTCAACTTTGACGCGTTCATTCCAATTTAGTAAAATTTCATCGACATTAGTTCAGACCATTAGAGAATAGATTCAGATATAGAATCCGCTACAAATTAAAAATGCAAACCTTATTACCTGATAAATCCTGGGATAGATACTCAAATTTATAATAAATCAGTTCTTGTTATCCTTTTCCATTAAATGGACTAAGATGCCTAAAAACCCTAATGTACCGACTGATTAGATTTTGTTTAGAATTTTTTGAAGACAAAACAAATGAATTAGTGGTCTACTTTTATAATCCACTCCAGAGGTGGCGTCATCTTCCTCGTGTCAACACTGTAAACATTCCAAGGAAATGGTGATTGTGATTGTTAATTGAATTTTAAGGGATTTTATGAAACTTTTTTATTACCATACGAAAGTAATAGTCCATACTCGGATTGGAAGATTAAAAATTTTATTGAAAAAATAACACTGCTAAAATTGTGTGATTTTTTCCAAAAAAAATCTAAAAACCGTTTGAAAGTCAATAGTTGTGATGTAATAAAAAAATGTGCAATTTTCTTATATTATTGATGTGTTCCTTCATTTTCCTTATATTTTAAAGATTTGATCATGTTCCGTTTTCGTGCCAACAATCCAGAAAGATGAACAAAGTAGGTATATTCAGTACAGAAATTGAGTACTCACCACTTAGAATCTGAAACATACTTTAAAACAGACATTTTATTTCAAAACGCCATGCATGTTGACAATATTTTATGGAAAAAATGTTTTCTAATCAATTCAATCAACTCTGGATGCGTTTTTATATCTTACTGTTTCTTGAAATCTTCCATAAGTAGCGAAAGTCTGCGATAAAGTAAAAAATATAAATTTTTCTCCATTCCCACTGAAATCTAACAATGTTTTGTCTTCAGTAAGCTTGTTAAAGTTTTGGTTATTTTCCATGCATTCCTTCTATTTTGAAATGGGGAAACCTTTTTAGTGTAGTTGATCAAAAAATACACTTTTCTTTCGAACAAAATTGCACAATAGAAATATTTTCACTATTAAATGTCATATTGAACGTTTTTTTAAAAGTGAAAGAAGAATATAACACTTTGAGTCTCTCTCTCTCTCTCTCTCATCATTTATTGTCCTCAGCTTCCTTTACGGCGCTATATGGACATCCCCAACTGCGGCAAATCCGTTGCCATCCGGCCTTCAACCGGCGTAGACAGTTGAGGTGTATCGGGGGAATGCAGTAGTCTGGCTCGAAGCCATACTGCATCCCAAGTGTATTTTTCAACATCACATATTATAAATATTTTTTCCTGAATATTGTTGGCACGTCGTAGACGGCGGACATGTGTCACAACATATAACCCATTCATACAGGTGTTCTGGCTAGGCCTTGTTACTAACTCCTTGCGCCACCTATGGAGCAGCGTGATTATTCGCAGTCCCGTCAATCATGAAAACGTGGGAAAGGTATTCTTCAATAACCCAGAGTTAATTTCTAATGAAAAAAAGTCTGGTTCATTGGAGAATCGAACTCAGGACCCTTGGATCATGAGACTAGCGCTAAACCACTGCGCCACCTCGCCTACAACACTTTAAGTCATCACAAATATAAAATCCCAAATGCAGTTAAACTCAAAGCCACAAAATTGTTCTTTATTTCTTTACAAAAGTTTATAGTGAAAACTCGGGCACAAATGCACAGATATCAGCGCGAGAGCATGCGCTGCGCATAAGATTGACAGGTGCTAATGGTGAATTTCCATGCGATGCAGCTGAACTGCAATACTTCCATATAAAATTTGAGTTAATTATATTTCAGCAACAAAATTAAAAAATCATGTCGAAAATGTAACAAATAGAACTGATTGGGGACAGTGATTCCGTATATTCCAATAATTATATTGTTTTATTAATTTCATGTTCGTGAATCGTGGGCAAAACTTCAAACTTCTGTTCATGAAAATTAACCCTAACAAGAAAACCTACGGTGGCGGTGCACTCAAGTGTCGCGGGATATTCGAAAAACAGCCCACGGATTCATTTGTTTTCTCGTAATCAAGTTGACGAATGTCTTTCATTGTATCCCACAGATTTGCAGGTATAAGTCGGTACACTAGGGTTTTTAGGCATCTTAAGACTGACATTTAAAAAGAGAAACAAATGAATTTTACTTTAGCGCAATAGTGCGGTAAAGTATCTCACTACGAAACTCATATCAGTATTGTAATGTTTGATATTACATATTGGTGGTAGATAAATTATTTGTAATATGCCTATTTAAGTACAGGAAAGAAAGGGCTCTAAATCAGAAAACTTGTCCGATCCCTAAATAGCTGGTCTGAGGAGTAATAAGTGATAAGCCTCATTGCAGAAATAATTATTTTCACTGTTTTCACTTCGTCAACAAACCAGTCATTTTAACTTCGTGTTAGTACGCTGCACGTCAAACAAACGCCAGGTAATGAACCATTCTAAGCTTCAAGTGTCCCACTTTCATATGACGATAAGTTTACCTCCGAGCTTGCATATTAGTCCGGTGGCAAAGAGGGTTCTTGTGGCCGATGAAGTGCGACGGGATCACCCTAGTAATTCTTGTGTATTTTGACTCACTGAATCCGAATTTCAATTGCGATTAGCCGTGAAAGCATCCGGAAAATTGTTAGACGATTTTCCGAGGAAAATCTAAAAATCAATTTTTCCAAAAACAAATGACGTTATAATATTTTACATGAAATTCTCTACAAAAAAGGTATTAACAAGTTTTTCTCCGAAAAGCTCGAAATTCTAAAAAATACGATTTTCTCAATTTTCTGTGCTCTCTCATTAAGTCACATAATGATATTTTCAGGATAACCTCGTTCCAAATTATTCAGATATGTCTCGACTCTGAACAACAAAAGAGACATTCTCGAAAAAATCATTCGTTTGGATTTTTCGGCACTGAATTTCCCCATACTTTTACCTTGCATGGAACCGGCATTTTTTTATTCGCGAAGCTCACGCCGTGGAAGAATTTCTTATAGTGTCAATGAAAATAGGTTCAGCACATATTTTGTCATGATTGCAAAGCATTTCAGTAGAAAAAAAACGAAAAATTTTGCTCAAAAGTACAACAATTTTGAAAAAAAAAATTATCGAACTTACTTTTTTTCAGACACAATTTCTGCCCAAGACTTTTCCAAGGTTTAATGAAAAATTGAGTTTTATTCAAATTTTATTTTGGCATGTATTACCGCGGTGACAAAAACAAAATGAGCAGCATGAAATTTTTGCTGTCTTACAAAAACATGTATTCCGGGTGCAACTTTTGCAAGTCCAATTTGGTACCAATTCTGTACTTGGGGGATCAAAATTTCAACCCTTTCCGGTTCAAGCATAAAGTTTTCTTCAATAAACCGGAAATCCTATGAGTTCAAAAGAAAAATATCCTATTAGCGAAATGACCCAAGTAGCACAACCATATTGGGACAATATTAGTACAATATTGTGAAAATATTGGCAGAATATTCAAATAATAATATTGGCGAGAAAAAAAATGTGAACATTCGGCGATATTGGTCCAATATTTAAAAAATAATATTGGTGTAATATTCTCGAAGCAATATTGGCCTCAAAATGTTAAGCAATATTGGTACAATATCGCTGTAGCACACTTACATTGTAATAATAATGGTAAAATGTTGGCAAAATATTCAAACGTAATATTGGCGAAATAAGCGAAATAGTATTAGTGAAATATTGTGGAAGCAATATTGGCCTCAAAATATTTAGGGATATTGAATATCCTTTGAATATATTGATAAAATATTCTTATGTTACTTACCCAAGTTTGATCATAATTCATTTCAATATTGTTTATTGAATATTCGAACAATATTCAAATTTCAATGATAGTGATAAATGTATTTTGTAATATTGTATCAATATAGTCTTTCAAATATTGGCGTGAGGTTTTCGTAACAATCTCAATCAATATAGGGTCAATAATTTTCCGAATATGGATTAAATAATATTCCTCCAATGTGCTATGAAACTTGGATATACAATATTGTTTTTTATCTCTAAAATCGATATGAGAGTAATATTGAAATCGCAATATTAGAACTAGATGCTGAAAACAATATGTAGGCAATATAGCTCTATCGATATCGGTGAAAATTATTAAACCAATATTGACCCAATGTTTTATAAATCAATATACATTCAGAACAGGTTGAGCCAATATTCCGCCAATATTATCATGAGAAATATTGTTTTTCCAATATGCATCCATATTGGTTCAATATTATGTTTACATTTATATAATATATCCATATTGGCCCAATATGAAAACAAGATTCAGCCAACATGAGGTGCTACCTGGGGAAACCAAGTAAAGTACATGACAGCGCAGCGCGAGATGTTTTAAAGAAATGAAAATACGTCTTAACAAAAGAGTTCGCGTTGGAAGCGCGCATTTTTTAAATTTTCAATTTTTTTCAATTTTTAAAAGTATCGGAAAATTCAGTGCCGGGAAATCCACACGAATGATTTTTTCATGAATGCCTCCTTTGTTATTTATAGTCGAGACATATATGAATAATTTGGGACAAGGTGATCCTGAAAATATCATTATGTGAGAGGACAGAAAATTGAGAAAATCACATTTTTTCGAACTTCGAGCACGTTTTACTCGAAAACGGTGCATTTTGGAGAAAAACTTGTGTATACCTTTTTCGTAGAGAATTTTATCCAAAATATAATGACGTGATTTGTTTTTGGTAAAAAGAGACTTTTCGATTTCCCTCGGAAAATCGTCCATAAAAATTTTCCGGATGCTTTCACGGTTTATCACCCTCAGAATTCGGATTCAGCGGGTCAAAATACATACATACATAAGAATAGCTTGGGTGATCTCGTCGCACTTCGTCGGCTACGAAAACCCCCTTGCAACTGGACTAAATTCATTTCCCCCTTTTAACCGCGTCGTTTTCAAGCATCGCAACATTCGCAACGCTTAATATTTTCGCAAATTAGCGACCTCGTTTCCGGGTGGAAAATAATCAGAAAACCACCGAAGTAAACAGCGTGAAATTCAAGAAAATAAACCGCGATATATTCTTTGTGAAGAACGTTTTTACGGTACCTATTATTTCAATGCTGAATACCTGGTAAACTGGAATAGCTAAAAACAACATTTTCAGCAAGCGTAAAATAAACCCAATCCTAACGGCGTTGGGGGTGGTTTGAGGGGAGCGGGGAAGGAAGGAGACTCTGTCACGCTACCTGTTGGTCTGCTCTCGAGGCCTCTCCCCGTATTGATCTGGTTGCACTGACGTTCAAAGGTTAGTCTACTCGGCATACTTCACTTTTTTCCTGCTGAGTGTACCGGAATTGTTTTGTATTTAATTCCTCCCAGGCGACGTTCCATTTTTTGAAGCAATTTTTTAGGTAGGTGAACAAATTATTTCAAAAGTACATTACATCACGTACATAAAAAATGTTTTACCTTTTTTTTATACCAAATTCATTTCGATCGGATAAAGATTGCTTCAAATTTGAATGAAAGAGAAATACCACTTCAGCTACTTCGAATATCCATGAAAAGAATCTTGAGGTGCTGCGGAAAAACGGAAAATTTTACCTAAAAGTAAAAGAATTTTCCATGGAAAATCGAAAAATTCATTTTTCCCAAAAACGAATGACGCTTTAATATACTCCATAAAATTTTCTACAAAAAAGGTCTTCACAAATTTTTCTTTAAAATGCATCGTTTTCGAGTAAAATGTGCTCGAAATTTGAAAAAATGCGATTTTCTCAATTTTCTGTGCTCTCTCTAAATGAGACTAATTTTCACACGAATCCACACGAATGATTTTTTCAAGAATGTGTCTTTTGTTATACATAGTCGAGACATATATGAATAATTTGGGACAAGATAATCATGAAAATATCATTATGTGACGGAATGACATATCACAGAAAATTGAGAAATTGCATTTTTTTTTGAATTTCGAGCACATTTTACTCGAAAACGGTGCATTTTAAAGAAAAATTTGTAGAGACCTTCTTTGTAGATAATTTCATCATTATTATTTGTTATTTGTTTATGGAAAAAATGGATTTTTCGATTTTCCTCGGAAAATTCTTTTACTTTTAAGCAAAATTTCCCGTTTTTCCGATACTGAAATGCTTTGTGACCATGAAAAAATATGTGCTGAACCCGTTTTTATTGACACTATAGGAAATGTATCCACTACGTGAGCTTCGCGAATAAAAAAATGCCGCTTCCATGCAAGATAAAAGTATCGGGAAATTCAGTGCCGGAAAATACACACGAATGACTTTTTCAAAAATGTCTCTTCTGTTATTCATAGTTGAGATATATATGAATAATTTGGGAAAAGGTGATCCTGAAAATATCATTACGTGACTTAATGAGAGAGGACTGAAAATTGAGAAAATCGAATTTTTTCGAATTTCGAGCACGTTTTACTGGAAAACGGTGCATTTTCAAAAAAAATCTGTTGATACCTTTTTCGTAGAGAATTTTATGCAGAATATTACGACATCATTTGTTTTTGAAAAAAATGGATTTTTTGATTTCCCTCGGAAAATCGTCCATAAAAAATTTCCGGATGCTTTCACGGCTTATCACCCTCGAAATTCGGATTCAGCGGGTCAAAATACAGAAGAATAACTTGGGTGATCCCGTCGCGCTTCATTGGCTACGAAAACCGTCCATGCCACCGGACTATCTAGAAGCCTACCCTTTTTGATATCGATACGACGAACCGTTTTTGAGTTATCGACTCTTTTACCCTAAAAAACGGCCAAAATGTGATTGCGCTCATGGCCTCCTAAACAATATTGCACGTTTAGCCGTAAAATAAAAGTCAATATCCATTGCATTATGAGCCAGATAAGATTTCTCTCAGGTACTTACTCTCATGTTTTATATCGTAAGATAATCGAAGAAAAGGCTATTTCGACCTCCGTCAAGATTACTCTCTGTTCCTACCGTAATCTGAATAATTCAATTCCATAAAGAGAATACTCTGGCAATAAAATCAATATTGGGAACTGCATTTCGAGTAAAGAAACAAACGAAATACAATGAACACCACACAACGGCTTGTTTTATGGTTCTGCACAGCTCACTGAATCTGGAGGGACATCGATAAATTAAATCATGACCGTGCTGTGGATTTGCCAGAAAGGTCAGACATGTCAGTAATTGTGTTTGAAAAAGCTGATTTAAAATTTTCAAATTAATAAAACTCATTCAATTCTAGAAAATGGTAATAATTCTGTAAAGGACATGGCACTGGATACATGTATTCCTGGGGCTCGATAGATTTTTTGATTCTTGGATATTTCATTCTACAGGTCAAAACAAGCAACTTTTTTCATTAGACTTTTTTTCTGGCTCTACAGCGTGAGCTACAAAAATGGGTTGATTGTCTAACGCTAATTATGGAAAATATTTTGTGAATGAATTTTTCTTGATTTTTGAGTAAAATATCATGTGAAAAATATCAATTTACTTTGATTATATCAATTATGGTGTACATTACTACAGGATGAGGCAGAAAACGCGATTTTTCTGAAACTCGTTTATATACTTTTCGCCCAATTGTGGGCTTTTCGTTGAATTTCTTGAGGCATATTGTGTAGATGAACCCAACGAACTGTTCTAATTACGTTTTACAGCGTTTCTACAAAGTGAGCAAAAAATAAGGTGGTTGATTAATTGGATATGATGGGATAGTGGATTTATTGTTGATATCTGAGTTTGATTTTTCACAGAGAATGAAAATCAAGTTTCGTCTACTCTTTTTGTGTGACGCTACAGGGTGACTTCGAAAAGACGAATTCTCAAATACCTATATTTAAACGAAATTATGGAAGAATACTTATTTATTTCTGTTGATATGAAAGCTATGAATATGTTAATTGAACTTTTCAAATTACATTCCCAAAAGTGTCTACATGGTTAGGCGAAAAACATTAATAATTTTTACTACTAGTAGATTTCTTTTGATAGTTGATCTTTTAACCGTAGGGATCCCGATGGGTTATCCTGAAGAGGTATTTTTTCAAACCTTCTGAAGGGAATGCAATTTTTGAATAAATGCAATCCTGATACCCTCACAAGAAAACGATTATTCAAAGTGTTGACAGCATAGCCATATAACATGCTTTATTTGCTTTTGTGCACAATGGTGTATTGCGACGATTTCCGTTCGAAATATCGTCGCTTGTTTGCCCAGGCGTTTCTGTTCTGATCAATCATTGATAATAATCAACTCAATCATCTCATAGATTTGAAAACGAATTCTTCCACCTGAAAATTGAGTATATTGTACCCTGTAGAAAAACAGTTTGCTTTTTTGGATTATAGAAAAATCATTCACGTATCTTAATAACGCTCAGTTGAATAACACTTGAATATTGATTACAAATACAATTCAAATATATTTTTTTCTGAATTCAACCAAATATAATGAAACTCATGATTTGGAGTAATTGCACATATATAATATGGACCCTTCATTATTTCACACACCCTTTATTATATGCTGGTCGATTAACAAACCATTCCAATTTTTTCCCAATGATGAACTCAATCAACTTATAACCTCATTTTTCAATATACTATCAGACGAGAAAAAAGGGATACTGGATTACTAACGATCAATGTCTTCGGGTTAAGGTATGAATCTAAGTTTTGTTTTAATGAATGTTGTCACAATAATCAGTTGGTATCATCACCAATTATTGAATTTATGATAGAATAGGAAGTTTGCGCTCATTATTCCGAGCAGAGAACAATGGGAAGGAAATACAGTGGAGTTTCGTCCATGAGGCATAGTATGTTACACGGACGGTTCGCGTCTGACTGACAAACAGGCTTGGGACGCAGGCATCTACCTGGAAGGAAGAGATATACGAGAAAGCTACGCTCTGGCATGATACACAACAGTTTTCCAAGCCGAGGTGTACGCCATTCTAACCGTAGCTACGAGGCAAGAGGTGAAAGAAGGGCCCGAACAGAAAATTTATATCTGTTCGGATAGTCAGGCAGCGCTCAAAGCTATCTGTCATCCTAGACCGAGCTCAGTTGTGGTACAGGAATGTGGAGATGCTCTTGAGAAATTAGCTGAAACGAAGGAAGTCGAGTTGGTCACAGGTGGGTGCCGGGAAACGAGGTGGCAGATGAGCTTGACAGAACCGGTTCCGCTGCTCCGTTCTGTGGGCCGGAGCCAGTACTAGGCATTGCAAGAAGTCAAATCTTTTCTGCCCTAGATGAATGGGTGGAAAGAGACCTAAACGAATCTTGGAGGAATACCGTCGGCTGCAGGCAGTCAAAAGACTTCGTGGCCGGCTCTAGCAAGTCAAGGATGACGTGGCTTTTAGGCAGAGATCGCTAAACACTACGCCTCCTTGTAGGAATACTAACAGGCCATAACAAACTAGGTAGACGCCTGTCACTAATGGGTATAAAAGAGAGTCCCACTTGCCATATGTGCGAAGAAGAAGAAGAAACTTCGTCTCACTTCCTTGGCGAGTGTGAGGCGTACGGAAGGCTAAGATTCGAAATCTTCGGAGTCGAAAAACTCCAACAAGAGGAACTTATCGAACTAGAGTGGACGGACATGCTGACCTTCACTAGAAGGTCACAAAGGTTCGGAAAGGAAGACTAGAAGAGGCAATGTAGTTATGTAGAGAGCGGAGGATGGCAAAAAGGGCCCATTGCCTGGCTGCGGCAGCGGCTTCCCCAGGATTACTACTACTACTACTACTACATTGAATTTAGGAAGGATTATACTTGGGCACGAAAAGGAACGCTCGAAGAAAGTAGTTGTGTTTGGTTATTGTTTGCAGTTGACGAATTTTAACAAAAATTTGGTGAATCTGATCTCTGGGTACACCAATACTAATCTTAATTATTATGAACAAAATGAAAAACTATGTCCCTCTGTCCTCCATTTACCCTATATAATAAAAAGTAATTGAATGCTGAATCCGAGTACTCCATTTTCCGTCTTTTGATAAAAATGCATTCGAATGAATACCGTGTCCTCTGGGAAGAAAAATCCATACATTTTCCTCGTATCCGCCATTTCGGATATAGAGTTGTACTCAAGCGTGAGTGTATATTTTATTAGAGATACTGCTGAGGGCCGGGAGAATTCCGAACGTATCAACCCGATACCCACTCACGCACTCTTTTATTCGAGAAGTATGCGAAATTTGGAAAACGTGCTCGTAACAGTGAGTGATGAAAAGCTGACGTTAGACATTTACGCTAGTGGATTACCGGTCCATCCCCGAATTGACATTCTGGAGAGCTGAATCCAAGTTTCATTCCGGAGAGGCCCAGATCGTTAAATTGCGAGGGTTGGTGAACTTGCCAGAGTGTGCGATAAACTCGAGGAAATGTGTCTGCGGAGGATTTTCAAGGTGGAGTGTTTTGATCGATATCAGGAGTGGGATAATAATTCCAACCGGAACTATTTCTCATAGAAAGGCATGTTTTTTCTGATGAATGATTTCTATTTGGGTAAAGACATGTTTTTGAACCATGTTGAAAATTGAAATCTGTTAAGACACTTCAGTAACTTGTATGGGTGATTTTCTGCAGACATATCATTATGGTTGGTGGAGTGATTATTCAATTCATTTGTGTTGAAAATAACGACCGCAGTGAACAAATAATCGACAGCCGATACAAAATCTCAGAATTTTTTCTAGATTAAAACACAATGTTTTCCTGGCGAAGATTTCATCGAAGCTGCAACAAACAAACTCACTATTCTCAAACTCAATATTCACATAGGGTAATCTTCCAATTTTCTCAACGAATCTCATTTGTCAAACTTCCTTTGGTGCATGGGGTAACACGATAGAGTCGTTCCTGCCGATATTGTTATACATTTTTGGCGTTATCCCCATTTTCACTACAATTGGGTTGTTAGAGTCATGGATCCCAATTTGACTCTGTCTTTCATGGAGTGGTTCTGTTTTTCCTTTGATGTAATATGCGGATCCATCATCATGCACCCCCTAAGGTTGAGGCCCGAAAAAAGGAGCTCCCCAGCACTTTTAACGTGCTCAAACGCTCCCTCCCCCCTTCCACCGCCCCCGCTCTCACTGAGCAGATCCTCATCCTGTTGATTAGCGATCAGCAGAATGCTATCTGATCGTTTTAATATGGAGTGCTCAGCCTTTGCGCGCCTGAACTCCCTTATATCTGACATGAGTTGAATTTAACTGACTTGTGAGTTTATTTACTGTGCATGGTGCCCCCCTGAAACTGGCCGAAGGCCCTATGGCTGTGGCTGATGGCCCTAGCTTGTCTGACTGGATTTTCTTAAAAAAGGAATATTATTAGTCATCGTGTGCTGTACCCTTATTGAAGTAGACGTTGCAGTCGCCTTCGACTTACTTCTTCCAGGGTATCGTTATCTCTCTGGTTTACAGGTCGCTTGTATCTGTCTCTGTCTCTCTCGTCTTTCTCACGTCTGTGCTCGTGCAGTTCCGTGAGTAGCGGGTTTTGGTGGGTCTCACTCCCTTTTTCCAGAGTGGTCCCCGCGTGGTTTTTCATCAGTCTGTCGATGTAGTCAGGTTGGATGTCTAGGTCTCGGTAGGTGAACCTGTTTGGCATGTATCGCGGAGCGTCCGTTGCCACTTGTAGGCAGACGTTGAAGAAGGTCTGGATGTCTATATGTGTTTGCGCATTGACCCCTAGCGGTCGACGCGTATAACACTATAGGCAGGAGAAAGGTCCTGATGAGGTGTAGTTCTTGAGCTTAAAGAGCCATGGTACTCCTACGTCCGATCAGCGGTCCCAGCTTATGCCTTGCGGCTTTTCTATGGATGACGTGCCTTTGAAACGTGAGTTTCTTGTCTAGTGTTACTCCTAGGTACACGGCTTCGTTTACCCATGGAGTGTGTTTGTCGTTCATAGTTACATGGACCTCTGGTGTCCTACACGCCTACAAGCGAGTTATTAACTTATATTTGGTCACTCTTCTGGTCATACTCTGGTGAAACGGTTGAAAGACGCTCCATGCACCTCGTGAGCAGATCAATAAGCACTCCGGGTTAGGAAATTCAGTCAGTTATCCGAATACACAGTTCAAAGTTCTTTCGAGAGGTCGTTAGATAACGACCGATATTTTACCTTTTTTACTTTCATATACAGTGACCGCCAAAATGTATGTACCATATGGGAAAAAAGTTTATTATTAGAGTATTGGAAAAAAGTTTCTTGGGAAAAGTTTGTGCATGTCCGATAACCTAAAAATCGATTTTGACACATGTCACGTGATCGCTGGTATGGTGGCAAATTGAAAAAAATTACTATGAATAGGCAAAAAGTCGAGTGAAATGGCAAGATATTGAAAAAAGTAAATCGAAAAAGTTGCTTAGAATTCAATTTTATACACATATACAAAGTTTGAAAAAATAATGTGATAAATTTGAAAATAGCAATTTGTTTAAATATTTCTCTAGCTTTATAAAAATATCAAATTTTCAATTCAATGATAATAACAAAACTTTCTCATTTTCTCCACACCAGAAAGCACTAAATTGAAAAAATTTTGTCAGAACCCTTGCTGTTACATTGGTTCGTATCTAACAGTTATATCAGAATTCCACGATTATTGCGATGATAGGGAAATCCAAGATATCGTGTTTTTCCGATTTTAATCAATTTTTGATGATAATCGTACACGAACGTTAGACTTCACACATAATCTTAAAAATAGTGCCTCAAATTAAATAGGCTAGAGTTTTCAACATTGCATGCGAAGTGAAACGCTCTGGCACGAATATCATCGAAACTTGATTATAACCTGGAAAACACCATGTTTCTAGAGTGTCATGTCATCAAAATGGTCGTGGAATTCTGATATAACTGTTAGATACGAACCAATGTAACAGCCAGGGTTTTGACAAAATCCAATTTTTTTAATTTAGTGCTCACTGGTGTGGGGAAAATGAGAAAATGTTGTCATTCTCATTGAAATACAAATGTTTCAGTATGGTCAAGCTATTCATAAGATAATAATTTGATATTTTCATACAGCTAGGAAAATATTTGAAAAAAATTGCTATTTTCAATTTTCTCTCATTATCTTTTCAAACTTTGTATATGTATATAAAATTCAATTCTAAGCAACTTTTCGAATTAACTTTTTTTGATATCTTGCCATTTTACTCTACTTTTTGCCTTTTCATAGTAATTTTTTTCAATTTGCCGCCATACCAGCGATCACGTGATTATCGGACATGCAAAAACTTTTCCCAAGAATCTTCTTTCCAATACTCCAATAATAAACTTTTGTCCCATATGGTACATACTTTTTGGCGGTCACTGTATATCAACAACGTAGACTTAATTTGTCTTATTTCCACTAACAAAACAATTTTTTCCTTCGTCAACCCTACCCAACTCCGACGTTTTTTCGAACTTTGGCTGCTTATATCTCAGAAACGACACATACAAAAAAAAATTTCAGCCAATTTGACCGAGAGCCAATTTTATGTTTTCGTGCGGGTTCCTTTAACGTACCTTGGTGGTCGGATGTCCTTTTTGCCTTCAGGAACTCATGAGCTCTTGAATTCACTAATTTTAAGTTGTATACACCAACATTTTTCATAAAACTACGAAGCTCGCAGTACCACGTTTTAATGGTATCAAACAAATAGTAGGTGCCATTAAAAAAATATTGTTTTTGACTGTTGAATGTGACACTTGAAAACAAACTGCGGCCGTGGTACAAAATTGTTGTTGTTGTTGTTGGTCATCTGAACTCAGAGTTAACTGCCAATGGAACCATTTCAACAACAAATTTATGTTTCTATTTGAAAAACAAAAGCGTTACCTACTTCTAGCACATCCTGCCAAGCTGAAGGATTAAACGGTTTGTTAGTTGTTACATTATAACCCCACAATAATTTTTAAAATTATTATCCAGCTACGAGTTGACAAACTTCTAATGCACGTCCTACGTGAATCACCCTGTATAAATTGGAAGACGAAAGTCCGGTAAAGAATCGAGTCAAGAGGGAACATACATATAGACGAAAAAGAAAATGTATTTGCTGAACATGTCGAAAACAATTTCATGGAAAAGAAATATTTGGTCATAAAAACTATCTACTCTATGATCCTTATTGCCACATCCACAGTCTCAACATTGTAATCCGAATTATTTATAGGCGATTCGGTCGAAGTCGGTCCATAAAAATCCTTCCACGTCCAGTTGAATTTCCAACTGGAAACACCTGTCAATTCAATGAAAACTACCGAACTATCAATTTATCTTGAATCGACGTTCATGTGAGAGGTGAATTCAAGTTTCATTGCGAACAGAATATTGTAGAATTCAAAATATCATTATGTAAAAGTCAAGAATCAGGAGGTCTGAAAATGGCCTTGGGTATGAACTCGCCATTATCCAATAACGAAACTATGTGCTCTACAGGGTGGCCAACTGAAAACGAAACATCCATTTTCAGGAACTGCGTGAACATTTGAGAAAAACGCTCAGACCCGTCGATTTTGATTAAAGGGGACACCCCTTACAAATAATTCAATAAAATAAAACGTTTTCAAAATAGCATAGAAAATAGATCCTATATTTTTTCAGAGACCTACCCTATACTGATGAGGGCAAAAACCCAGAAATCGATCTATAGGTGGTCCAAATGATTCAATGAACATTTCCATGCAACTAGCAATTGCGGAGACATCCTTGTAGGACTCTGCACGGAAATTCATAAGATGTAATTCAACGTTCGTCGTGGTATTAGCTAGGAAAGTAGTTGTTTTCTGATGGATTTTCGACCCAATTATTCCTATTGTATAGGATTATGGCAATAAGCGTGGTCCTGGTATTGCAGGACATCTTGTTTCTCTCTTGACAAGCTTATTGTGAACAATGCAATGCAGATTTCTTTAATTTGTATTAGTGTATCTTGTTTCTCTCTATATTTTTTCTATCGTGCCATTGACATACGAACCTATCCTGAGCAAGCTTGTGAGTTAAAAAATGCGTGAATTAGTTAGTTTGCTTTCGGCGAATGGCTGAATTTGGCATATGATTCCAACAAAATATGTAATATCGGCCAACCTCGCTTTTGTGGCAGTTAAAATTTAAATTGTTAAAATTGTTTTTTACGTTAACCAGCTGTCGTCCCCTTACAAACGGCAGCCCTCAAAAGTCGAAACTTGTGCGAGCCAAGGATTAACGAGGTCTTACCTTTTAACGTGCGATTCCTAGCACTTTCTCGGGACATCAGATAAAAATCTGTAGTCGCTAGGATTCGAACCTAGCCGACCAGCAGTCAATGGTTTTGAACGCGACAGTCTCAACCACTGAGCTACCTGGCCCTAGTTGGCTTGTTAATAGCTCTCACAGGCGCTTGAGATACTTAACTTGACCGCAGAAACATAAAATAACCATTATTCTTGGTTTTTAACTGTTTAGTATACTATAGTAGATCAAATCTAACTGTGAATCTCCAATAACAATCCAACGAAATTTCGTCGTAAATGTCAAAACATCGACTTTTTTTTCGAAATTTCGACTTTTTCCTCAAAATGTCGACATTTAAGTCTTTTTTACGAATTTTTGATATTAAGTCGAAATCGAGGGGGAAACTACTCTTTCATTAGGTGAACATCATAACATTTCCATTAATTCATTAATAATTTTAAATAAATTCATTATTCGAAATGTCGAAAACTCACCAGAAATTATTTTTGCGCACAGAAAAACATTTGAAAACAGATTCAGAGCTGACCAACTTGAGAACGGTTAGAGATAGACGAATTCTGCGAACTCCAATCGATTTAGAATGGCCGAATTAGTATATACTGAGAATTTGAACAAGAAAAATCTAAAGACAAAAAAGTCGAGTAAGTCATGATAGATAATTTTTTAAACTTCTTTATTTTTCACTTTTCGAATTCGATTCCGAATCTTTGAACGAAAATATCTAAAACTCATCAGAAATATTTTTGGCGACAAAAAAAACGACTTGAAAACTGATTCAGAGCTCACCAACTCGAGAACGTATAAAGATAGATGAATTCTGCTAACGCCAATCGATTCAGAATTGCTGAATTAGAATATATTGGGAATTTGAACGAAAAAATTCGACAGGCAAAAAAGGCAAGTATATCATGATAAATAATTTTTTGAACTTTTTAAATTTCAGTTTTTCAAATTTCAAATTTTTATCCCCGAACGTATTTCGACGTGCTGATTCCGAATCTCTGAACGAAAATGTCGAAAACTCATCAGAAATATTTTTCGCGCCAAAAAACCGTTTGAAAACTAATTCAGAGCTTACCAACTGGAGAACGGTTAGAGATAGACGAAATCTGCGAACGTCAGTCGATTCAAAATGGCCAAATTAATATGTATTATTATTCAATCAAAAGAAATTAAAAATTACTCGAAAAAGTCACATCGAATTGAAATTCGCACTGTTTACGTAAAATTTGGTGGAGTTAGACTGTAAGTTTTTTCAATTTCCTATTTCATGCTCATTCCAAAAATGTATGATTTTCTATGCTCAGATATAAGATTTAGCCGGAAAAAGGTGTTTAAGATAAAACATTTTTTCTGAGATTTTTTATTTTTCATTTTTCGAATTTAAAATTTTTGTCTTCAGACGTATTTTGACGTGCTGATTCCGAATCTTTCTTCGAATGAATGCTGTTAAAATTTCGTGCTCATTCCGAAAATGCATGATTTTTATGTGCTCAGATATAAGATTTAGGAAAAGGGTTTTTAGGTAATTTACTAAGTATTTAAGGTAAAAAATCTAATTTTCTGAAATTTTTTATTTTTCATTTTTCGAATTTAAAATTTTTGTCATCGGACGTATTTTGACGTGCTGATTCCGAATCTTTTAACAATGATGTCGAAAACTCATCATAAAAATTTTTGGCGGCAAAAAACATCTAAAAACTGATTCAGAGCTGACCAACTCGAGAACGGTTAGAGATAGACAAATTCTCTGAACGCTAATCGATTCAAAATGGCTGAATTGGTATTATTGGGTATGTATTTGGGAATTATTTTATGACAAGGTACTGAAAAGAACCTTTCTTCTATTCTCCTTATGTAACCATCCAATCTCCTTCAATTCATTTGATACTCGTTGTCGCCTACTCACACCAAAAATCACACGTGGACATGAGCTTCGAACTTTCTGGGTCTCATTTTTATACATAAGAGTTAAATTATGTCCATACAACGTATCCGCGTAATTGAATTGTAATTATCTTTCATTGCCCCCTTTTTCATTATTTTTCATTAGAGATAATTACTTCACTGCTTTCATTAGGTGTACAAAAAATGACTAGTTATTTCCCCCTCGGCCAAAATGATCTGAAAAAAACTCTTGTAGCACTCCTGCGATTTCGTATATTGGTGTTGTGAATAGAAATCATTTATTGCATTTTTTTTGTACCATGTTTCCCACAACAAGGAAAATCCTGTAATGTTTAGATAACATAGTGAGAATCGAAAGTGGATAAGATAAGAGTTATTAATTTCAGTCCAAGAAAGGAGGAAGCGGCCCAATGTTAAATGTGCAAAAATTAATATCCGAAAAAAAAAAATTAAATACCCTGTATAATATGTCAAAATTAAAAATATGCATTCCAACTCATGTACTGAAAATAATCGAAAGTCATCTCCCTGAGTACCTATAGACAGATCAAATAAAACATGCAAGTCAGCTCTGAAACTTTTCCAGTTCTTTGTCTATTCACCTAACTCACCCTAAGAGCTGTTTATCAGCTACAGAAAAGAGAAAATTCTTCGTCGCAGCTCCCTGTTTTCCCCGAGAAACTTTTCCAAACTCCATTATATAAACGGGCAATCGGGCAAATTCCGTCGGATTTCTAAGGAACACACCAATCATTTAATTCAGCGAGTTTACTTCCAATTCAGCGAAAATGGACACAATTTTGGAGAAACGTACGAATCAATTGACACGAATTGTTCAGAGGAAAAGACTTTGAAGTTGTGAAAGTTGGAATGGACTGATGATTTTGTTGATATTTCTTGCTGAATGATATCAGATTCCTTGAAAACATTCTGATCTTCCTTATTTTTTAACAATAAGTGCAAAAAGTAGCCAGCGGCTACGAAGTTGAGTTTCAAATTAATGAGCGTCCGTCATACCACTTGTTGAAATTAATTTGTTGATTGATATGTGATATGTGTTGGAAAAATTTCATGAAATACGAATTGGAAAGAACATACGGTTGAACACTCTAAAATATATAATTTATTTAATACCAGCATAATAAAAACAATTTTTAATCAATATACACTACACTTAAGGTGGGAGTCGCAATGGGCAATTTTCAGCTATTTTCAGTGACTTAGGTTTTCGTAAACAATTAATGAACCGTTGGAGTATTTCAATTGAAATTTGCTATAGAGGTGACTGAAGGTTCAATACATTTCTTTTGACCCATGGCAACTCTGCAAACTGAATGAGTAGCCAGAAAAAAATTCTCAAAACTGATCAAGTTTGAGGTTATCAATATCGAAAACAAAATTCAGTTTAAATTTATTTTCGAGTTGTGAGCTAGATATTGCCCTCACTTAGATTATTGAGAATGCATCCTAACAAAGAAAGTCGAGAAAAAGTGCCTTGTTTTTGAGTTTTTTAGGAAAAACTGATCGTGTGTATAGATACGTGATATGGCGAGCTGTGGCAAATATATGAGTGGCTCAGTTCAGCTACCGACCGGTAGAGGGAGATTTTACTGCAATAGAAAATATGAATGAAAATTCCATGCCTGGTAACAATATTACAACGTCTTCAAAAAAGGGGCGCACGCGGCGTTGCCATACTTCGACAAACCTTTCAGTTATTAGTGCTCATTGGACTCAATGAGATTTCTTCAAATCAGAGTCTCATAATTCATTTGAAGTTCAATTTTGGGCATTTTGTCAGATCATTTATTATGCAATAAGGAGTACATGTATAGAATAAAACTTATTAAATGATAATAATAATAATACTTACTTATAAACACACAGAGAGTGCGGGTAGAGGACGGATATTATTATTAATATTTGCCGTGGCGCGCTTGGGGCGATTTTTGTTGGCGTCTTCACTTTTCAGCTGTAGGAAAACTAGGAAAAACTTTCAGTACCACCCTGGGTGATCGGTCGCACTATATGGATACCTTGTTTTGTAGGTTTCGTTTTGCATACCTATCTCTGATCTCTTTTGTGATTATGATCAGATTCTATTCAAAATTGGTTGTGGGGGCTTTTAGAATCGGAGATTAAAATTTTTTAACAATTATTCCTAAAATCAAGATGGCGGCTACACGATGTCGGAGTAGTTATGGTAATTATGGCCTGATTCTATTGATTTGGTATTTGGAGGTTTTTGGGGTCGGAGAATATGATTTTTCGTCAAAATTCATGAATTCAAGATGGCGGAATAGTTTTGTGATTTTGAACCAATTCAATTAAAAATTGGTATGTGGGGGCTTTCGGAATCGGAGATTATAATGTTTTTACAGTTATTCCTAAAATCAAGATGGCGGCTACACGCTGGCGGACGAATTATTATGAATGTGGTCCGATTTCATCCAAATTTGGAATTTGGGGGTTTTTGGGGTAGGAGAATATGATTTTTTTGTCAAAACTCATGAATTCAAGATGGCGGAATAGTTTTGTGATTTTGACCCGATTCAATTCCAAATTGGTATGTGGGGGCTTTCGGAATCGGAGATTATATATTTTTTTAAAGTATTCCTAAAATCAAGATGGCGGAGAAGTTATTGTGATTATCGCCCGATTTCATTGAAATTAGGTATTTGGAGGTTATTGGGTCGGAGAATATAATTTTTTTGTCAAAATTCATGAATTCAAGATGGCGGAATAGTTTTGTGATTTTGACCCGATTCAATTCAAAATTGGTATGTGGGGGCTTTCGGAATCGAAGATTGTAATTTTTTTTTTACAATTTCTCCTAAAATCAAGATGGCACCATCGGTAAAATAGTCATTCGAATTTGGTTGGGATAATTATACATAATAAAAAAAATTCAAATGGACTCCAGAAAAATAGGAGCATCTCTATCAGTTGAAGTTGACATTTTGGGGAAAGCAGCTATCTTTCTTCTCGTAAATACACACACTTATCAAGAAATCAAACACAATAAAACAATACTAGGTACCGTACAAACAAAACACGAATGGATAAATCAGTAAATCACGGCTCACAGCTTTCTAACGGCTCTGAACTACGAAAACGATTGAACTGACAACGTTGCATTGGCAGTCTACCACCGAAAACGAGGTATTACCGGAATTCCTACAACGCTGACTTTATCAATGAAGAGGGAGGTAGACACTTGTACGGTTAGTTGTATAACTATTTTATTTTCGTGGCGCAGTGAATCGGGTGCTGACACTGCCATCTGTAGTTTTTAGGTAGTCAAGGGTGTTGGAACTCCCACCTTAAGAGGCCATGCGGGCGATCACGTTTGGGACGCTTTTGAAGGTAAAAGAGTCAATTGGTAACTCAAAAACGGTTCGTCTTATCGATTTCAAACAAGGTCAGGCTTCCAGAGGAAGTTTGATTCTACGTACGTGTTGTAATGGAATTTTCAATCCACTTTTCACAAAAAAATCTCAAAAATGTCTCAAAAATGCACTTATTTTGAAGCAATTTTTAGATGAACAAATAATTTCAAAAATGCATTACAGCACGTATATAGATAAACGTTTTACCTTTCTTTTTATACCAAATTCATTTTGATCGGATAAAGATTGCTTCAAATTTTAATGGAAGAGAAATACCACTACATCTACTTCGACTATCCATAAAAAGAGTCTTGAGGTGCTGCCGCAGAGATAGTTACATATAATCAAACGTCCGCTAGAAGCCTATCCTTGTTTGATATCGATACGACGAACCGTTTTTGAGTTATCGACTCTTTTACCCCAAAAAAACGGCCAAAATGTGATCGCGCTCATGGCCTCCATTTATATGCAACCAGTAGAACTTCGCTTCACTGGACTAGTATCTTCAATCGGAATTCAGACTTGTCCCCCTGGCGACTTAACGCAGCGTTATATGATTGGAAGGAACCTTCTCGACCTCTTCTAGATACTACTGTTCATTTCCAGATGGATGTAGTCGCTATTCGGAATCCTGCGTCAGTTATAGCCAAAGTGACTCATACGAAATGGAATGTTGTTCACGACTTGATCCATTTCTTCGGTTACAGATTCCAGAGACGGTTTGGATTCGCCACCAAATTTTAAGTAGGTATTGGAGAGTTTAGTATTAGGTCACGACCTCTGTCGGAAAATATTTGAATCTGTCGAGCAAGTGCTAGCACGTGCTACTCAACTGTTTTTTGTTTGTGTACAACTTAACCTGTAAATATCACAGTTATTTATTCACTTCGATATTTTGATAACACTTCAATATAACACTTGAGAGATATGAAAAACAATCGAGGGAATTACAATAGTCAAACACGATAAAATTGAACGAATCTAAAAATGACGATGATTTCATATTTTCACATAAACAAATGTAATCAAACATAGACTGCCTTAGTCGCCATTTTCCTAGCGATAGTAGCGACATCATCGGTCGATTTACTCTCCTATAGTAAGGCCATGATATGCAATGTTCATTATAATCACATTTTCACTACATTATAATTTCACAAATAATACCCATTCAAATGAACTTGCACATACGTATTGTGTGGTACAAACTCTATGTTCCGTGATGATGAGCACATGACAGGTCCCTCGAACATGTGCTTTCCTCGTTCTCACTAGCATTTGAGCATTTATGATTTATAGTAAAAAGTTCTCGCACAAGCTTCGACTTTTGACGGCTGTTGTTCGTAAGGGGTCGACAGCAGGCCAACGGAAAAAATAATTTTAACAATTATTTTCATCACTTCGGCGACTCTTGCCGCCAAAATGGACCTAATTTGTTTTCTGTCAGAATACTAGAAAATGAAGTTCTCTTTGGGTGGATTCATAAGAATAATTTGGTCACTACTGCAAAACTCATATATATTTCAACTTGATTATTGCATAAAAATTTTGAAAACACTTCTTCAATTCATAAGCATGAGTACTTGACAAGTGACAGTTTACAATTTCTCATTACAAGACATTTTTTCATCTACCATACTTACTCATTTTCAAAATAAATCCCAATAACATTCTGGATATTTTGGATTTGGTCATAGACTACGATTATTTACAAGGATTTCAATAAAATATGTTGGTTCGTACAACGGCGTGCTAGGGCCATGAAATGTTTTTAATACTTGAGTTTAGTATCTTTCATCTGATTCTTCTATCTCGAAATCTACAGAAAGTTGAAATTTTCTTTCATGTAACCTCTGATATTGAACATATCAATATCGGATGAAACTCATTCTACCTGCGAACGAAGAAAATCAATCCCTCATGGCACTAGACTCAAACTTTTTGATTATGTGCCGGCAAAATTTATCGCTCTAGTTCGAATGGCTTTGGATATTTTAATTATTTGTGGGAATGAAAATAGGAAAATTGCAAGCTGGCGCCAAAAACGAATTGATTGCTCTTACTGACCTGGATAGGATCGTCAGTTTTCACCGTCGAAGCAGAAAAATTGAAGTTAGGATTTATGTATTTTAATTCAATAATATTTGAAGCTTATTTCTACAAACAAAGAAAAGTCAATATAAGGCGCCAGCATTAAAAGTCACACTTTAAAACCAGTGTTGAAAATATAGACCAAGCTAAAGAGGTTTTCCCCCCACAAAATAAAATACCCAAATGGCCTATACTAATTTTAATGAGATAGTTCGTAAATGAAAATCCCGGTTTTCGCCCCAGCAAAATCGCTTTGTGGAATTTTTTAAACAAGAAATACAACAAAAATTACAACTTTTTTATTTTTTTGCAAATATCACAAAAAGTATTCAAGGAATCGTTTTACAGTCAACGAAACTTTTGTAGAGAATTATAAAACCTATGAAATGGTATTTTATACGACCGCATCGGAGCATTTTCCACTTAGAAAATCCGGGAAAACCTCGAAAAAGAAACCATTTTTCGAAAATTCATAATTTTTATAAATTCGAAGCTGAACAAACAATATTGCGGAAACTGGTAGATAATAACATGTGATTAGTCAGAACAACAAATTTTTGGCTGCCTGTCCATGAGTAGAAGTTTCAACTAGGGACTGTAGATGTCACACTGTTTTGCCGTACGGTACTAATTCAAATTGCATTCGTTTTGATTTCAAGAGATTCCATGAAATAGTCCTGACGAGGGGAAGATCACGAAAAGCTGTGTTTATACCAGTACCAGTATCTCTGTACTACTCATAATTCGTAATATATTAGATAAGTAGACAAGTATTCAATACATACATTTTTACGCACCCTAACATAGGTACTTCCTCTGAACGTCCCGGATACATGTTATATTTCGACTAGTTGGGACGTCCCACGGACCCTGGCTGGATACTGGAAAGGACCACAATAATGGGATGTCTCAAGATCAGTTCGGTACCGAGGACATCCCTGGGTTGTCCCAGAGATGTACCATCAGCTATGGCTTTCACCGGTTATCATCTGCGGACATCCCTGGAAAGTCCTAAGCATGTCCGTGTACCGACGGTACTTTCTCGAACTGTTTTGTCAACTGTTTATAAAATGAAGTGAAAAGTTAATGTGGTTTCCATTGTTTATTACAACAACAATTGCGGCAAAAAGGTAATAATTAATTCTTGCATTTTGAGAATTTGATTAGCGATATTATAATCTCATGTATCTGTTCTTTGATTATTAAAAAAAAGAAGCATCGGTCGGCGAGTGCAGTAATAATGGGTTCTTATAATTTTGACTGAAAAATTATTATGACTCATATAAACGATCGTATAAAAAGTCAAATGCTTTCATTTAGTATTCAATGGAAAAAATGATTGTGCGTAGTTAGATGTTGAATAATATAAATTTATTTTACCAAATTTTTTTACAAATTATTTAAATTAAATTTGCAAAAACTGTAAAGAATATTTTAAAAATAAAAATGAATGTTTTTAACCAGAGTTTTAACAATATTTATGTTCCAATGAAAAGTTAACGCAGTTCAAGGGAATATATTATTATATCGAGCAGATTTTGGCGAGTTTTTCAAAGGTATCAGTTTCATGATTTTGATTTATTATTTCAATTTCATCGTAATTTATCGACAAAATTCAATGAACTCCTTCTTTGTATTACACAAAATAATGATAATTAAGTGATAATAATTCAATTCAATTTATAACAACTTATCGTCCGTAAACCGACTTTACAGGCAACCAATTTTTTTCCAATTTACCCTTTTCACACCACTATTCGCATTGATGGTGACGTTTTTACATGAATAACAACTGAAAAATAGAACATTTTAGTTGTCAATGTCGAAAACATATTTGAAATTCAACGGCTTATTAATTTTCCGAACCGTAATATTATTGTGAATTGAATTTCAAGGCAATTATTTCATTCAAATAATAAAATATCAGGTTGATATTCTCACAGAAAATTTGTAAAGGTCAGATTAAATATCGAACTGTTTGGCTATTTCATTGTTTTTACATTCATTACCTGCTCTTTGGCATTTCATTTCTCTGATTCAGATACTGAGTTTATTGGTGCTTGAAGTTGTAACATTCTCCTTTATCCACAAGGCAAAAAGTCAATGGAATAATGAAAATACCCATTCAGTTCATTCATCGTTAGTTATTTCATTCACTCATGCTTCAGCTCCCACACCCCTAAGAGTCAGATAGTTCAGGTCTACAAATAGTCAAAAAGCAGCTTGATGATTCCTATAATTTTCTTTCTTTAGTCGGAGATTATTGAAATAATTTCAGTAGTCGGATACACACATTTTCATCAACGTAACCAATGAAAAACCTACGATTGGTATGTTTTGGGCATAACGCATGATATTTTTGGTGAAAATTAAAAGAAAAAGTTATTGTTATCTAGTGAATAATAATTTCTCGAAAGAATTATTGAAATATTATTTCACCTCTCCCATAATAGACTAAAACAATAAGTTGTTCATGAATGGTACTATCAAAGTATTCTATTTGAAATCAGGAAGATTTCATTAATTTTCATTCACAATGTGTAGAAAGCTATTTTCCACGCCCTGTACATTATAGGTTGATTTGAGATATGTCGTTCGAGAAAGTCACCAATATGGAATACTTGACCAGAAATTAATTTCAATAGGACTTGCCAAGACGTTGTTACTTCAAATTATATGAATAAAGAATATTTAAGGCTATAAGTTCCAGTAAACATATATCCCAAGATGAATACTAACCGCGTTACAGGGTGTTGAAAGTGACAAAAATTGTTGTTTTCTATTCTTTTAAATTGTTTTTTCCGTTAACCAGTCGTCCCCTTACGAAAACAGCAGCACTCAAAATCCGAAACTTGTGCTACCCAAGGATTACCGAGGTCTTACCTTTTAACGTGCGATTCCTAGCACTTCCTCGGGCCATCAGATAAAAATTTGTAGTCTGTAGAATTTGAACCTACACGACCTGAAGCATCAATGGCTTATTTAACTTCAAATATCTTGAAAACCGTCGAAATTTTTGATAGGTAAATCTGATTCTTTTTTGAATGCCTCTATTTAGAGTTACAAACACAGGGTTTGCATTGACGTTTTAAACTCAATGCTGTCAGGTGACACACCAAATTTCATTAAGAAAAGTTGTGCCGTTATGGAGTTATTCTGGAAAATATTTTTTTTGGTCACTTTCAATACCCTGTAACTAGGTTTATAACTAATTTTATAATGGTATAAGTACCATTGCACTATATGACTCTTTTATTCTGGGGCACCCAGTAGATATTTTCTTCTTTCCTTCTAATCTCCATCATTCGCACTTTCTTGACCTCTGTCCTCTTCCTCTTCTCTTTCCATTTCTTCCTATCTCTTTTCACAATGATCTCACTGTTCCAAAATAATTTTTCTTCAAGGCTTTGGTGGAAGAACAGATGCGAGGCAACTCCAATCTGAACCAAATGCCCTTTCCTCACCATCATATTTATCCCTGTAGGTATATGTGTTACTGTTTTTGTAATAATGTAAAATAAGGTGTGCAATAGTATTATTATTATATCACATTACTAAATGGTAAATATCGATGTTTTCTTTTTCCATCTTCATTAATTTCCTAACTTTGGGCATAACTTTCGGAAATATGTTTGATACTGATTGTGAAAAATATCATAAATATTTAATTTGAAATCGTAAATTCTTAATGAACCAAGTTCAGCTTATCACCTGTAACATACTCCTCTTCATAAGAACTTCGATACTTCACGCATCAATATCGGATAAAACTCATTCCAGCTAAAACGGAGAAAATCTATTCTTTATGACACCAAACTGAAACTTTTTGATCGTGTGTTGGCAAAATTTATGGTCCTAGTTCGAACAGCTTTCGATATTTTATTAATTGATATAGTGAAGAGAAAAATTGCAATCTGACGTCAAAAAGAACTAATTGTTCTCGCTTTCTACAATGTATTTATATCTTTATCGGGGCGTTTCAGCAGATTTTCTCTGTTGGATTGAAAAATTATGGTTTCGTGAAAAAGAATCGAAGCGTTAGTTTTTCATTGATGAGGACTTTGTGCTTTATGATTCTTGTTTTCCAATGAATTGAGAAAACCGAAGTGCAATGGAAAAAGATGTTGAAATAACACGCCTTGTGAACATGAAACGTTTATGGAACATTTCAAAAGTAATGTAATTATGAATAAATGAAACATTTTTCAGAAATATATCCAAAATATTTCAGAGTCATCGAAACAATTTTGGAACAACCCAACATGGATTATTTTAATATATTCAAAAGCATAAAATGTTTACATCATTTTGCAAAATTGAAACATTAAAATGTTCGAAATATTTATTCTCGCTTTATTAACAAACTTGAAGTGTCTCTTGAATATTCCTAAAATGGTTACTAATAAAATGTTTCTTTGAAAGGTCTCTGAGAGCACACATCTTCAGTTTTCGATATATACCTACCTGATTCAATAAAAAGGCATTTCAGAAATAGAAAAAAGTTTACTAGGGGTGTTATTTTGTCACTACACTTCTTCCTAGGAACTACGAACAATTACACAAAATTATATAGTGTGCTCTGCCACCAATGGAATTGGAATACTGAGTGAAATTTGAAGATTTGGACACTGAGACTTAGTACTCCTCCGTCACGTGGAACTGAAGCTGGTGATTTGAAATAAAGTTTTAGCATGATTCCTAATAGAAAATTGTAAAAATAAATGATTTTTGAAAAAATTATATCACAACAGCACCAAATGAAAGTTGGTGTCGAATAAACTTTCCGTGTCCTCGAACAGATTGTTCTTTTGCGCTAAAACTGCATACGTAGAGAGTTGAAACATAGGCGTTCGATACAGTCGCACCCTGTGTGAGTTTCAATAATTTACTCAATTCGAATTGGTTGAGCGTTTACGATTAACTCATTGAAGTAAGGTTATTGATTTGTTTCATCAATCTGTAAAAACCTTTTTTGTGTTTTTTAATTATTACAATTATGAAGTTGTAGTGTGTAGGATTAGCGTATACAATACAAAGCCTATAGCCATAATATTTGCTACAACCGGATATTCCTGGAAAAGTAACGCATTTTTTATTCCTATTACGAGTCTAAAGAAAGTTTGATTTGTTCAAAATTTGTTTTTGTAATAGAATTTTATTATCAACTAGATTTATTTTAAGATAAAAATACAAATTAGTAAACTCATAACCTAACTTTGGAATATACGAATATTCCAGAAATTGCACGTTATCTAACATGAAATTTACACCCAGCCTTGAAGCAATTTCAATTTCCATTACAATTTCCTCCTGCAATAACACACCTACAACAGAATGAAACAATTTATAGCTTCTGTGACCTACTTACTCAGAACATTCGCCTTTTTAACAAAATGCTGCGTCCTTATATTTTGTATTCAGGAAGACATCTTTATCAGTTCCCGTGAAACAGGAACTTTTACATAAGGATTCAAAAATATGAGAACGTCCATCATTATCTGATACGCAGCAATATAGAAATACCTTTCTCCACAACCGCTACAGTATTGCCAATTCTGAAATCATATTTATTAAATTAAAGAAATCTTCATTGCATTTTTCACAATAAGCTTGTCAAGAGAGAAACAAGATGTTCTGCAATACCAGGACCACGCTTATTGCTATAATCCTTCACAATATTTCCACAAAATGGAAAATATGAGGCAAAAATTCTACAGAAAACAACTACTTTCCTGGCTAATACCACGACGGACATTGAACTACATCTGATAGATATTTGTGTAACGTTCTTCCAAGAACTGGATAATTTTTGCCGAAGTCAGATGTAATTCAATGTCCGTCTTGGTATTAGCCAGGGAAGTAGTTGTTTTCTGTCGGATTTTTCCACATTGTGGAAATATTAGGAGAGAAGTGTACTTCGACATTGTCGATTTTACTATTTCATTTAGTATTTTCAATTACCAACATTCAAAAAATAAATCATCAAAATCGGAATAGTTTTAATCTATTCCGGGACAGGTATAGCGGTCCTGCACTGATTATGTATTGTTATTATTGTTAAAATTGTTATTGTTGTTAAAATTGTTATTTCCATCAACCGACTCGAGAGACTTGTGCAAGCTAGGAAAGATGAAAGATGATTGAACGAAAATAAAAAAGGACCACGCACAAACCTTATGGGAAATGGCTTTCAATATCCTGATCAAAAGTCTCCACGGGCACAACGAAAAATAATGGATAGTTTTTGAGAAAAAAATTGGTCAAAGTCGGCAAAATGAGGAATTTGTAGTGGTTCGTACGAGACTCTCGTTTTCGAGAGTCTCGCATGGTCTCGTCTCGTTTTCGAGACGAGACTCGAGACGATACTCGGACAAGACGAGACGAGACTTTTGTTGGTCTCGTCTCGAGTCTCGTGCATGAGGTCTCGCGTCTCGCGCGAGAGTCTCGCAGGTGGATATTTTTATGTGCGGACTCGAAAAGCCAATAAAAATATAAAAAAAAAACTGAATGAACATCATTTTCTTTCAATAAAAAATTATTAGTATAATACCAAGAATTTCTTTTAAAAGTCTCTGCCGGCGTTATCGGATCGGTTGACGGTAATCACTTTGTCTTTCTGATATGTAAGTGTCCTATTGTGATCGAAATAAATAAAGATGATTATTGAAAATAAAAGTTCAAAGTTCAAGTTTAGTTATTCGTTGTTCGGTGTGGATAGTGGTAGTTGTTCGAATTTTTGAGCGTGCTGAATTGTGCCAAGTTAATTCAAAATGAGCCGATTCAAGAGGAAAAAAAGCGAACTTTTGACTTTAGAAGGTGAATCAAATTCCGGTGATTTTTCTAGTGGAACTGAGGATATTTACATACCAGACAATATTAGTTTGAGTGGTACTGTGACTGAAAGTGAATTGTCGTCTTCGTTAAATAGCAGCCGCTCTTCATCTCGCATGCAAATACAAAACGACTCTCACAAAAGCAAATTCGATACTTATTTCAACATTGATTTGAAAGGGACAAATCGAGATAAAATAGCCAGGTGATGAATATGTTTAATTTCGAAGGAAATTAAAATGTCACGGGGAAATACTACCGGATTAAGAAAACACCTACGCAGTAAACATTCAAAAGCATATTTCAAAATATATCCAAATGAGCTTCAAAAATATTATTCTATGCCTCGATGTAATAAAGAAACAGATATACTACAATGGTGGAAAATTCACGCTTCTGAATTTCCTATTCTATAAGTTTAATGACACGAGATCTCTTAAGTATACCGGCTACTTCAGTCCCGGCGGAAAGATCATTCTCACGTGCTGCATTAACTATAAGAAAGCATCGAACTCGCCTCAACAATGAATCTGCACGATGTTTGTTATGCCTAAATGACTGGGTAAAAAACAAAATGATTTGCAACCGAGAGGGCTAAGGGTTGTTTTTTATCTTTGACTTTTTCAGTTATTTCATTTATAAAATAATGTTAGGTTTTTATTTTCTTTAGTTGTATTACTTAATACATGATGTTATTTTTAACATATGTAATTTTCTCTTCCGACTCTTATATTATAGCAAGTATTCAGGTATTCCTTATTGCACTGATGCAATAAGATTATGAATGATGAGATTTCGATACTTTTACGAGACTCTCGTGCGAGAAACGAGACGAGACGAGACTGGAGGCTGCGAGACGAGACTTGAGACGAGACTCATCATTTCATTGGCGAGACGAGACAAGACTTTATGAAAATCTCGTCTCGTTGGTCTCGTGCGAATCACTAGGAATTTGATATAGTAAAACGGGAGAAATAGACCGTGTTATTTTGCAACTTTATTGGAAATTGTAGCATGAGCTTTAGCAATTCTTTCATAAGTCTTGTGTCTTTACAGCACCGTTTGCCAATGATTGCAGACTATACAGGGTGATGCATAAAGCCATATTCCGAGGAATGATGAAATAATGTTTATAACATTACGAAAACAACATATTATGAGAAAATTAGTCCATGGATATGAATATGGTTCTATAGAAGATTGATATATAGGGGGTAATACAGTGGACAATAATGGAAGTCAATTGTTTTACAAAATATATACGAAAAAATGTGTCGCAAGATTTATTGAAGAATAACATATTTTAGAATTTTATTACAACGAATAATATACATTGAAACAACAATTAATCAACAAAACACCATGAAAGACTTTGTTGCACAAACTGAAACGCATTCAATCAAGAATTTCCATTTCGATTTCCCGCATCGATAATGTAGTCCAACAAGTTTGTTAATGGATACTTGACATTTGATTCATGTGCACCCAATGCACCAAAGAACACTTGATATATTAGCACATGTGCCCAGTGTTCTGGCACCTGTCTTACAAGTACCATATAACCTGTTATATGGTTATCATTTTCATTTGTGTACTGTATCCACATTTTATATTTTGTGTCGTTGCGATGACGGGAAAAAACTCGGAAACACAGTAATCCGGAATATCGAAGTGAGGTATCGAAATGAAGTTAATTTGGTGCTTGCTGATCTTGTATACAAGATGTAACCAGTCTCAATTGATATGTACCAACAGTCAAATCTCTTAAATAGTCCAGAGTCAGCCTAGGAAAATAAGGAAAATGATGATGGTCCAATGGTATCTATCTTCCACGTCTCCTCCTGAGATTTTCTTCCTCTATTATGTTCTGTACTCTATTTATCTGGCGAGATCTTTCCAGAATCAGTTGGGCTAATTCTGCATCTGCTCCTCTCATTTCAATCACTGGGTGGTATTTGTTAATAATTGCTCCACCAATAAGAAGAAAGTCTCTTAAATGATAAAAATGATGGGTTGATATTGTGGTCGAAAAAAGATTGATTTCATGTGTCCATTCAATTATCCACCGGGTTTTGGTCACGAGGCGAGAGGCATTAGCCTCTTCAGTAGTAGGTTGTTGTTAGGGCTGTCCACTGTAGGGCATATGTACAATACCTAATTCTTGCAGAGGAGGAATGGCGTCTCTATAACCATGATCGACAACAAAAATTTCATCCTCAACCAACCAGTTTCTATACCATTAGTATATTATACATTAATATTCTTTCATTTCTCGGAATATGGCTTTATGCATCACCCTGTATAGTCTGCAATGATTGGCAAACGGTGCTGTAACGACACAAAACCTATGAAAGAATTGCTAAAGCTCATGCTACAATTTCCAAGAGGCATAAAGTTGCAAAATAACACGAGCTATTTTTCCCGTTTTACTCTACCAAATTCCCCATTTTGCCGACTTTGAGCAATTTTTTTCTCAAAAACTGTCCATTATTTTTCGTTGTGCCCGTGGAGACTTTTGATCAGGACATTAAAAAGTTCATCATACCAAAAAATCAGAAGAATTCACCGAAAGCCATTTCGCATTAGGTTTGTGCGTGGTCCTTTAATGAGAAGCTGTAAACATTATTCGATTATTTTCGCAAATTGATTTTATTGTAATATTGAATACAAAATTATCAGAGTCATAATATGAGTAATAGTTCATCGACACTGCGGGACGTCTTGAGTGGATTTGGTGGCGCATTAGCCTTTACAGAAACAAGGAAACCCGAAAACACCAGCAACACCTTAATTTTTCCCAACAAACATAACGAAAATTTTTAAGATACGTGTTCCAGCTGTAGCGGAATAATCCATGACAAAAATCATCCAACTTTGTTGGTCAAGGAGAATTTCATCAGGCGTATTGACTTCTGGTGGCCTGAGAATGATGAATGTGTAGTTTCCATAAATTCTGCAGTTGATATGTTTTCTCTCAAAACAATCCGTGTTGAAAGTTTGCTCGTCATCAGATATATCATTCAGTATAGCTTAAAAGTCACTGTTACTTTTCATTTTCTTTCTCATGACGGTCAACTAATATTACCATTGATGTGGATAAGCCTAGGTCGATTAACACTTCACATATTTGCACTCTAAATGATATAATCACAGTGATGGAATTCTGGATATCCTTCTCATCTTCATCTAAGAAGAGTCCTCGTCAGGTGATGATAAAATCATATAGTAATCACAAAGGCAAAGATTTCTCGTCGTAAATGGAAGATGAAAGGGTTTTTATGGGTCATGCACTGTTCAAGCCATCGTTTTATCTCCGTAATAAAAATCTCTTATGCACCACTCATACCATAAACTTCGAGTGAGGGCAAAATGAAAACAAACATGTTCGCAAACTACAAGAGAACGGAATGAAAAGCGGTTAAACCTGTTTTACCTCTATCGTATCATATTAAATCCCAGGTAATGCTCTCAGAGAATATCGTCTTTTAAGTCACGCAGTCATATTGGATTTTTGTTAAAGAAGAGTTAGAACCTATTTCCAAGAAAATGTGCTCACGACTAGCCACAAATCACAACTAGGATGCACTGGGAAGGAAAACTACAGCTTCTACACATGTTATTCAGAAATTGTAAGTTGAAATTAAGATTAATAAAATGTAATTCGGAAAATATAACTTCAGGATTATTATTTGTAATTCAGAAAGTTAATTCCAAATTTAGATCTCAGAAACTGTATTTCAGAAATAGTACAGTAAACACAGACAAATGTAAGGCGTTTGAAAAAAAAATCAATGCCCTGTATCTCAGAAAAGAAGCAACTCCGAACATATGTTCATAAAAACTTTTTTTCTCAAAACGACTTAACGAATCATCCTCTGTAGTTTCGTATCGTAAATAGAAACACGAGGGAAACAAATAAGCACTGTTCTGAAAAATCAAATTCTCGGTATGTTATCCCCAGGAGCCACTCGTCAAAATATCTTCATTTTACTCCAAATCGATATACTTTTCAACTCTATTCAAGGCTTGTATGCGAAAATGGGGCACCTACATCTGTCACTAGCTGACGGTCTAATTGCTTCGATTAGGTTCAACATTGGGGAGTATGGATTCAAACGAAGAATAGCACAATACATTCTCTGATGAGAGTTACATGATGGTGCGTTTTTCAAATAACCTTCCCATTCTTAGTTATGTTCAAAACAGTCACACTGAATGAAAAATTAATCACGGAAACTCGTGCATTTGGCAAATGCATCAAACCAAACAGAATTTTAGAATTACGAGTCCGTTAGGACGAGCGGTAGCTTTCGTTTTCTCCAAATTGACGACTCCACTGAGATATTGTTACATTAATTCTCTGAACATACTCAGCACTTATAATTAATTTTCTCCAGGAAATATTCACACTGCGAATGGATGTATTATACTTGGGAATTGTTAGTGAATCTGCTACTACAAGAATGGCGTTCTATTACAAGAACAATCTCTGTTTCTCTCTCATCTCCAAGATTGAATTAGATTTCAACATCCACTCGTTATATTATGAGCTTTGTACTATGCAGCAACAATGACGTGCATTCTCGGGTTGAACTCTCCCAGAATTCTAATGGAACTGGAGACATTAATATACAAGGTGGCCCATTAGTGCTAGGAAGTACAATATCTCGCCTATAAAAAGGAGTATGATAAACTGTTTCAGATAAAATTTATATGGTTTACTTAGTCGCTTATTTCAAAATTATTTTGGAATATACAAAGTGTTCCTTCAAAGCGGGGCAATACAAAGCATCATTTTTTTAAATGGACCACCCTTGTAAATTTTTTCACCGTTGAACTGAGTAAAATGTTTTACATAAGGTGGTATTTTCTTTTTTCGAAAATTTTGCGGCGTTGTTAAATTATTGCTGAAAGTAAGAAAATCTTCTGAAAAACAGACCACCACAAATGCCATCATGAGTGAGATGAAATGTCGGTGTCGGTATGGACTAAAAGTTACATTTCTCAAACAGAATATTTTATACAGAGACATTAACTTGACAAACTTCGAATATCAAAAACTTGATTTTTTTAAATGAAACACCCAGCATATTATTCGCTATTTTCTAGAACTATTTAATCCCTACAAATTCGAATAACATGATATAGTCTCTAAAACTACCACTTTTTGAGAAATTTGTAATTCAATTTGTCAAAAATTGTACTTCCATTTACGTAGGCCGGCTGGGATTTTGACACTTGGTTACTGTTACTGGAATTTAACATAATTGCAATGTCAAAATTAAAACTGAAAATTGGCTGGGAAAAGTTAAAAAATTAAATTAGGACCAGGTAGCCGAGTAGTTCATAGTTGTGGTTCATAGGGGGACGACAGCAGGTTAAAGGATAAAAATTTTTTAATTTTTTTCTTTATAAGACAAAATAATTGAAACGATTTTAAAAATAAATACCTATTAGAAATTTATAACAACTGCTCAAGTGACCACCGACTACTTCCAAACAATAATGTATTCAGTTTTCAAATTCTTCATTCACATGCTGACTGGAATATTTTGGAATACGTCCTTAATTCTATTTTCCATATCTTCCTTTGTAGATTGGGGTGTTCTATAAATTTGATCTTCAACGTAGCCCTACATAAAAAAGTTAATTTTTGTCAAATCCGGTGAGCGAGGTGGCCACTTAAAAGGGCCTCCTCTACCGATCCATTTTCTGGGAAATTCAGTGTCTAAATAATTATCAACAGGAATATGGACCAACGATGCAATTTCCAATTATGCCGCCCCATACATTTAGGGGCTATTTTGGCTGACTGGTGGTTCGAAAGCAATAGGGTTTATCTGTTGAATAATAATGGAAATTATGTCTATTCATAAACCCATTTTGATGAATGTTGCTTCATAGAAAAATAACACAAAATTAAAAAAAGCTCTGTATTGTAGCAACTGTTGCTGAGCCCATTCACAGAATGTTACTCTTTTCTCAAAATAATTATTAACTCTTGATGTAATCAAATACGCGGATGAAACTTATTCTTCTTCAAAATTCTTTGTATGACAGTCCGGCTTATGTCAGTTTGTTTGGATATTTCTCTATGCGAGATATGAGGATCTTCTGTAACTTTCAAGAGGACAGTTTCTTCAGTTAATGCAGTTTTGGTTTTTTCTAATTTTTCATATGTGACATTTCCTGTTCGAGTAAATCGACGAAGTAAATTTTCAAACGCTTCCTTTCTGGGTTGTCGCCTGATATCTGGATATCATTCATCATAATTTCTGGTCGCTAATAAACAGTTTTTATCACTTGCGCCTAGTACGAAAATCATATCGGTCAATTCTTTGGTGGGGAAATTCATTTCAAATGCTATATATTATTATGAAACGATAGATACAAAATTAAAAGACAGTAGTTTTTGTTTTATAAAAAACTTATCGATCATCAAATGTCAAATTTATAGCTCGCTTTGACAACAGTTTCATTGCGCATGGTGCACACGAAAACCATCACTTGCCTTATAGAGATGCGCCTGACTCATTTATTTGCGCACCATGAACCAGCAATAACTTGACAACGCCGCAAAATTTTCGAAAAAACGAAAAACCTTCTTATATGAAACATTTTGTTCAGTTCGAAAGTGAAAAAATTTACAGGGTGATCCATTTAAAAATTTGAAGCTTTGTGTTGTTCCGCTTCAAAGGAACAATCTGTATATTACGAAATATTTTTATAATGAGGAATAAAGTAATCCATATAACTTTTATCTGAATATTCCTCATGATAGACGAGATATTGTACTTCCTCGCACAATGGGTCACCCTGTATATGAAGTAAATATGCTGGTGCTCGGAGTAAGTCATCACTGGCACGTTCCTCTAATGCTCCTATCTGTTTCGATTCAATTACGCCTCTTTCCGTAAGTGAAACATTGGGCAAAATTCACAATGACCCTCTCGTAATTCGAAATCGATAGTCTGGCGGACCCGCCGTGACTAATAGAAACGTATTGAGGGGGAGCGTTGTACATATGGAGGCCAGGGGAGATAAAGGGATAATTTGGTACAGGTCTAATTTACTAGCATTTGTATATACATTCAACCTCATTGGTTTAATTCGTTTAATTGACGTGAGAGAGGATAGCCAACTGGAATAAAACAGAACAATATTCTACTTCATCACTGATAATGAAATTAATATTTTTCTACGACTGTTATGAAAATTATAAATAATAATAATAACAGTGATCCAGGAGGATAACTCGAACGGTAGAGCACGGGTCATCAATATCTGAAGCAAAGTAACGCAGGGCGAGTAGGTGGTAGGACTCATGTACGACCTTTCGAAATCTATTCTCCTCGAATCGTGCTAGGAAGCGCATGTAGGAAAGTGAGACCTCGTTAATCCTTAGCTCGCCCAAGTTACGACCTTTGAGGGCCACCGTTCGTAGCCAACGATTCGTAGGGAGACGACAGCTGGTTAACGAAAAATCAATTTTAACAATATGAACAATTTTCTCAATTTTAAAAGTAAAATTTTAATTCAGTCAATGTAATATTGGGAATAAGAGGATACTGTTGTACCTTGACCCAAATTTTCATTCAGGTATGGGTATATTTTTCAAGTTATTTTTAAAAATATAACAAGGGGAAGAATCTCTCCTGATTTCACTTAGTATTTTCAATACTATAAACATTTATAAAACCTCCTGTTTTTTTTATGCTTGTCTGCCTGTCTGTCATTCTTTACGGTTCAAAATTCTCAATTTATTCTTCAATTATTTGGTGTCCAATGGTGATGAGTTTTTGCAAACATATTAAGCGAGAAATGATGAATCAATACATAATTGAAAAAAATACGCTTCTGACCCCCCCTAAAAAAATTTAAACGAGAAAAATCAAGGGTCTCGCTTATTCTTTAAAAAAATTGCGAAAACTCTTTTCAATAAAATCAATAAAAAACCTGTGAAAATAGTGAAAAACATCAGAACGTCGAATAATTTAATGAAAAAAAGTACCCTTCTGAAAGCTCGATAGAGAACCCTTCGGAATTCGGAAAAATGTTTAATAAATTCAGACGTAACCCATGAAAATTGAATCGGAAAAAATCTCCAAAAATGGTGAAAAACATTAAACAATTCAATAATGAAAAAAAAGCACACCTCTTTTTGCCCACGGAGGCTAGATAGAGAACACGTACGAATTCGGAAAAGTTTCCGATAGTTTCGGACTTCTATAATTGCGCTACCTCAATAAATGATATTTAAAAAAATAATATGTTGCACCTGAAGGCTAGTTGAAGAACTCGTAGGATTTCGTAAAAATATCCGATTCTCTCCAATTTTATATTTACTCTGAATTCCCTGTCTTCACTATAACTCCGTCTGGCTAGCACTGAGCAATATATTACTGAATACTCTCTCTACCAAGGTTCTGACTGAAGTACCTATCCAATGACCTCCTCCTGTCCTTCTTGGAACTTCAAGTCCCACGTTGCTAGCGTCAATGTCCAAAATGAATTTTCTATTCGGTAGAGAATAACTGAAAACAGGTGTGTTGATCAAAGCTCTTTTCAACAATATGAATGAGTCTTGGCATTTTCCAGACAACTCAACCTTTGTTTGACCTTCCGTGAGTCTAGTTGGAGGTTTGGTGATATTGGCAAGCACAAGTACATAACGGCGATAAAAGGTGCATAAATCTAGTAAACTCTTGAGCTGGGGAAAATACTTGTTTTTGAAACAGATTACATTATTTTTTGGGGCCCAGTTTCAACCCGGAATTCCCCAGTCGCAGAAATATATCGTTCAAGTTCTTCACATGGTTCTCGAACGTTCGAAAGACTACAATTTACATCACAGAGCCAGAACGGTAAAACTCTGAACTATTACAGCTGTCTTTTATTTTTTCAAATGGAAACCCCCCAATTTCATATTCTCATTCGATTCGGCATCGAAAATTAAGCTAACTTTGAATAAGGTTATCTATGCCTACACTCAACAGTTTTCGAAATATTGGCGAATTAGCATGTCTCAGTTCCAGAAAATCTCGTATTCTTGAGTTTACTTATTCTTAGTTGGCCGGAAATGCCATTGTAATCAATCATGCCGGCTCGTTAGAATTAATCGAATGAAGATTACTTTAATCTATTTATTATTTATGGCGAATGTAATAGGGTTATCTCAAGAACATGTGATATATTTGCTACTCGGTATCCGCAGAAGCAAGAAAACTTAAAAAACTTTGGATCCGTCAAAGCAAGAGTGCTTCTTTTTCATAAGTATATTTTGTTCCAACTCTCATTCAAATACGGGGTAACTACTCAATTTTCATTATCATTTCCATTATTATTTTCATTATCAAGTCTCAAGTTTTAGAAAGATCTTGAAAGTTATTTTTCTCAATCAACAAGTTATCTAGTTTCACTTTCTATTATTCTCTTTCAGATCATATTATATTTCAAAATTCAGTCATATTCATTTTATTATTTGAATAAAGACGTTTTATTATTTATTATTTATTATTTATTATTTATTATTTATTATTTATTATTTATTATTTATTATTTATTATTTATTATTTATTATTTATTATTTATTATTTATTATTTATTATTTATTATTTATTATTTATTATTTATTATTTATTATTTATTATTTATTATTTATTATTTATTATTTATTATTTATTATTTATTATTTATTATTTATTATTTATTATTTATTATTTATTATTTATTATTTATTATTTATTATTTATTATTTATTATTTATTATTTATTATTTATTATTTATTATTTATTATTTATTATTTATTATTTATTATTTATTATTTATTATTTATTATTCATTATTCATTATTCATTATTTATTATGTATTATTTATTATTAAATATATATTAAGCGTTGTTTATTTCTTTCATTTTATTCATAAAAATTCATGAATAGGCTTTACAGCCACATCGAGTTCTAGAACAAAGTGAGTTTCGCAAAAAGTCCGTCTTCTAGCCAGTGAATAGAGAAACACATGGAAAAGCCGGTCAGAGTACAGAGGAGAAAAAATTAGGGCTATTAAGGTAAGAGAAACATCTAATTTTGAGAGGTATGATTTTTAATTCTTGACAGAGAGCCCAAAGTTCTCATATTTTATTTTATTGCCATATTATTAATGACTTCGCTCGGTCGATCGGATGTAACAGAATGCCATTCGCTATCATTAAAACTATTTGTTATAGAGATTAAAGTGGTTCGGAATCCACTTTTCAAGGTGTAGGTCCCGGATCTTCCTTGCACGCAAAACCTTTGCACAAGTTTTCTCCGAAAACGTGGGAGATTCGTAACAACAAATTTTAACAAAAAAAAAACAAAATATTGAAACATTATCATTTCAATGATAAAGATGGAACTGTCTCATTTTCTCCACACCGGACAGTACTCAATTTACAATTTTGGATTTGCGAGAACCCTGGCTATTACTTTAGTTGATATCCAATAGTTAACAATAATTGTGATAACATAACATTCCAAAAAACATGGTGTTTTCCAGATTATAATCAAGTTTCGATGATATTCGTGCAAGAGCGTTTAACCTCGCATTTTTTGGCGGTCATTGAAATTATACCAGTTCTTCGTTCCACAACATAACTGGACATTCCATCATCTCCATTAAAGTGCTCAAAGTCTTTTAGTTTAATCATATTCAAAACATAACTTTGATCGCTTCAGGAAAAACATGGTAACAAACAAACCAAGACAGCAACGTCAACAAATGTCCTTCTATTCATTCATTAATTATTTCGCTGATTTTGCTTCAAACTTGATTTCCAGGGACCGCCTCAGTCCCCAAGAAAATAATTTCGACAAGAAGAAAACAGCATTCAGCGAAATAATAATGTATTCAGGAACCTAACGAAACGCGTTCTCCGACCCTTTTTATATCATAACGAGACATGAAAAAATGTAGCCCTCCGTGAAATTTGTTTCGGGGTAACTTACGATTACGGCCACAAAAGAATCGATATCAGCATGAAAATGTCATTAGGGAAGTCGCTGAGTGTGCCTTACGCTTCGAATTGAAGAGATATGATGCAGAATTTTCAAATTTTGTTTCATACGCTGCGTTCTACTGAAAACTATTCACTCTGAATATCTTTGGTTAATTGATTTTCCGAGAAACACAATAAAACGGCAATAGCTACTTGTATTACTAGAGAGGAAAGTGCCACTTTTCCTCCCGCAGCATGTAGTTTACAGTAAACATCCAAGGGAGAAAAAGGCACTTTACTCCCATGTAATACATATGATTTTTCCTCCTACCCACTAAATGAACCTTTTTTTTTGTAAATTCAAAACGCATATCCACTGCTTTTGCCTGAAACGGACCTATACTTGCATGGTGGAAAGTATAGACAATACAGTCATGTCCATCTGAGAATCTGCGGTGGTGCAATGACTAGCGTCTTGGGCTTGTAATCCGAAGGTCCCGGGTTCACCTCCTGGCAATTGCAACTTTTTCATTTTTAAGAACGTTATTTTACCCTTTTCTTGTTAGTAATTTGAATTATTGGGCATTTAGATAGCTTATACATTTCGGATTGCTATTGAGTGATTTTCTCATAAGTAATGTTATGTGCCTATTTGAATGAAGTGTCATCATTTTTTTCTAAGAGCTGCGCTCCCAGTCCCAGCTAGTCAGTCCCCACGTCCGTGGGGTTAGTGATTACTGGGTTCGAGAATCATGTGCCCTGAGCAGACGGAGTGAACCAAGGATGACAACCTTCTGCTTTCTTCCGGCTAATATTTCTGCCGGTATGATTTTTAAATTGAGAGCAGCGTGTCCATCATTCCACCAAGGATCCCTATGAACAGAACCACCATTTTAACAGAATGTTTTGGGTAGAGCCTGCAATAAGAAAAGCAGCATAATTGCACGGACTGATCGTAAGAAATATATCCATACGGATCAAATCGATCGCAGATATATTTGGGGGTAAGTGATACAAAGCAAGTATCACAGCTGGCCAGAATGGGATGCATTACTTGGCACGCTTACACGGACACATTTTCAATCAGAATTCTTGACCGTGCTTGGGATCGCACGTTAAACGGTAACACCCCCATCATTCCCAGCTAACACACTGAAATCTTCTGAGGGTTTCTCGTAGGATTGAATATAAAAATTGTTAAGAAACAATTCGATTCGTTACATTCTCAATATTTCTACTGTTAGCGATTTCATTGACATTTACCGACAAATCAAGTCTCCACATCCCTTTGTCACCATTCTGGGGACTTGTCATACATCTTTTTCTCAACGTTCATTCTTCCAACAAACGATAAAGCTTCGGAGTTCATTGTCTAAGGGGGTGTTTCATGAAATGTAAACGTTTCAGGAATACAAGAAAAACACGAATTTGAACCCACTTTCCTTCGGTTCTCACGGTATTATCTCAACATCACACGATTCTCCTTTCCTTGGATACCAAATGATAAAACAACTCTCTGCTACTCGGAAAGAATACGCAGAAATAAGGTATTCTGGAAGGTCCTGGTCTCTAATCAATTTCAAATTATTGTGAATGATATCCCAAGAAAATTCCCAGCCACGTTATAAGAATGAACGAAGATTGATACGAAAAAACACACAGCTGGTTCATTTCCTACTAACGTAGAAATAATGATACCGTGTAACAGATTTTCTTACCGAACATCCACTTCTCAGCTACAGTAATTTCCTGAAACGAGCAGTAGAAATAACGGAGTTTAACGGTGAATTCAATATTTACCTTGCTTCTGTCCTTGCTCAGGAATAATTAAATATAATATTTACTTTTCCACCTTTCGACGGCAATTGCTGAAAATGAAATCGATTGTCGACCGGCATTTTGAGCGGGGATTAAATATGTACTCATTATACTTGAAAAAATTCCATTAACACTGGGAAACCGTTCTATTTCTCGTTATGCTTGAAATACTAGATATTGGATGGCGGAAGAGAGGAAATATGTGTCCTACAGAGTCGAGGAAATAGTCATAAAAAGAGCCATAATTGAAGGGGTTAGTGGCGGGTGAAAACTGGACGAAAACTTCTTTCTTGGAAGGGTTGCTTTTCTTGGTCCCCAAAGAAGTGCTACCTGAAGTTTCAAAGCTCAATCATCATTCCAAGTCCATTTTTCCAATTTTTGAACATCACCGGTCCTGCAAGTTTTGCGACTGCCCCTTTTTGCCCCCTGTAATCCGGCTCTGCTAAAAATTCCTTCTACCTCGGTTTAAGATATCTTAGGGCCAAAATGAAACTAATGAACTGAAAAGTGAGAATATAGGAAACTGGCTAATTTTTGACCTAAGACATTTTCGAGAGAAACAATTTCAATTTTTTTTTTCCAGCCCCGGTCCCAACCAAATTTATTTCCGCTTTATCAGATGATAACAACATATCTCAGAGGAAGGAATATAGAAGACAGCTGAAATTTATCAAAATATTTTCTCTTGTTTCTTATCTGGACCCTACTCAAAATCAAAAATATTTTAGATTTGGTATCTTCGATGTAAGTACTTGTATTCCTGAGCTCCCTAACTATCTAGTTGTTCTTTGTTGTATTGAAAGTTCACAACTGCGAATCATATTACTCCAATTTGAAATTAATTTGGAGAATGCACTTCCATTCCAACATTAAAGCTGCTTTTGCGTGGGATATGTGAAATTTAACCTTTGTTGGGACTTCTGCATTATGAGAATAACGTATGAATAAATAAGCCAAACAGAAACCAGAGGTTGCCAGGGGCGTTTTCATATTATTCGCTTATAAAGTTTTTTTTTTTGTTTCTGTCATTGCTGAATCCGGTTTTATTCTACACCTAACTAAAGTTATAGTGCGAGCGTTGGTGACTCCGAAAATTGTTGAATTCATTCAGTAAAAAAATTTATAATTGTTCTAGAATGCCTCATCAGATGATCCTGCAGAAACAAGTTATCTCTAACTTATTGTGCTGATTTTGTAGATCGCTCTCTGTCAATCTGACAGAAATAATTATACCTATATGGGTCATTAGCAAGATTGTTACCATAGCAAGACAATTTTCAAAGCAAAATATATCTCAATTTTGTAGAAGGCTTGATATCTACATTGCTTTATTGGCAGCAGATGATGTGGCAGCAACATCTCCCACCGATATTTTTTCAAGCCTTCTACAAAATTGAGATATATTTTACTGTGAAAATTGTCTTGCTATGGTAACAATCTTGCTAATGAGAAACAAAATTGACCCGATAAGCTTGTTATGGATAGTGCAGTTCTTAGGAGAGTACGTACAGGTTGCACATTTATTCACGTTGAAAGTCTAAACCAACCCAAATTCTAGGAAGTTTCTGGAGGGACGGGGCGGAAAAAGTTTTAAAGCGGAATTTTGTATTGATAAACTACCACGAAAAATCCCAAAAGTATTCGAACTGACGCATAAATGAATAAGTAATATTGTATTGCCTATATAATCCATGATACTAGGTCGGTATTTCATAAAAGAGTTGGCAGTTGGCTGGATGTCCCCCGTCAGGCGATAGAAATGGCCAGAATATATGCGATGACGATGACGCCCCGGCCTTTCCCAGCCCGGGCGGGCGTCGCGCACTCCGCCAGGATGGTGCCAAGGGTCCTCGCGAGAGGGCGCTGCTTACTATTTCTGCAGATGGCTCGGAAGATGTTATACTTAAATCGGGGCGATCAGTTTGTGAGTGGTAGATGGTAGGAGCTTATGTATTTGTATATATTTTCTTGTTTGTGAGTTTATCAACTTGTTTCTATCAACATGGATGTGAATAAAATTAAACGTGAAGGTGGTGCTGAAAAATTAAGAAAAATAAAAAAAAATAAGGATGAGGCAATATATTGTAAAGGATAAGTGTTTACATTAAATTTTTTGTACAGAAAATTTTGGGATTAAGAGGGGGTTAACCCTATTAGTGACTATTGGTGAAACAAGGAGCAGGAGAAATCAAAATACTCGGAGATCGCTCAATGAATTCGAGATTTTTTTTCATCATTTGAATTCAAAAGGTTGCATCTAGGTACTAGCTATCTCTCAATTTTTGTTGAAAATGACCTTGAAAAATATTGCAGAAATTTAACAAGATTCGCTATTTTTTATCTCACTAGGTAATTTTTTTTTCAAAAAAGTACTCTGAAAGGTGTCTGTCTCATACAGTGATTTTTGCTGAACTCCTGCATACTCAATAGCTATCTCAACGTTGACGTTTCGGAGGCTGTATCTGCCACCGTTATCAAAACTTCTTGGAAAGACGCTGAAAAAACTGAATTTGAATTGCGGTTTTAGAAATAAGATCTTTTTTTAACAGAGTCAAATGGAATCTAACAATTTTCAAAAGAAGAGAAGTATTCTTTGTTAATTCGATCTCATTTTTTCAGGTAGGCAAATTCAGTGTAGGGTACGTTACTGACAAAAATTAATTTCTTTCAAGACAGCAGTCTTGTGAACGCAGTAACTTATCGGGCAAATTAATTAATTTGCCCTTCTACGCACTTGTACAGATTTCTTTGGATTAACATTTTATCATTTTCAGATTGTGGAAGGTTATAAACCCAAAATCCTCCACAAAATCAAACTTTCAATCAATATTTAAAAACTGACATTTTCACAATATCACTTTTAACACTAGTGTTAAAAATACTTTTAACATAGTGTTAAAAATACTTTTAACACTAGTGTTTAAAGTAAAATGACAGATGCGATGATGGATACTCAGTAATATTGATCTCTCTAATAGAAACACTTCAATCAGATATTATAATCAAAACACCTACTCAAGAGGAATCATTTATAAAAGTTCACACATGTATTTGGCCGTTTGTGCAATTGATAATACTGATTCCTTTTAAAGTTACAAACGAAGTCGTATTCCGTCCAACTGTAGAAGGTCCTTCATCATTGACAAATAATGAAATTCATAAATAAAGTGCGTTGGGGTTTATTATAGTTGGAGCTTCTGCCTTGTAATCCAAAGATCGTATGTTCGAATCCATTCTGATCTGTTTGAGTTTAGAAATGTCAACCATCGAGGATAGTCTGTACCCGAAATTAGATAAACAGATTGAACATCAATGTAATCACATCTGTTATTTCAAAATATGCTTTGATCTTGATAAGATAACCCAAAGGGCACACATACGTTTTTTAAACGTGTTATGAACGTGGCATTTGTTAAATAAACGTTTCAAGTTGAAAATTTTAACGACAATAATTTACTGTAATCTTCAACGTTGAAAGAATACGTTACAAACATGTGTTTTCAACGTTACTTGCTCAACAACTCGTCACATATACGTTTAACAAACGTTATGTTAATTCAAAAAGAATTTTTAATCAAACTCGCTTTATGCGATTCAGTTATCAATGGTTATGATACGTTCCTTATTCTTTTATTTGGTCAAAACAATGTTGTTTTATTGAGTACCTTCGACGTTCAAAAAACCTGACTGAACACGGCAAAAAAGCGATAATTAGTAAGCAATTGGTTAAATAACGTTGTTACACGCGTCATTTTTTCGTTGAAAAAACGTTCGGTTTTCAGCCATTTCACAATGTTATTTCAACGTCCTTGTGCCCATTGGGAAATAACCACAAACGTATAGCGTACCACCTGCGTACGAGCCTGTTATTTATGTAAAAACAATGCCTCTTTCTTATGTATGAACTCTGGCAACACCATTCTATCTGGCAATACTGCCATCTCGCCCATCTCAATATGAATCCGACTATATATAGTTAGATCCTATCTATACGGTTTTGCGTTGATTGGATATCTTATTCAGCCACACCACACCTTCAGCATATTTACATTTCGAATTCCCGTGTTTTCATATAATCCGCCCCCTGTTTACTATTTCTCCAAATACTGGTTACCTCCCTGCTGCTGAACCAGTTCCGTTATTCTCTCGTGTAAACATTTCAGCCGAAGTGGAACGGTAAATAAATAGGGGCAGACGAAGACGACTGACACAAATCCGTGATTTGAAATTAAGAGTGAGAGTTCTTCAATTACGATGCGCTTTACTGAGGAAGGTTAAGCCAGCCGTGAAAAAGATTTGTTGGAAGATCTGTGCATTTCCTCTTTATAGCGAGAGATTAGGGCGCATTATTTTTTATTGTGACCCACCAAATTCGCCTGCAAAAATAAATGATACGGAAGATCTCGACGAGACTTTAATTAGAGAATTTTTGTCGGAGAGTATCAATCCCAAGTAGCATTTTGGCGACGACAACCACATAATACACCAAAATCAACGTTGTTGTTGGTGTAGAAATTAGTCACTTATGAAACGACGCTCTCTTAACCACCGGTCAACGTTGTTTCAACGTTGAAGATGACATCAGTCAAGCTACGACGTTGTCATAACGTTTACTCAACCGACTATAAGTAGTGAATATTCTTCAGTTATTTTAAACGTTTTCCCGACGGTAAAGCGACCTTGTGAGATTCAACTAAGCAGCGGGTAATTTTTTAGTTGAGTTGAAAACGTTTTCGCGGAATCATCTTCACAACTAACCTTCCTTGAAATATTTACTGCAGAGGACGTGTAAGCCAAATTTAGATAATGATGATTTACCCAATTTATTATATTTTTTTCATTTCGGTGACAAGGATCATTGTTTGCTAAATTGTTTGACAGAATAATGTATTTATAGTAAAGGAAAAAGGACTAGAATGATCCTACCTAACTTTCGAATCGGAAATGAAAAGTTCTTACAAAAACATTGCCTTCTCTTACAGACAAAAAAAATAAGTCGTGAAGAAACTTCACGGACACAAGCTAACATGAAGACAGACATTTTGGTCTTATGATTATAAGGTACTGAATACTGAGTACCTTATGATTACAAGGTACTGAATACTGAGTACTGAATACTGTTTATGAAAATCTAAACGACCAGGAATGAAATTATTATACAGGGTGGCCCAGGGTTAAACTGCCAAAGTTTCAGTTTATTCTTATAAACATGTTTCCCAACTTGCTTCATTTTCAAAATACAGAGTGTAAAAGATTTAAGAAAAAAACAGTTATTTATGACTGGCTGATTTTGATAAAACTTGGCATGCATATTTGCGGTAATAAAAGACTTATTAAAAAAAATTATAAAAACGTCAAGAGCCTATATCTTGAAAACGAAGCAAAGTTGTGACACATGCCTATATGAAGAACATATCTCATTTTCACCTTAAAAAGCGATACTGAACGTTTGGCGGTTCAACTCTGGGTCACCCTGTATATGATAATGTTATAGACTGGTATTTTCATGCTTCTCTGGAAACTACGAAAGAGAAGCCTAATGAGTGCCTTAGTGGAATTAGTGAAATACAAGGCATATAACCTATACAATATAGTAGGTCCACTATGAAATTTCATTTCAATTTATTCTGATAAATTTGAAGTTGAAGTGGAATGGAACGTGACCCTTGTTTCAACTGGAGGGGTGATGGGTTCGAGTCTACGCAGAGTTACCTTTTTTTCATTGGGATTCAACTATATTGATGCATGTTCGAAATACAATACAATTACTCTAGTATGATATTTTACTTTTCAACTCAAGGATGATATTTTCGCATGTGGTAGTCGTAAAAAAAACGTATCAATTGTGAAAACAGTTTCATTTACCCAAAAAAACTCCTTTATCATATCTAGGATCTAGGATTTAGGATAAATAATACATTCACTTTATACACGTGTGTTCAATGTTGTCTATGAAGACCTTCCGTCGTAATTTGCTGAAGGTTTGCAAGTGGCCAGGATAATCCAACAAAATTTTTCACAAGAATTACCTACAACAATTTTTCTCCTTGAGAAACATTGTCAAAGTGTCCTTCAAATATAAATCAATATCCGCCACCTTGCTAAAAATGCAACTGGTTCCCCATCGAAATTGGTCGAAATTGTCAAAGTTATTCCATTGTCTTGTTCAGGTAGTTGTTAATCAATTATACCGAAATAGTACAATTTATACAAACAGATGTCAGTATCTTAGACGATCTTTAAACTACTGCTAAACTTTGACTATTAAATCCGAATTGCTCATCAATAAGCGCGCTTGTAATTGGTAAACTAATTTATGCCGACCGTACATTCCAGGAAACAGATCGAGTACACAATCCAGTGAATTTAGGTAGTAAAACAAATTTCCACAATCCTCATGAGGACATCAAACACCAATCAGTAATGATGTTAATGAACCTAATGATGTAACGTCAATCCAATATTCTCTGGAAACCCACTTGGATTATTGCCGGAAATTTTTGTTTCGCGAGTCACGGATTTTTGAAATTCTTGTACGAAATAAAACTATGAAATTAAAAATTATGATATTTTAGTAACCGGGTCTTGAAACTGGTTTAAGTTTTATCATAAACAAAGTCTTGCGTTATAAAATAGGCGGAATGTTTTTTTATATATAACGTATGATCTTGGTATTTTCTGTTTATGTTCATTGTCTGTTTATGTTCATTGTAGTTGAAAGTATTTATTCAATAAAATTTAAAAGCTGAATTAAAGATTTCGGAAATGAATCGGTACCTACCGAGCACTTTTCAACGAATAATAATAATAATAATAATAATAATAAATCGTCTTTTATTGGGCGAAGTTTAGTTCAAGAACTATTCATACACTTAACCCGGACGGCAGGTGATAAAAATACTGAATTACTCGAGATACTGAATAAATCGAGAATAATGGCTGGAACTGAATGATGAATAATGAATGAGTCTTTTCAAAATGAAATGTTTATATTAGTCGGAATTCTAGAAGAAGTTTGGGAAGAAACTCGGTATTTGCGATTTATCAAGTGAGAAATGTTAGAAGTAGAGGAATGTCATGGTAAAAGGCTCATTAGAGTTTTTCTAGTTAACAAAAACAAAGATTAGGGTATCTGCAGATTTTCCAAACATTTCTGTTATAACTGGAAAATACTTAAATTTTCCAAAGGATTAGGATTCTGCAAAAATAGTGATAATTTGAAAACAAAAAATATCTGTGTACCTTCCGAGTATAACTTTGCTAGTATCAGGAAATCGTACAACAATTCTGTAGAACCCAACTACCAAGTCAATTACAAATTTTTTAGTCTCATATTCAATGAGAAATTTACATAGGTCTTGGTTCTCCAGCCTCCGATGTTTGTGGTTGAGTTTGTGTAACGAGCCACAAGAAAAAATAGAAGATAATGATCAATCTGAGAGTTCATAGATTGAGGAGCAAGCAATTTTACAAGATGATGAACAAAGAATCAGAAGAAAGTATTTTTGCTTCGACCTACAGCAAGTGCAGGTACTACCAAAAGTGCCAACAGGAGATACTTTTTATGCACAAGGATCTTTATATTCTTTCTGAATCACTGGCATTTCGGGCACAACACCTATTTTCTATTCCTGGCTAGAGACTCAAGCCGGTCGTGAATCCATCGAAGTAGGCTATGCGTTGTTTGATTTTTTTTAAAAAATGGAATTTCCGTCGACGTAAAGGAACCACGACTATACTCAGATGGATGCGGTGGCCAAAATAAAAACAGTCATTGTTCACATAAGTATGACTTGGCTTCGAAGACATCCCAATGGGCACAAGGACGTTGAAATAACGTTGTGAAATGGCTGAAAACCGAACGCTTTTTTAACGAAAAAATGTCGCGTGTAACAACGTTATATTAAATCAATTGCTTACTAATTATCGCTTTATTGCCGTTTTCAATCAGGTTTTTTGAACGTCGAAGATACTCGATAAAACAACATTGTTTTTACCAAATAAAAGGTTAAGGAACGTATCATAAACATTGATAAATGAATAGCATAAAGCGAGTTTGATTAACAATTCTTTTTGAATTAACTTAACGATTGCTAAACGTATATTTAACGAGTTGTTGAGGAAGTAACGTTAAAAACACATGTTTATAACGTATTCTTTCAACGTTGAAGATTACACTAAATTATTGACGTTTAAATTTTCAACCAGAAACGTTTACTTAACCAATGCCACGTTTATAACACGTTTGAAAAACGTACGTGTGCCCATTGGGATGCTCCTCTAACGCTACAATACATTAAAATGTGTTTTCCAGTTCGTGGGCATTTTATAAGAGCACAAAGTATGATAAAATCGCCAGATAAACACCGGGAGCTTTATTCTAAAATCGGAGAAGTACGTAAATTGGGAGTAGAATGGGCAGCTATTTACGATTTCAAAAAAGCTTTGACATGTTTGAAAAAAGTTTCAGGAATCAGCAAAGCAAGGAGAATCTTTATGAAAATAATGAGAAATGGAGGAGTAAGAATAAAAACTGGGCAGTTTTATAGAAATGATGATTATTCGAAGAAATAAGAAACTCTGTTGAAGAGAGGAAAAATCTGAAAGGATCGTGCTATCGCAAGTACCGCTTAGTAGGAAAATAAAAAGGAAGAAAATAAAGAGCTTCAATAAATTATTGATGGAATTGGCTACTGAGAATTGGAGGATTGGTTCAGAATTGTCATGGCTTGCTCCAATTTTACTTGAAAATGTTGAAGATAGTCCTGGAGACGAAAATGTGGATGATGAAGATATGGATGATGACTATGAAGGTGATTCTGAGCAGCAAGAACTGTGTCAATGTCAAGAAGATGATGCTGAGAAGAAGTAGGTTCAAGGTTTTGAGTTCATTCCTCTTCTGAATAAGTAATGTTGATGAAATATTTATTTTTGTTTGATTACATATCTAAAAAAATGGGTTTTGAAGTTGCTTGTTTTACTATCAAACAGCATTAAGTCCCTTGAGTTTCCAAACAAAATGAGTTTTTTCCGGCTTGGACAATCAAAGAGCATTTAGGCTCATTCGTTTTTTAAATTTTTGGGTTGAATAACAACAGGCGATATTTGGCATCAAGTTAATATTGGAGGTCATATTTTTTGTAAATTTTTCGGTTTCTTGAATCTCACGATAAACTATCAGTTTTCTCATAGTAAACTTCGCTGTTTCCTGAAAATTATGCAATTTGGACAAAATGCATTTTGAATGCCTGTTGCTAGCTCACTACATTCAGACTTTCTGCTCTTTTTACTATACTTGCTTTTTACTATACTTTCTTTCTCATCCTTTCATACTGCCTCATCATGTTCTTCGCTTTCTGTATCTCTGTTCAACGCCCTGTCCTTTCATGCGGTACGATTCATAAAGTTAAATCGAATTTAGGTCTATATATCCAGGGAATAATTAATTATTGCTACATACCTTATAATCTTCATTAACATGCACCGATTGGTGCATGATGTCCTCATGAGGATTATGGAAGTTTGTTATACTACCTGCCTGTTTTCACTGATTTGGGTAAGTACAACCTATTTTCTAGAATAACCGGCCGGCATAAATTAGTTCAACGTTAGGAGTCTCTTCATCGATGAGTAACTTGACTTCGTTGGTTGACTCTCTCTGATTATGACAACAATTTGTATAAATCACAATCCTGTTGAATAATTTATATTGATCAACGTTCACTAAAACAATACAATAATTTTGTAACCCTACACGGCAGAGAATGGGAAAAATATCGGTATTCGGTGCTGACCGATGTTTTAAAAATGTTTCTCCCATTCACCTACACTACTCGTTGAAGATTATGACAAATACCTACCTGAAAACAACTACTCCTCTGGCGATGGGTGTTGTATTTTATCGAACAGATACCTGTGCAATTTTCCTCTTCGCAGAGGATACATCTATAAGTGCTTCCTGTAACTGAATAGTTGAATTTTGGTTTGATTCTGACAGTGGGACAACCTGCAGACTAGTTTCGAGTTTTTGCCTTTCATCAGTACAGGAAAGGTCACTTATACAGCTTTTAAGGCCATCTGTTTTCCTTTCCAATCATACCACAACTGTATCCATTTTGGTTACTATAGTCTTACGTTGATGAAACGGGTGTAAGCGGCTCCATCTAGCGAGAATAGCAATAAATTCATCAATTTTGTGAACTTGAGTTTTATTGACATGTGCAAATGGAAAATCATTGTGTCAAGGCGCTCGAGTCAGTGAAGAAAAGTGATCCAATATTGAATATGCTGTGGTTCAGCAAAAATCACTTTGACGGTGCGATTTTAGATAAATTCTTGCAAATTTTTCTGACAAAAGAGGTAAATGTATGAAACAGGCATCTCTTAGAGTACTTTTTCGAAAAAAAAATACCTAGTGAGATAAAAAATTGAGATTCAGGTCAAATTTCTGCAATTTTTGAGAGATGCCTAGATCCAACCTTTTGAATTCAGATGGTGAAAAAAAGTCATTGAGTGAGCTTCGAGTATTTTGATTTCTCCTGCTTCTTGTTTCACCAATAGCCACTAACAGGGTCAACCCCCTCTTGAAAATGGGGTATTTTCAGTGTCATTTCTCACAGTTTTGCCGCTGTGCATTGTTCTTTATTCAGTGGATCATTCAACTTTTCAGTTTGATACAGACCCAATACGCCTCCAACAGATCCTCTGACGTCGTGCTACTGACTTTTCATCACTATTATAAATATCATTGTAATCTTAGGACAAGATATTGAACTTGGACGTTATATTTCATTGGATGGGACAGGACGACTCCAATATTGTGACCCATTTTAGCACTGATAAGAGGCATGAACTTCGAAACCATCGAAGGATGTTGTCCAATAAATGATTACGGTTTGCACTTGCAATAGTGTCCTCCCTGAAGAACGTTACATGAATAGATATTAGATATGATTCAGTGCCCGTAAGGAGAAGTAGTCGTTTTCTGTCAAATATTCGTCTTATATTTTCCACTTCGTGGGAATGTGTGGAGAGAAAAATATATCGAAATTATTCGTTACATTTATTTGAAACTCTCCGCGCTTTTCAAAATTTATTTTTATATAGGGGAAAATTATTTGAAATGTGCAGTTTTGATTATGGAATAACTGTGTAACAAATTTGACGAGAATGAATGGAAAACAACGAAGTAATAAAAAAATATATTTACAGAAATAAACGGAATACGAATTGAAAAATTATGAAATTGAATACCCATGAAAACAAACGGAGTGCAGTTGAACGGCAACTGAAAATTTCAAATTCAAACATTTCATGTAATTTCCGATTCGATAATTCAGGATCTCACCAGACGGAAAGAATTCGATTTTCCGGTTTGAACTGCTTATGCATGATGTTTTTATTTTTAGCGTTAACAAAGTTTCAGAGCTAATGGTGACCTGTCACATGAAAGCCACTTTATCTGTGATAATAATGGGTTTCGTAGCTTTGTGTGTGACACCTTATGTATACGAGTTTTATTGTGAGTTACTTGTCTTCATTCTGTTGTTAGATAAAGCACACGCCATGCGGTGAAAAAATAATGCCGTATACACGAAATCAAGTTTTTTATTTAACGGAAACAATGAAATTCTGAACTGTAACATAATTACTTACTGATGACGTCGACATTGTGCGGAAAAATCCACTTTTCCGCTCTCATTTTAGTTTTGAAAGAGTCACTTTTCCGCAATAGTGCGGAAGAGTAGATTTGTTTAGTTGTTGTGGATTATACTGACATTCAAATATTGCGTCGCAGAAGGTTAAAATAGAAAGCTTACCAAGTTAGGTTGTATAGTTTAATATATATTTAATAATAAATGTTCTTTATGTTAACTTTTGGGTGGTTTTTCCGCTAGTAAAAAAAATAGTGTACCTAACACGAGCGTAAAGTGTCTTTTCCGCACGCGATTTCTGGCGAAACTCCGCCAACGCGTCGATCGGCCATCTGCAATCGCGTGCGGAAAAGTATCACTTTCCACACTTGTTAGGTAAACTACTATTGTTTCACCCTTTGTATTTCTGTCACTGTAACCTAATAATATGAGAGCTGGCTGGCATTTTACGGCAGGTATTCCAGGCAAGATGAGAATTTCAACAACACTTTTTTAATCATATAGGCAGGTATAAAAGTGCAAGCCTGGCGGGAGGGGTAGCCAGTTCTCAGTCTATAATTGTTCATTGTTGCATTTTATTTGACAGGTGCTGCAGAGAAAGCACGTGGAAAAATTACAAAAATGGAAATAGAACACTGCACAGTGGAATCGCTGAGTTATTTTTTTCTTCTTGACTTATTTTTTTGTTAATTCAATTAGAGGTCTAGTAGATAATTCAATTGGGTAATACGGTTTTCAGTGGGGATTCAACCTATGAAATATATGAGAAAAAAATGTCATTAATATCTATCTATAGAATATTCATGAGCTTGATAGGCACGCATTGCACTCATGGTTATTGCCTTGTATAGAAACAGCACTGACATATGAAGACAATAGAATTAATTTCAGTTTATTTCTATTCACCTCGTATATCCGATTTGTTCACTAGGAGCAGAGATTCACTATTTGACTTGATTTTCTAACTACTTGACTTGACTTGACTTGAAATCAAGTTAAGTATTTATTTTTGAAATTCAAGTCGAGTCAAGTAGTTACACATCAAGTACTTGCAAATCAAGCTACCTCCTTGATTTTTCATGAAAAACTAGTAGCTTTTTTGTATCAATCTGATTATCTGCCAAAACGCAATAACGATAAAAATATATGGATGCAAAATAAAAAAAACTGGAGTTAGTAAAATATAGTAGAATAATATTCACTTCATAATGTTCCACTCTTAAATGGTGGAGTAGGTTATATTTTTGAAATGCCCTGTATGAAAATTGGTATGTAGCATATGCCACAATTTTTATTGAATCCTATAGGTTTTTGTAGATATCAAAATTTAAAAAAAAACAGCCAAAAATTCAAAAATATTAAAGAAAATAAGATATAAACATTTTTTTGACCCACGTGTTGATTATTCCATTGTGTCACAAACTACTACATAGTTATAGCTAAGATTAAATTATTGTTTTACCTTCTCAAGTCAACTCGAATCTGAAATTGTGCTACGCCTATTCCAACCTATAGAGGTATTTGCCCCGGAATTAGGTGGCAATCAACCAAATTTTTTTTTCGCAGACTACTGTGTTTAGCTTGCAAATATCGCCTTAGTGAAGATGTTCCGCAGTTTTTCATTTTCAAAACCGCCGTACAAACGTACATCACTCTTATTATTTTTAGGATCATGCTCGACTATGAAATAATGCGTAATTTTTTTTAGTTTTATTAGACCCCCCTTATTAACTTAAACTCGTTTGGCCTTTGATGGCACCGATCCTGCACTATATACTTCTGTTTGACACTTTTCCATCTACGATATACTCTGAGCCGTTGCTTTGGAAAGGTTCTGATTCCATTTCGGACAAATCACTTAAATCTGACATTAACAATTATTCTCTAGACGCCACTGATTATTCTTGATCAACGCTGCTCTACTATTTAACAGCACGTCATCATTGAGCAATCAAGGATTTCAAGGATCGCTATCAAGTAGTTTGATTTTACTTGATATCAAGCCAAGTAGTTCACACCGTGAATCGAGTCAAGTCAAATACCAATTTTTCAAAAGCTGAGTTTTGAAGTCAAGTCAAGTACTTAAGAAAAAATGCAAGCTACTTGGCTTGATGAATCTCTAATTGGGAGGCAATAAATCGCACTTCCACGCTCATTTGACGCCCATAACAGTAATTTTCATTATCGTCGCCAATTTAATCAGAGATGGAACAGCACGGGGCTGAATATCAAACAATGGCAGTCCCAAGAAGTTTCCTGAACCACTCCAAAGATAATTCAACGTTCCTTAACGACCTGTCATCCTCACACACACGTTACTTTATCATTAGCGGAAAACTGTGAGCCAGACATGGAGTCCGGATATGGCAAATTAATGTCACAGGTCAATAATTCTTGCCGGCAATGCCCGAATGATCGCCTGTCAATGTGCGGCGTAACAGAGTGGAGGGTAAACGATTATTCGCGAATTGATTGTAGTACAGTAATCCCAGACAATTGTAAGCCACAAGTGAAGAATGAATGGTGGCACTTTGAAACTCGGCACATGACTTCTTGACATCATATAGGTATTGTTAAAAAAAAATTGTTTACCAAAGTATCAGCGGTAGGACACAAACAAAAAAATTTCTTTGAAAAAATTATATTTCTTTTTGCTGTTGTTTCGGAGAGTATTAGATTTATCAAGAAACAAGTTCAACGAGGCGAAAGATAATTCAATTCTCCACAAGACATATTTTCAGTAATTTTTCACAAAATGCACACGTTCTCAGAAAACCTGATTGAATTCCGATATAAAATTTCAGACTCGCCTTAACCTGCCACTGCAATTTCCGGCAGGGCCGAAAATCTGATTTGTCATAATTTTGCTAAAAATTATAGCAAAAGGAAAAGAAAAAGTGTATATCGTTCCTGAAGACTTATACTTCCTCATGCAAATATAACATGTGAGTATCTGAGTAACCAAAATGTGTTTTGTCCCTCTTCACATAACCCTTCTACGATATTTACGGAGGATCCGAAAGTCATGGATATTTCAGTTGACATGAAATAGTTATACTGAAGCAGGAATCAGTACACTCTTTGGACCATATGCAACGATTTCAGAATAGTGAGACAAGTCTCACTTAAACATGCCAAAGAAAAAACTGGGTTTTACTCCTGCCTCAGTTTTCAACTCATCCATAACGGCAATTTCTTCAGTAAATGTTGAAAATAATCGCTCATATACATGCTACATAAAAAATTAAGTATGTGATTTTAAGCTTGAGGTTTGCACTTCACAATAATGTTATAAAATATATATATGCAAGATATGAATAAGCGATTATTTTCAACATTTAGTGAAGAGAATGCCGATTTTATGGATAAGTTGGAAATGAGGCAGGAGTAAAACAAAGTTTTTTTTTGGCATGTATAAGTGGGACCTGTCACACTACTTTAAAATTGTTGCAGATAGTCCAAAGAGGATATAGGTTGCTGCTTCAGTATAATAATTCCATATTCACTAAATTATTCATGATTTTCGGATCATCCGCAAACATCTCCGTGAAGTGCGACAAAACACATTTTAAGTACTTAAATACTCGCATATTATATTTGCATGAGAAGGTAGGAGTCTTTAGAAACTATATGAACTTTACGTTTTCCTTCTCCGATTATTTTTAGCAGAGTTACGACCCATCAAATATTCGGCTCCTCCAGAACTTTTAGTGGCGGATAAGGGTGAACTTGAAATTTGATGTCGGCGTTCAATCACGTTTTCTAAGAAAACGAGCGCATTTCATAAGAAATTTTTGGAAATAATTTTTGTGGAATATAGAATATTGGTAATTTTTTTTTTGTGTTTATCATTGTTCCAACGACTAGCACATCAAGTTTGGTGGTGCTACAATCGATTCTTGTCTCAAAACCCAATCGTACTGGATTATAATGAGAGTAAATAACAGAAAT